>VFFE01008203.1:521839-557341 GCA_008921705.1 Burhinus oedicnemus
GAAGAGAAGAGAAGAGAAGAGAAGAGAAGAGAAGAGAAGAGAAGAGAAGAGAAGAGAAGAGAAGAGAAGAGGAGAGAAGAGAAGAGAAGAGAAGAGAAAAGAAAAGAAAAGAAAAGAAAAGAAAAGAAAAGAAAAGAAAAGAAAAGAAAAGAAAAGAAAAGAAAAGAAAAGAAAAGAAAAGAAAAGAAAAGAAAAGAAAAGAAAAGAAAAGAAAAGAAAAGAAAAGAAAAGAAAAGAAAAGAAAAGAAAAGAGAAAAGAAAAGAAAAGAAAAAGAAAAAAGGTGGAGCTTAAAAAGCAAGGGAAGCAAAAGAGAAATACAAATAACACCTCTAGGGAGGATGGAGACTTTATAACAGCTTCAGTTGTCTTATATGAGTGTTCTCTGAAACAGATTTTGGGTAATTCTTGAGTGGGGCTGAGGAAGGCAAAACGGGGAGGGAGCAGGCATGCACAGGGACCGGCTGCACAGGTAACTGGTGCCGTGTGAGGAGGAAAGACCGGGGCTTGGTCACACTAGTGGATTACGGTCCCAGGACCGTTTGTCCATCCCAGCCCTTCATGGGAAGTGACAGTCACTGCAGCGGCTGGTCCTAAGTCTGCACACGGTAGCTATTTTTTGAGCATGAGGCTTTGTGGACTTATACGCCAATCAACCTGATTTCCCTTTCCTGAAAATACCAGAATAAATAATGTCTGTAAGCAAAAATCAAAGTACAAGATTATAAGAAACAACTCATTAGGATTTATCAAGAACAAATAAAGTCAGGCGATATTTGTCACATTCCTTCTGCTAATGGCATTGTGAATAGGAAGGAGCAGTAGATATGACACAGATTGACTATAGTAAAGTTTTTGACATGGTCTCAGCTGGTGTCCTCAGAAGTAAAGCCGTGACACATGGAGGAGCTGAAACTGTTGTCAGGTGTGCGAACAATGGGTGAACTGTCCTGTAGGAACAGACATCAGGCTGGAGTCACTGGCAGACTGGAAGGGTCTATCACCCAGGCACCTGCAGGATCTATCTGGGTTCCAGGGCTACCGCTGCTGAGAGTCTTTGGAGTGAGTACATGTCTTTGTCAGTACGGGCCATCAAACAACCTGGAGAGTCCAGATTAGTATTGAAGGTGATCTCAACAAACTGGAGAGCTGTTGGGTGTAACTAGGATATAATTCACAAAGTACAATATAAAGAACTACGCTGGAGCTAGAACAAATCAATCACGCAACTGCAGGAAGGGAAAAAACACCGTAAGCAGTTCTGCGCCGTGGGTCAATGGACCGTATGGTGAATATAAACATGAACAAAAAGGTGTAGAGATGTAAAAAAAGGTATTGCCCAACTGAGTTACACACAAAGAAGGGTTGTGAAGACATATCGTCACGTGAAGGACTCTGTATATGTCGCTTAACATTTTGGGCTGGGGTATGGTGGCCATAACAACATTTGGAGCAACTGGAAGGTACTGGCAGGACAAACAGGAATGATTAGAATGGTCAGAGAATGGTCCAGAAAACATGAATTGGAAGCAAAGAAGACAGAGAATAAGAGTACTCCAATACACTAAAGTTTTGCAGACATAAAGAAAAAAATAATGGACTCAATGTGGAATAAGGGAGATTTGCCACAGAACCACTTTAACAGAGTTTCTTTAGATGTAGTCAAGACATACTTGATGTTGCTGTGGGACAGGGACCTGGCTCCTTCCAGTCTATCTTTTTACAAAGAATTATTGTTTTGGAAGAAAGCAGTCAACACAACTTCTATTAATTTACACATTTTGGTGTTATTTTCTAATATTCAAGAATTGATACAGTAAGACAATAGCAGTCCTACTTTGGCATAATTAAGTATGCCAGCCACCTAGTAATGCAGACAAGTCTAACAGAACTCCTCATTTCAAATTTAAATCACCTGCTGTACTTAACCTCCCCAGCTACATTGTAAGACGTAATTTCCTGAGGAAAGGGCAGAGAAAGAAGCTCCTTAGACCCAACCAGGCCAAGCTGTCACCGATTTCTGGCTGTGGAGTGTAATGTGTAATCTCAGAGAAGAAGAGAAAGATGATTGGAGAGAAAGATGCTCAACCACATTTCACTTCCTTGCATTTAGCCAAGACACAAGTATGAGAGATAGATCTTTTCTGATCTTCCCACCCCAGGCTCCTCACTACAATAAAGACATTGAGGTGCTGGAACGTGTCCAGAGAAGGGCAACGAAGCTGCTGAGGGGTCTGGAGCACAAGTCTTGTGAGGAGCAGCTGAAGGAACTGGGGTTGTTCAGCCTGGAGAAGAGGAGGCTGAGGGGAGACCTCGCTCTCTACAACTCCCTGAGAGGAGGTTGTAGCCAGGTGGGGGTCAGTCTCTTCTCCCAAGTAACAGACGACAGGACAAGAGCAGACAGCCTCAAGTTGTACCAGGGGAGGTTTAGATTGGATATTGGGAAAAATTTCGTCACCCAAAGGGTTGTTAAGCACTGGAACAGGCTGCCCAGGGCAGTGGTGGAGTCGCCATCCCTGGAGGTATTTAAAAGCCGGGTAGACGTGGTGCTGAGGGACATGGTTTAGTGGTAACTTGGCAGTGTTGGGTTGATGGTTGGGCCTCATGATCTTAAAGGTCTCTTCCAACCTAGACAATTCTATGATTATGTCCAAAGCTGGTGACTTCAAAAGAGACCCAGTCCCAGTTTGTTTGAAGAGCTTTAGAGTTGCAGAGTTCTGCTGGACAGTGTTGAGAGCCAGGGACTGGCTTTGAAGTCTACCTTGTCCAGTGTTTTGGGTGACTTCAGGATAGCTATAGACTGACCTAGGCAAAGAGTTTGGAAAGTCCCATCCTGTCGCTAGAAGGTAATGGCAAAAAATAGCTTGAGACAGGCCATGCCCCTTGTAAACATCTGTGGGCTGCGTTTGATGGGCCTGCCAAACAACATGCTGTTAAAGGTGTTTCAAGGACTTTTAGAGTAAATAGAGTCTTTATATAGTGCCCGTGTGGGTATATTCGGGGAAGGTCAAAGGTGCCACCCAGGCCTGCGAGGTGAGGCCTGAGGGCACTTCAGCAGGAGAGGCATGGGCTCAGGTGGCCATTAGCAGCGTACACGTGGCCTAAAGCTCAGCCTCAGCAGAGGACAGGCTACCATGTCACGCTCTTCATGGAACGAGCCCCAAATATTAAGGAAATAATATTATAATGAGAATTATTCCCTTAATTTCATGAGTAGCTTATCCATATCATAATACCATTCGTGCGAAATACCATATGCAGTGCATATACACTCCCTACAAATACAAAGGCCAGGCTAATTTGCATCAGAGGAATTTTTCACTTCTTTTCAGAATAAATGGAGTCTTATTGTAAATGATATTTGGACTCTAACTTGTTGCATACAGGAGTTGCTACCACCAGCTAAAAAATAACTTTGAGGGAAAAAATTACTTTATCCAAGTCTATTCAAAATTATTTCATACATGTTTATCCATGTAGCAGCTATATATGATATTTATTGCATGTAAATAATGCTGAAAATAAGGCAAGAACAGTCCAGTGAAGGACTGCAAAATATTTAGTTTATCTGCTCCAAACAAGCAAACATAGCCGCAGTATTTACATACATAACAATGTACGTTTTGATACTTTGAAAACCACACTTACAGTGTTTATAAAACTTGTAATTTTGTCATCAGGAAGAAAACAAAGGTAGAGCAGCTTCTGATGCACTGAAGGGAGCGTACAGATTTTACATTGCAAGTTACTTCTAATAAGTAGTTTGTTTAGTTTATTGAGAAACATTTAAGGATAGAGGAAATGAATAAGCATGAAGTACAGCTGGTATATTAAAAGGGAACCTACATGACAACTGCCAAATACCCTGCAGCAAAGAGGTTTAATAAAACAAATAGAAAAAGCACCAGGATGCTTTCTTTATTGCAGCATTGCCAACGTGTAATAAAGAAACCAAACATACAACAAACAAAGTAAACTAAAATACTGATCCTACATTATTGGACTGTTAATAAATCATACCGATGGCCCACTGTTAAATGCGAATGGATTGGTAAGCAGTAAGTAGCAAATATGAAAACTCATCTAAAATAGTGGGTGTGGATCCTATTGAAGGTAATGCCTTCCAGGAAGTAATCACCGTAAAATGATGGGGGAAAAATCAAACTAATTTGATGGCCTATTTGATGCAGGTGGTGGGGAACCTAAGCAGCAGACTAGACATTGCATTAACTACTCTGTGAGGGCTTCACCACCACCAATAAACTGGGTGTGAATTCTGGGCGATGGCGTCTAATCAGTCCCGTAGTACTCCCTGCGTCATTAAGGGTTTGACCCAGGTGAAAGCAGCCTCCACGGCTGCTAGCCCACGTTAAATTAGAAAAAGAAAATAAACTCCGTGAGCCACTTGGGACCTGCAGCTACAGGAGCTTCTTGTGACTCCAAGAGCAATATTTCCCCTGGTGACCACAGGATAGTGGCTGGAGAGTGAGCAACCACCACTGAATCTGCCCAGGCGGTTTCTGGGCTGTGCCCGGAGCACGGGGTTTTCAGAGTGCTACGATGGGACGACATCGCTGACACTTCCTATCATGGCTGTGGCTTGGGCAGTCACACACTAATCGGACAGCAGAGACGAGAACAGAATTCCCGAAGTCCCGCCTCCTCATCCCATGCTTCAATCAATAAAACAAAATACCCCCCCGCCCCTTTATAGGTACTGGCCAAATCCATTCGTGTTGTGGTGTTACTCCAAAGTCCCATGGTATCAGGAAAGCCATGGGCACATGGATAGTTTATAAAGTTAAACATTTGCTTGACATTCAGTCCTTTCCAGGATTTTAAATCTGGTCAAATGCATTTCCACAAATGTCTCTGCCTGAAACTTTTACAGAACGCTCACAGCTACAGGTTTGGCTATTAAAGATGTATTTCTCCGTTAAACAAAGTTGTCTTCCCTATTAAAATTGACAGCCAGGTCCATATGTTCCATAAAATAATGGCAAGGGTCACTCTGAACAGTGCTGCAATGGATCCCAAAGTCCTCATAACCCTTTGGAGTGTGCTTTCGTAGTAAATTCACGGGAACCTTTCAAAGAATATTGCTATGCAGTTCAGTCTTACCTCTCACTTACCCGGAGCGGAAAAACCAGCCAAAACCAAATTCTGACCACATTTGCTTGTACAGGATTCCAAATACGTGCAATAGATGGCCTGCCACTTCAGAAGGAAGAGAACAACTTCTTCTGTCAAGATGGTGTAGGAGCTCGTGTTCGGTCTGCCTCAGCGTTCCCTGGGTTTAACGACGCGTTCTCAGTCCCTCGGTGTCCCAGCAGTGCCCAGTGGTGCCAGTACGAGGGCTGCTTTACCCTGCCAGTGCCTGACCACCCACCGCCACCCTGTCTTTGGGTGTCACAGTAACTGCCACCCCCGTGACCGATCTTTGGGCAGTGACTACAGCACGCCTCCAGTTGCGCCAGTCCGGCAAGGTAAAGAAGCCTCCTGAGTTGAGCAAATGTCTTGGGATGCACGCCGGCCACAAACGGACCAAACGGCTCCTCACAACAGATGGTTGCAGTTGCAGAAGAGTGATAAGGTAGATGGCTACCTTGAATATAAAAGGTACTTAACAGGTACATACTAAGTAGTCAGAATAAGGGACACCCAAGTTTATGAGGCTGAGAAGATCCAAACATGCTTTTTCCAACATGCTGAGAGAGTTTTCTCACTATAAGACTCAAGGTAAGGTGGGCAGGACCGTTCTCCACTGTTGGAATTGATGATGCGTTACATGATTGTGGAGAAAATAATGTAAAATGACCAGGTCCTGCGACAAATTAATAGTACAGATATGAGGAAGTGTCTGCTGGGTCTGTTACCTGTAATGGAGAGGATCACTTCCAATGGCTTTTCTCACAATTCACGTTAACTCGTGATTGGATAAAATGTTACAGCTTTAAAAGAGAAGACTGGGACCTGCTCCATTTGTCAAGTCTCTCTTTCTTTGCAAGAAAGTCTTCTGTACGGTGAAAGTCCCACATAGACATAACCATTTACGGACAGCCATATGAGGGGTAGGACTCAGCCCTGTCCTTAGAAGAGATTTCTTCTTCTCCCTACATTTTGTGTATCAGAATTTGTGCTCAGAATTCCACTTTAGAAGCCAGGGACCCCAGAGTTTTTTTGGACCTGGTCTCAAATGTCTTTAAAAATATTATTTCATGTCTTGTGCACTTCTGTGGTAGCCCATTTAGTCTCCTCCGCCTTCTACCTTACTGTTTCTTCTTTTCTCAGAAGTTAAGCTCAAATTCTCTCTTCTTCTCATCTAACATGGAAGCTCTTCTAATGCTGTCAGTAGAGGTTTTGAGGAAAGATTGCAGCATTTTTTATCTGTAAGGGAAACTAACTGCTGTCAGTCCTGGTTATCAATGTCTGATTCCTGCCATTTATTTTTCCTGGACATTATGCAAGCATGGTAAATCGGCTAGTCTCAGTGTCATCTGACTGGCTTTTCATACACTTAATTAACAGTAGAACATGCCTAAAATTTCACTTACGGATAGAGTTTGTGTGTTAGCCTGGAAGTTACGTCATCCCTTTTCATTTGAAGATCTAGGGTTCGTTATATGGGACATGGTTGTCACAGGTTATGACAAAAAAAGAAGATATTACAAGAACACGCTTGAGTAATCAGGGATAGTCTCCTGCATTTTTCCAAATATGAGTCCTGTAGCCAGTTGAAAGCCAACAGCTCAAGAGTTCATTTGAACATGCACACATCTAATCTAATTAAAATGTCTTAGAACTTTAACTCTTTGGGTAAGAATGTTTTTACTGTCTGCACCAACAACTTCACATGCTGTGCTCATATCGGCTCTTGTGGACAAGGTGAAAGTAGGTTCCGGCATCACTTGGAACCGCAGCTGCCGCAGAAAGTTATGCCTTTCCTCCTGTGTCACTTCTAAAGCACGAGCTCCATGACAATATTCATAGAATCATAGAATGGATAGAGTTGGAAGGGGCCTTGAAGACCATCTAGTCCCATCCCCCTGCCATGGGCAGGGACACCTCCCACCAGACCAGGTTGCTCCAAGCCCCGTCCAACCTGGCCTTGAACACCTCCAGGGATGGGGCAGCCACAGCTGCTCTGGGCAACCTGGGCCAGGGTCTCACCACCCTCACAGTCAACAATTTCTTCCTAATATCTCATCTGAATCTCCCCTCTTCCAGTCTGAAGCCATTACCCCCCATCCTACCACTACATGCCCTTGTAAAAAGTCCCTTCCCAGCTTTCCTGTAGGCCCTTTTCAGATACTGGAAGGGTCTCAAAGGTCTCCCCAGAGCCTTCTCTTCTCCAGGCTGAACACCCCCAACTCTCTCAGCCTGTATTCCAACACAGGTCCCATACTTTATGTAAAGGGACAAACATGTTTTGTCTGAAATGCAAATGGAATTATTTCCATGTTGTCACCTATATCTGGCTTTTTTTCTCAGGGTCCATGGAGCTCTTTCCTATGATTAATGGGACCATTCTACTTTGAGTTTCTCACTAGCCTACCACTCTTTAGCCAACTTCTTCCAATCCAACCTTTCTTCAGGCTTGGCTAGGTGGGGATTGGCTGCTTTGCTAAGAATGTCCTTTGTGCTTATGGCTGTTCCAGGCAAAGCTGGCCGGGTGCGGCTGCGGCACTGCCAGCTACTGCTTCCACCACCCCGCGGCTTCCCTCTGCGCCACTGCCACCGCACTTGGAACAGCCCGGGGGCCTCCTCCTGCCTCTTTGCCTTTTTGAGAAGAGAGGTACGGATGACTCCTTTTCTCCCCAGTATGGGAAGAATCCAGCCTATGTTTGTCCACATCTTCTGCTATTCAACACTAACAAGCCCAGAAACCCCTTCAGACTCCCTATCCCAGTTCCGCTCCCGAGCTGCTGAGTTAACTGCTGCCCGAAACAAAAAGAAGCTCAGTTACCTTTACCATCCATTTATTATTGTCATACATGACCCGTTGTACACCTTGATTCGGTCTTCTTGCTTTTTGTTGCTGTTGGGGTTTTTAGGTGGAGTTTTTCTTTGCTGCTGATGCTGAAACATTCGGGATAATTCTGTTTCCTCCACCGCCAGCCACTAATTTTCTTCTCTGTAACTTGTCAGCTCAGCTTTCCAATATATTTGCTTCCCCACAAAAATAGCTGCTAAATTCCCCACTCTCTTCTTTCAGTGGGCAATTCTCCTCCACCATCTTAGATAATCAAGAGCCTGTTGCAGTCCAGACATATTAAAACGTAGCGATTTATTGTAGCCAACGCTATGCGATTATAGTATTTTAGCAGCTAGTGCATTTCTTTTGTGCGTAAGTTGTTAAATATAACAAAGGCCTATTGTCTTCAATGTGGGAAAGCAAATCATTTTTAAAATGTGATTAATTGTGTAAGTATGGACCTTTTAAGTACATGTGGTAAGCCCTATGCTATGGGAATGGCACTTACTGCTCTCTCAGCGTGAGTCTGACGAAGTAAACAAAAAGTTAAAATACAGCCGATAGTTTCCCTGGCATTCATTAACATAGCATAGAAAGCAGAAACTAGCCACATTTTATATAAAAAGACTCTAGAAATCTGTGTCTACTTACATTAACATTAGTCAATTGGTGGGTGCCAACTATGCACATAGCATGTTTTATTTATAGGTCTATATAGTAGTCAAAAACATTCTATCACGGAAATGTGTTATTCATTAATTCATATTTTGCTCAGCCTTACGTTACTTCTTGAACCCATCCAGGTGTTTTTTAAACGATGAGGGTAATTTAATACCAAACGGCATTCACATTCACCCTATTTTTCAATTCCGTGTAACTAAATATTCCTCCTGATTTTGTCTATTATTTACCTTTAATTAGCTCACATATATTGCAAACTAGAGTTTTTATGACAAAATTCCACACAATGGTAAAAAAGGTGGAATAAATGGTCAACTTACTGAAAAGAGTATTTAACGTGAACTTTTTCTCAAATATTCATTCTTTATATCAACTGGAATGGTAAATAGTGCTATAGATATATGCTTCTGGTGCCTAATTTGTTTTTAAAGCGTTCATTTAAAATGTTTGAAATGTCCATTTTAGCCTACTGTTTCAAAGCTGCGTATGAGATCCAGTCACACATTGCAGAACGTAGATCATATCAAATGACCTCAACAAATCCAACAACATGCGATGTATATGTGTTTTCACTGAAGGAGCTTTATAGGTTTCCATGACTTAACCTATGAGGTTTAAGGGGGTTTAAGGAGGAAAAACAAAACCCTTTTCTTGTTGGGTCTTTTTATCTTATATGTGAATGTGAACCCCACATAATCTAATTTTAATCATGAGGAAAAATTAAAACAAAGTTAAACCAGGAACAATATATCAACACTAAAATGCTGTCAATTATTGCTTATTACCATATTTGTCACGTGAATCGGTCGTATAGGTCGTTTATGAATAGCCATAAAGCAACTTCTCCCGTTGGCAAGGCACACAACCTTTGCCATCCAGTGATGGATGTAAACGCTGGTGTCAAAGCTGCTTCTGAAACACCACCACCGGGCAGAGAGAGAGGAACCTTACTGCCATTAAGGCACACAAGCCTTCAGCCTCTGAAGAAAAATAACGGTTAAGCCAGCAGTAACTTTTCATAATTAGAGGTGATAAAAGAGAAAATGTCAACATTGTAAGTGATTTCTGCTGGGGTGCACAAAGTTAAAATGGGGTAGAAGGCTTTTAATGAAAATTCACAGATTTTTGCTAATGTCTTTGAAACACAAAAATATTTTTAGGCTTTACTTGCAGGGCAAGACAATTGTTTCCCATTAGATGATTTTGTTTTCTTTTAATTTATTTTTGAATTTAATTTAATTTAGTTTAATTTAATTTATTTATTTTCTTTTTTTAGACTAATGACCATGCTGTCACGTGTCTTCTGCATGTTTCAGTTCTCAGATATAGACTGAAAATTATGTTTTTCCTCTTCTGTGGAAACTATAAATTCTCAACCACTACCAATATCCTTCCTGAGGTTCACAGCCCCAGATAAATGTGCCCAGTTTTGTTTTTAAGAAGGGTTTCAGGTATGGCAAATATTTCTTGATCTTCTCTGTAGTCTTTCCAGGAGGATTTCAGAGGATGCAACTAGGTGTTTGGAAGGATAGAATCAAAGAATCATAGAATGGTTTAGGTTGGAAGGGACCTTAAAGACCATCTAGTCCAACCCCCTGCCATGAGCAGGGACACCTCCCACCAGACCAGGTTGCTCCAAGCCCCGTCCAACCTGGCCTTGAACACCTCCAGGGATGGGGCAGCCACAGCTGCTCTGGGCAACCCCGGCCGGGGTCTCACCACCCTCACAGTCAACAATTTCTTCCTGAGATCTAATCGAAATCTCCCCTCTTCCAATTTGAAGCCATTACCCCTCGTCCTGTCACTACACACCCTTGTAAAAAGTCCCTCCTCAGCTTTCCTGTAGGCCCCTTTCAGATACTGGAAGGGGCTCTAAGGTCTCCCCGGAGCCTTCTCATCTCCAGGCTGAGCCACCACAACTCTCTCAGCCTGGCCTCACAGCAGAGGCGCTCCAGCCATCAGATCATATTTGTGGCCTCCTCTGGACCCGAACAAGACCCGAACAATAACCACAACAAGTTCAGTTCTGCAAAATCCCGTTTAAAAACTTGAATACTGTGTTTCACAGTTTGACTTCTAGAAGTCTCCAGCAGAGGTATCGCCTATATCTGTCTCATTTCTTGTATGATCCTTAAGGCAAAAGGTAATAAAAAAAAAATCAGGTTGAGCTTAACACTTTCTATTTCATTGGACTGTATGAGATTTAAGGGCTTTTCTCTTCCGACTTACCCAGCTGTAGCAGCATTCATGTGACAGTGATTCTGTTCCTTAGCTCGGAGTTTTTAGATAGGAAAATTCCAGCTGCTCGTGTATTTGGAAGAGTAAAGACAAAATCGGGGTCACATTCTACAAAACGAGGCTAGGTTAAGTCTGAGGACCTATCGATCAGACTGAGGACAGCTGAAGAAAGCCAGAAAGTTGAGACAGAAACATTGCCTTGGGTGAAACTTTCTTATTAGAAACTTTACCCCTGACTTTCTCAGCTGCCTGAAGTCCAGAATGAAGGACCCTCTGCTACTCCAGTGAAAAGCAGCCTTTCTTTAACAGCGTTTCCCTATAAATAACAGCGGTCAGAGTCATTTGCCAAACACCGACTTTACGAGTCATGAAAAGCATTTGGGCCTAGCATGCAATTTAGGCAGAGATTAGGTTTCCGTGTCCAAAACAAACAACCTTAATCATTACACACCCTACTTTTCGCTATTATTCATGTCTACATGTATCATAACCTTAGTCAAATGGAGCCTATCTCTAAAACAGTTTAGGACATCTGGAAGACCCTTGAGGGGCCTGGTGTCTCACACGTTGGCAGAGGAATCCCAAACCACTTTGTCAGCAGCAACAAGTTTAGCACAAAGCAGAGCACCAGAGCCGCTTTCACTAAATAAAATAATTTTGAAAGCGAGTAACCCTTCACCGTTTGCATGATTAGTGACCACTAGTTAGTGATTAAAGCACTTTCCCAGGAAGTGGGAGGCTCGATTTCAGCTCCCTTACCCAGCCCAAGACATCCAGACTTCCTTCTCTCAGCAGAAAGGGAAAGCCGTGCCTGCGGTCTTAAAGAATTGCGTAGCCCCGGTGCAGAAACTGTACCAAAGAGCCACCGAGGCAGAAGGAAAACTAAGAGTAGATACATCCCGGCTAGGGCATGTTACTGGAATGGGAGCTGCCCGCTGGCAGCGGTCTTTGTCTTTAGACAGAGTTATTTCTTGAGGCAATTTTTGAACGGGAAAATATCTCTGCTTGCTGCTGAGGCCGTTGCTGTTCAAAGACCGCAGTGTTTAGTCTAGTCAACACCTAACACTGAGGACGTATCCAGAATTTGCATCACTGATACCCATTCCAGTAGAAGCGTGGTCATAGACACACGCAAAAGGACAAAAAAGCCTTTTTGCACAGAGACAGCTGAGAAAAAGGTAATATTTTTCCTGTCTCTGGTTACATGATCTGTATAATTTTGAACAAGGCAAATGAGCCTTATATTATATTGTCATGGTTTTGGCTGGGATGGAGTCGACTCTCTTGCTAGCAGCCGGTGCAGCGCTGTGGCTGGGGTTTGGGATGGGAACACTGCTGGTAGCGCACTGGTGGGTTTGGTTGTTGCTGGGCACTCAAGGCCTTTTCTGCTCCTCACCCCACCCCACCAGCCATGGGCTGGGGGGCACAAGGAGCTGGGAGGGGACACAGCCGGGACAGCTGACCCCAGCTGACCACAGGAACATTCCATGCCATGGGACGTCACGCTCAGTGTATAAAGCTGGGGAAGCAGAAGGAAGGGGGGACGCTGGGAGTGATGGCGTTTGTCTTCCCAAGTCACCGTTAGGCGTGATGGAGCCCGGCTTTCCCGGGGATGGCTGAACACCCGCCTGTGATGGGGAGCGGGGAATGGATTCCTTGTGTTGCTTTGCCTGTGTGTGCGGCTTTTGCTTGACCTGTTGAACTGCCTTTATCCCAACCCACGAGTTTTCCCCACTTTTATTCTTCTGATTTCTCCCCCATCCCACCAGGGAAGAACAGCAGGAGCGGCTGCGTGGCCCAAGCTGTCGGCTGGGGTTAAACCACGACGTGTATATCTCTCCAGTATTTTTCTAACAGGTGTTTAATACAGAATTATGAAGTGGAAGCCCTTCAAGATACATATGTAATCACTCAATTCTAGATCAAAGCAGAGTTTGTTTTCCCATGTTGTCTTGAGATATCCTTTTGTGAAGTCAGCCGTATAAAATAGAGATGATGATAAAGAAGTGGATGAATCTTCTGGAAGCCAGTCAAACCCTGTCTTCAACACAAGGGCGGTTCATGTACACAGAGAGCATCCATAGAGGCTGGCTGAGCTGCTCTGTGTTTTGCCTGATGTTCCTCAGTTAGGTTTTCCAGCACTGCTGAATCATCCGTAAGGTACGTGCAAACCCTCCAGCTGCAGGTGTTCCTCAGGTTCCGCCACACTGAGATGCTGAGGACTCCCCCAATTCAGTTTCTGATTGTTTACAGTCTCCTGCTGTGCCTGCAATATGCTTGAATTGTACTTAAAACACATAAATCTGCCTTCAAAGGCAGCTTGGGAGGCAGAAGTGTGGCTAGGGAATTTTAAATGGAAGGGACAAGCAATGGCTACAAAGAGCTCGGTTTTTAGTAGTAGGTGTTGCAGTTTGTTCCAATTACGGCACACACTAGAGTGTGAAATGTTCATGCCAATCTAGTAAAAAGAAAAAGTACACGCAATCCTGAAATTAACACCTTTGTAATTACAGACAAGCTCCTTTACTACTACCCAGCAAGTGCAGCTGAGGCAGGTTTGGAGAAACGCAAGCGTAACGGGTTGTGCAATAGGAAATGTGACATTTTTTTTCAATCTGACTTGATAATTGGAACCTTCTTTGGCAGCCAGAAAAAATCATTTGCATTTCGGAGCAGAAGAATTTAAGTGTACTGCATCTATATTTGCCTAACTGAAAACCAGATGAAAAGGGTTTTTTTTTTTGCAATTGAATGACTTGCATTCCCCTTCTTTCCCTCATGTACCATTAACATCACAAAGCTATACATTTGGCATTCTTCAACATAATTTATAGCTCTTTTTGCAAATCAAGCCAGTAACAGGCCATCACAGAGGCAAACATGCCTTTCATTTGCATTGAGTGAGCTGTCTCAGACTCACGGCAAAATGAATGGCTGGATATCCCCCAATAATCCCGGTCCCTTGCTCTTCACACACATTCTCAGTGACTCATCCAGGAAAATATCACTGAGTGTGTCTTTTAATTTTATTCATGTTTCCACTATAACCCTGCCGAGGCTTCTTAGCACTTGTAAGATTATTTTAGTTAGCTTCACTTGCCAAACACATCTTTCCCCACTTTATTATATCGTCATTATTATTTCTACTATATAGGAAGTATATTGCCACATATCATATATCAAAACATTGCTAGTGCCATTAAGGCAATGCCAAGACCGGTCGCATGAGATGCACGAAAAGGCAGCTCAGTTCTTCGGAGAGCCTTGGACATTGGCTGGCCGGTTGCTGTGCAGCTGGGGTTGTACGTGGACGCCAGAGCCAGAAACGGGCGTCCTGTCCGAGGGAGGAGGCAGAACCTCTCCTTCTCTTCCGAAATAAAGGCTGAGAAGCAGAGGCACCTCCTGGGAGCCAAAGACCTTTTGAAAAAAACAGCACGCTCCCACCCAAGTGCTTTGTAGTTTTTGTTAATGTTGGAATAGACGCTTCCCTGGAAGATATTTGACAAGATTTAAAAAACCTGCCGCAGAAACCTTTTGACACAACCGTAACTTTCTGTTTGCATAGATGTTTTTGCATAAAGGGGAGAAAAACAGTATCATTCGATTATATCTCAAAGGACAGAGATAAAGCCATGGGCAACCTTAATGTTGGCATCTCCTATCCTCTTACACCTTACCTCTGCAACCTCATCATCCATTTGACCACGTATCTTCCTGTAACGTAATGAGAAATCTCTTCACACCACGTCCTCTCTCCCTCTAGGTCTCTGTGTCCAGCTATCCCCACGTGCTTCTGCAGGTAACCGAGTGGACCACAGTTCTTATCTTTCCCCCTGATATTTTTTTTTTGGGGGGGAGATGAAAGCAAAACACAAACCCAATTAAAATGTTTTAATTTTTATCCTTTCTTTTATTTAGTTCAAATTTTCTGGTAATCATCCTACATATTAAACAAGCAATGGGTGCGTAGGTTTTAGTATTGGCTATCACTGCTAGCAGCAGCCCGACTATAATTAACGTAGGAAGAACGAGTGTTTGGTCTTCCCTTACTGCAGCCCGTGTTGCTCTTCATTTGTATATCTTAGCAGAAAATATGGTGTATCTAGTCACCATAGGAACACATTCCCCATCTGCGGTATTATCACATTTTTTCCCCTTGACTTCTGTAGATTGCAGTCCTCTCTACTACGTTGTCAAGATATGTAGGGGCCAATTTCCTCCCCATCTAAAAGGAGTTATGACACACATGAAAGCAGTCCTGCTTCTTAACTCTTGGAATCCCATGGCTTTTCGTGTACACAAGGTTTCCAACAGTATACTTGCAAACCAATTCCTCCTTTTCACCTGCAAACCAGTTCCTCCTTTTCTAGCCTTTCTAGCGATATTGCTTTTGAAGAAGGTGGTTTTTTTTGTTTTTGTTTTTTTTTTTTTAAAGGGAAAAAATGCAGTTTCTCTTTGCAAGTTTATGTCCCATTACGCATGACAAGCTCCCCTCTGACCAAGCCATATGGCTCATCATTAGAGTCACATGCTGCGGTGCAACCGGAGAAAGTTTGCCAAGAAGGCTAGCCCGTAGGAAAGCATGGGAACCAGGGGGCACCGCGCAGATTCCCATGAGGCGCAATAGGCCAAAGCAGATTAATGTTGAACTGACTTGAAACACAGCGTTTGGGTTCAGTTCAAGAAAATAAACCACTTTGATTTACTAAGTCAAAACTAAACATAGACATTTCCAAATTGAATTATTTTGGAACATTTCATTCCAAGAAAAAAATTGTGATATTTCAACTTTTTGTTCCTTTTCTGAAGGAAAATCATGTTGAAATACTGTTTTTTCCTGTGGGATATTTTCTGTTCCCAGAGAGGAAAAAATAGCTTATACAAAACAACAAAATTATTCAAAGTCAATAATATCTGTGTATTGTATTCAGTGCTTTTGCTGCCAATTTTTTTTCAATTTAAAACCTAATGAGAATTAGTGTACATACATACATAAGGAGAAGGAGATGAAAACATTTCCAGTTTTCTGAGTTACTCGAAAATGAAAAAGACTTATGCTCTATACATAAAAGTCAATTGGATAATTTGAATTTTAAAATGAAAAAGTAGCAAAATTTTTATATAGAGACTCAGTGTAACCACAGGACTAAATTCACTTCTTTAGACTGTTGTTTTGGCTTAGACAAGTTCTGGTCTGTCACTTCTAAAGGAAGTTAAGACAGTTTCAATAGTTCATTAGCTTTAGCAATATGGAAATACTGGCTTGAATTCTCTGTAATTTAAAATCAACCTCTTATCATGGATAATTGTACTATATATTTTTTTGCATGAATTAATCAGGCTTGATCTTAAAACTATTTAGTTTTTGCTCCTACTAATCCTAATTGGATAGTAATCTTTCTCTGCTAGAAACCACTTAGCAGAAAGCCACAATTTACTCATGACTAATATTCACAAAATATTATCGTAATTATATTCCTTCATCAAAATGATTTTCTTTCTCTGGTGTTCCCCTCCCTGATGAATAAAGTTCCCGGTGCTTGATCTCCCCGAGGTTTTTGCTGTATATTCACTTTGTCTTTCGTGCCCTCATTCCCGCTCGGACATTCCGCCCTGGATGCCCGTGGTCAGCGCTGTGAAGCAGCACTTGGTCGGCTGCGCACCAGGTCTTCACGGCGTTTAATCCCTCCGCTCCACCTTTTTGCCTCTCTTCTTTCCCACTGCTGAACAACATTTTGCTAGGTGCTGGCTGGGAGCAGGACCTGGTGGAACCAGGGACGGCCCCTTCCAGGCTTAGGTTCCTTAAGCGTTCCTCATCACCTTCCCAATCTGCTTTGGCTCCAAGACTACACGGCTGCGCGAGAGCCGGCTTTCCTGACAAGTGACATCAGCGGAATTAATCTTTCGGCTTTCCTCAGGGCTGGCTGCCTCTCGGGTTTGTAACTCAGACTCCCCCGAATGTGTGCCAGAGTCTCTCCTATTTATTCCACCTCCAGGTGAGATAAAGAGTCGCCTTCACCAGAAAAACATTTCTCGAAAGCTTTTCTCACTTCTAATCATTTTAATATTATTAATCAGATTAGCTCCTGGCAGGCTTTTCTTCCATCTCTATGGAAACACAGAACTGCATGGAAAACCGAATATTGAACACACGTAATAAAAAATCATTTAAAATGCTATGGAGGCACATTTACTATTCTTATACAGAGAAGTTATTCATTGGTAAATCCGTATCACTGACAAAGCTAACACTTGCAAGACCACTCAAAAGACTTGGATAGTTATGTTTTCCTAACTTTTAACAGGATTGGACAACTTTGGCATGTTATTCAAAAGTGCCTGTCACCTAGTTTGGATCAGGAGTGCACTTCTGAGGCAAATTTATCCCCCCTCAATGGGGCTCCAGCTCACACCACGGCACGGGCTGGGAGCACAGGGAACCAGATCCTGAAACGGGAAACTGGAAGACGCGCCCTTGGAGTTCTGACTTTCAGCAGCTAGCAGGGATTTGGCCCCAGGATCGGGGTGACGTGAGCCAGAGTGACACGTCCTCTGTGTGTCCCTCCTCAGCACCAGCTCTCCGTCTCCTTCCACGTGTGCTCCTGCCAGGACACGCCAGCCGCTGGTGAAGACTCAGCCTCCGACCCTCGTGGTGTGTCCTTTGCTATCCTACGCACTTGCACACTCTTAAACTTAATTATCATCAAGTAAAGTTCTAACACAAGGTATAACCACTTCTTTTCCATTTTGAAACCTTGGGCAGAAACTAGTACCTTCTTTTTTGGCCCAGTTTCTCCAGCGCAGAAGAGATGGGGCTGACTATTTAAGTTACTTGTACACAGCCCCAAAAGAGTGGATAAAGTTCTTTCAGGATCATGGATATTCAACTTATTCATACCCATTTTTTCATACAGCATTTAATTCCAATCATAGCATTAAGACTTTTGGTCTGTTGCGTGCCTGTTGAAATCATAACGTAATCGTAACCCTTACTTGGGGTAGAGGCTGAGTCGAAAAATCAGAGCAGAAGGGATACGGGGAGGCAAAATTACTTGGTTGTCAAGTGTGGTGGCTCATCTCACCTGTCCAAATTTCTGCTTGTTGACAGGTTTATCCTAAAATCTGCTGTTCGGTTTTAACCCTCTTTGAAGGCAATTAAGAGCTGAAGTCAGCGGGATCACCATGCTCGGGCCCTTAATGTTGAGCAGCAGATTCCCTCCGGCCTATGTATATTGCAATTATCCTTGCTTCTATAATTACACTATGCAATCATCAGCTGTCCCGGACAAGATCCTTATTAGGTTAATAGCAGAACTTAAAGGGGTCAGGGTGTCCTTTTGGCATGTTTCACGCACCCTGGGCTTTTGCGGAAAACCAAAATCACTAAAACAAGTTGTGCACGGGTGGTAATTAAACAGCCACCCCAAAGCTTGCCACGTTCACTTTATAGCTGTGGGCTGGAGTTTGCTTTTAATCCTGCTTTAATCCTGCTTCTTTTTTTGTGTGCTTTCTTTGCTACTGATAGCAACATTATTGCTTTCGGTCATGATTTGGATTAAGTTATTAAACTTCTACTGCAAATGCAGCTTCGGTGCAGAAACTCTCCCAGATAACGTGAGCAGAAGCAGCTCATCCAACCGCAGGCGCTTGGACACTTCTGTCTATATCATTTTAAATGGTTAAGTCAAGCAAACATTAACTCCGCTCCAGCTGGTGAGAGTGGTGGAGATAAACTCTGCTTTACGCAATGGGAAGAGTCTAGGTTTTTTTCCCAAATGTCTACAGTTCTTACATCACGTATCTGAGATATGAAGTTCAGGATTTTTTCTTTTTCTAAGCTTAAAATTTTGAGTTTGCACATAGCTTTTATGAAACGGAGGAATCAGAAATATGAGGAGTTAGCAAGAGGGAGTAGGTTTTGATAACTTTTAGTGAATTATGTTATTTTCTCATTTCTGACTTTTTACAGTAGATGTGTCAAATATTGTCAAGTGAAGCTTTTCCTGATGTTTACGCAGTGTTTTTCTAGCAATGCTATAGATACAAAATCAAAAGGCTAAATATTTGCATTCCAATAAAGGCAGTTATTCAGTCTGAGTAACTTAATCGGTGGAAAAGCGTACTATTGTCTATCTCGATTTCTTACCTGATTCTTTTTCCGCAGGTTTATTTCTGTTGTTTCACACTATTTCTCTTCTTCACTATTTCCCCAGCTCTAGGTTGGCATAGTTCAAGACATGGTGCTAGCTGCAATTTTTTTGAGCTTCCAGCGCTGCCGCCGGGCCCGAGGCTTGGTCTTGTAACCGCTGGTGCTGGTTTTGCCGTTAGATTCCACTGTGGCCGCTTTCCCTCTGGTTGCCCAGAGCATCACCTGTCCCAGCCGCATCCTGTGTCCCCAGCACCGCCACTCAGCCACCGCCCGGCCCTGCTTCCTCTGCCGTCGCCCTTCGCTAGCTCAACATCAGGTCTGCTCTTGGAGCTGCATCGCATCGTTCCCTTTCACATGCAAAATCAATGCTTTTCCATACGCCATAGTTTATTCAATGGGTATCGGATAAGGCCGGAAGTAAGAATCAGTAAAACAAACAAACAAAAGGTGAAGAATGAGGTTGGAAGAAACTATAGCCTTAAGAAGGCACTGAGAAATATCTGTAACATACACAATCCCCTTTTATGTTAAAAGCTGTTTGGGAATTTGTTGTTAGAATAATTGGATGGAAAAAAGGACTTCTGCAAAATGGAAGTTTTTTCCAAAGGAAATCCAGAATGCCATTAGAAACATTCCTACATGCAAAATCAAAATTAAATATACCTTTTTGGGTACATTTCACTTGGAGTAAAATACTTTGGTTTGCTGGAAAAAAATCGCTATTTCTTTTTTAAAGTCACTTCTGCATTAAATTTCACTTACCCCAAGTCTATAGTCCCTCACAGGACTTGTAGAAACGGCAGCATAGGTTTTCCTGTTCCTTCTCTGTGAAATAGATAGGTAGACCAGAAAAAACACTCTCATGCTCGTGGTATTCAAATGTCTTCCCAAAGGCTTCGTAAGCCGTCATATTTCTCCTCATTTCCGCTGCCAAACTTGCCTGTATGGGTCTTAAAAGACTGGTCGCTAGTTTTAAAAAAAAAATAGATAGTTGGTGAGTGTTCTGACACCCGGCCTGCTTCTGGCATGACGGATTTCTGACTTTTTTCTCCATTTTTGCCACACATGATTCACACGGATGAGCATTGCTCCGACTCCGTGGTCCCAGGTGTGTTGCGAGAGGTTGTTAGGATATCACACCAACTCTTTGGTAGCAGGCTATCTGCACTCCACTGCTGACGCATGCACGTATGAATGCCTTTTTCAAAATATGTAACATTTTGTTTATTTCTATGGGTTGATAACGCTGGAATTTTAAAACTTATTGTTTTGGACCAGAATTAGGGAATGCAGAGGAGTCCAAACACAATGAGAAAACTCGCACATTCAAATATACCAATAGTGAAATGAAATTAACTCTTTTCAGTTACTTCAGGTTTCAGTTCTATTCCAAAGGACACAATCTTAATTACAAGAATCAATTCCCATGACACGTGAGCTACACAAAATAATTGCTTCTGTCGCCATTGGAAATAATTTATTGTTACAAACAACAATTCACAGCAAGAACAAGCAACTGCAATTTTCAGGTGAGATTTCCAGCTAACTGGACTTAGCAGGGTTGGTACGATGAATGCCTTTCTTCTTAGAAAAGTGTCAAACATCCAGGAAGTCCCAAATAACTGGAAACAAACCCTGAACACCGGTCTGACAGCTTAGCTAAAAACTGGCATCATCTTTGGAATGCCTGTGGTCTTTCAAGTCCTTCTGGGGAAAAGTACCACCGGGAATGTCACTGTAATTTATGTGTCTTCTTCCAGTTTCTGATAGAACTGTGTCAGCTGTTAGACTTGACATTGATACTTACGAGAAAACAGGTTAATGTTGCCATTTTTTTGGTAAGATACACAAAAGTTGTAGGCAATTTAGGTGAAATATAGATGCAGAAATGATTTGATGGTTTACATTCAAACTCTTTCACTTGTTCCAAAGTGGTTTTCTTAAGTGTGTACCTTCAACTTGGGAAAAATCAGAATAAAGTCTGTGATTTTTGAGGCTGCTTCATAAAAATGTATTAAGTTTCGTAGCGGTACGATCTCTTGTCATGAAAGATTAGCTTAATCGTTAGCTTTGAATTTAGTTCCGAGTGCCTTTGTTGTATTACATTTGACTCTAATGGCATATTTTAACTAGTACTAAAAAATTAGACTCTGTGCTGCCATGAACAAATCAAGCTCCACAATGAAATACATACAGTACCATCCAAGGTCCACCATTAAAAAATCTGACAAAATATTATGTAGCTGGCCATTATGTCATAATGTCTCATTTTCCAGCAACTATCAAAATATGCATTCAATGAGTTACTGAAGTTCACTGTCTGGTCAGCAACAGGATTATTATGAAATTCATTATTAATAAGATATTGTAAATATTATGACTACTAGAAGGGACAGACGTATTGCACTGTCAGACTTCTGGGAGAAGATGTACACTCAACGCTCTCTCTGAAGACATTTTCTGACCTGAAACCAGAAGTTACTCAATCTAGTCTCAGTCATAGCGTGTCCATTCTGGTGTCACATGTAAGTGAAGATTTCTCCCTAGGGAAGTAAGTTAAAAAATCCCAAACAAAATCACTGCTGAAATTAATGAATATGACATAGTGTAATTTTTGAGCTTCTTAGCAAAAATAGTAAGCTGCACACTAACCTGGTACACTAACCTAGTGCAAATATTCATTATTTATCTAGAACCACCTGGCTTAGTGGAAGACTTTAAGATGACTTTTAAAAAAAGACTTTTAAAAAAAGACTTTCAAAGGATAATATAGTGATGAGGCTTGGAGTTGTAAGGAGGTAAAAACAAGATACCACCAAGGCCCTCAAAACTGTCTAAAAAAGAAACTCAGTGAGGGTATTTGTCTGACACGGATACCTCATCCCTCACCTCCTGTAAGGGAAGATGTTAACTTACATTAGCTGCTACTGAAAACCTGCCGATAGTTTTATCCTACGCGGACTCAGAAATAGTTAAATTAATACAGCTACAATTTTCACAAAAGCAGCACTGCTTTCGGGCAGTTTGGCAGAGTGTGGAGCCCTGACATGAGCCAGGAAGTTTATTAAACGGCTCTCGGCGTTTCGGTTTGCGCGGCGTAATTCAGGGCGTTATAGCGGGCTAAGAGAAGTTGCTCTTCAGGGGGCTGCTGTGCCCTCTGGGCACTGGAGGGACGCGTCCGTGGTGGTTTTCCTCCCCAAGATACGTTTGAAAAAATATCTGAGTAATTGCATCATCACTCCAGTAAAGGCATCGCTTCTGGTTACTGGAGTCTAAAATACAATTTGGTGTTTAAATAAGTATTCTCTTTGGCTACTATACATTAGCTGGGAAGACGTGAATTTTTGGCGTGGCTCAGCGACAACGCCGGTCTTAGCGAGCGAGGTCTTTTCCTTGGGATCGTTTGTGAGGGTTAGAAAGTTATGTTCACACCCAGAGAACAACATAGTTCAACACACGTAGAAAATAAACAGACCCTCCGGCTCCAGCCCGGTCCCATGACCCCTGCGCACAGAGCTTAACCTTCCGAAAGGCATTCGACGTCGTTGGGTCACTGGAGGAGGGGTGAAGATGTCTTGCTCACTGGAAAATGCCACTGTGACCAAAGAAGTCTTTTGTGAGACAATATCCTGATGCAAGCATTTACCTTCCTGCGATATACCTACGTTATTTCATGCCAAAGATCAAGAAATAACACTCCCTCTGGGGAAACTGTTATCATCCATCAAGTGCTACTTGTTCAATCTCTTTTGATCGAGAGTTGTAGTACCGTACTTCAGAGATTTAAAGCGGGATGGAGCGTGTCAAGAAACATACTCTGGGATTTTGAAAAAAAAAAAATTAAAAAAAAAATTACAAGCATTAGTTAGAAATCACAAACCCACTTAAATCGGGAACTGTAAGCACTTTAAATTGCCATGAAAAATATATTTTTTGTGTAACACGGGGCTGTAACACCTACCTGAGAGGCAGTGGAAAGAACTGCTAGATAAGAACGTCATTTTTACCACTGGAGACCTGGGTTGAAATCCCCACTGGGGGATACCTTTATAGATCTCATTTTAGTATATTGTAGTCATGCCATTATAAAACCATCAAATGCAATTTGGCACAGCATGATACTTAAACGGTGGCCCGAAATTAACAGACTGAATTACCCTCTACAGGCAGCCAAGGTTATTTATAAATTGGAATTCAGATAAGTAAGTGAAGTGCCTTACTGAACTCTGTACTTTTATATTGCCAACCTCTGTCTTCCGTGCTTTGAAATACTTTTTGCAGGCGTCCTTTAGTTGAACTTCCAGAATATTTAGTCACTTAAAATGGGAGCAAAACTGAAAGCAGGATGCTGCATGAGGCACTTACAAGAGATAGCGCTTTTACGTTTGTAAACTATCTTGTAAAAAGTTTTAATTAAAAGAGCCACATCTTGGCATCTGTGAGGTCTAGTGCAATTAGTTGCTTTAAACTCCATTTTCTCCTCCCGCTGCCAATTAAGCAAAACCTGTGTGCAAGAGTAACGGTTGCCTCAGCGACAAAATCAGAACATGCTAAATAATGTGATTAAACTTGTTAAAAGCCAAAATAAACACTTATAATTATCTCAAGAAAACCTGCATAGCACAAGTGAGAGCTCTATAAAGTGAAACTCTGCATCCATAATTTCAGACTTTCCTACACAATAGATCATAGTTAAAGATCTGTTAACAGACCTCTGACTGCTGAACTGGGCAGCTTGTGGTTTCCTTCTCAACCTATTGGCACAATGTGGATTTATGCGAGAGGTGCAAATTGGAAGTTGTCTGCTATCGGAGCCATTGGCGGAACAGAAATCCTACTGTAGGCTTAGCAGCATGGAGTACATTGCTTTGAAATTACACAGCGGGGTTTCTGCTTGTTGCTCCGCTTGCCTTTAAGACCAAGGTCTCGTACTGTCTGGCCATGATTAAAATCAAAGTGTAGGCCTCTTTGCTGGGTGCCAGTAAACGAAGGTGAAAAACAGAAACAATCTGGATTCTTAATTATTTTAAAATGCAACATAGGCAAAAAACCAAGATGAAAGCATTTCTTACTAATCTATCCTAATTATTCCACATAAAATGATTTCCTAAAGAGGCCTATATCTTGAGATAGTCGCTTTCTATGACTGCGCAAGAGCTTTTTTCCCATATAGCATCTTTTACGTAAACCCACACACGTATACAGAAAACAAGCAGTTTAAATGGTGGGCTTATTTAAATCCAGGTTCAGGTGTACATCAAAACTTGAAATAAACCAAGATACCACACTGGATTTACCGAAAATTAAATGGCCGTTAGCTTCTACAGTGGTTCATTAGTACAAAAGTGCACATTTGGAAATACTCCGTTTTAATGCCCTACTGTGGAGATATAGGTGGGTATGGACGTACCCGCTGGTGGGGTCAGAAAGAACAAAGGATCGTTACATTAAAAAATAAAGTTATGGTAGAGGAATAGGGATCCTCAGTGTAAATCCAAGGGCCTCTGCTCGGAGACTCATTCCGGTCGATTTTCAAATAAAATCATAGCAAAATGATGGTGTGTGGCAGAACATCACTGCTGAGAGCGGGTACCGTGAGCGCTACCTACACTACTGTCAGCTTTACCATAAGTGAACAAGGGGCTTTTTCTTGACTTGTCAGCATATTCCAAAGTACTTGCGGTCAGGATATTTTTCCAAATTGGCACTTGAAGGGCTTATTGATAGATAGAGCTCTCGAGCGAGAGGAATGTGCTGAATCGATAGCTGGAGATAGCCAAGGCCAATCATTAAAGTTAGCTGGAGCCAATCATCCCAAAGATAAAAGAAAAGCATTCATGAACACCCTAAAAAAGTCCCTGAAACAGTCTTTAGGGGCAGAGAAGCTATCCCAGAAGTTTTATAGCAGTGTTTTGCTGAGCTGCAGGAAGCTGGAAGATCTCTGCGTTGCAAGAACAATTTTAAAGTGCAATCCCAACATCTGGTGACTTCAGCATGAAACCCGTGAGGGGTTGCTCTGGCTTTACCTGTATTAGGCAATGCAAGTGGAATCCAGAAAAAAATAATTCAAGGATATTTTGAATTCCAAGGTCTGCTTAACATATTTGCATCCTTTCATAATTTATACAAAAAATGTACATGCTTCATCAAGATTTGAGCTTTTGCTGAGCTGTTATAAGCACGGGGAAATAACGTGGATTTCTTGAACTGAACTTATCCTTCCAGATGATCTCAGCACTCTACAGAGTATTTCAGAAAATGATCTGGAAGATGTGCAAAATACTTGCACACTGTAATTTCTGACTTAACGTGTCATCTTTTGATTTCGACTACAATGCTTGAAAGTTGGCTTTTTTGGCCTCATATGAAAAATGTATCTTATTTTTTTCCTAGTCTAGGCTCCTTGTTCATGATGTGTTTTCTCTTAGAAGGCGAACGCATGCCTTCCAGGTTACCAGCAATAGAAATATATTACATATAAAGGAATAAAGCATTCCAGCAGTCACTTTGAAATGTATTGTATTTTGTTTGTTCTTTTAATATATTTTTAACACATTTAGAGTACTTTTTTCTTAATAATTCACAGCCCATTTAGGGTCATGTAACTTGTTGTGTCCCAGACAATTATTTACGAAGAAAATTTTCCATGCCTTTAAATCTACCGCAAAGAGAGGGAGATGTTTCTTTCATTCACCAGTTCAGAACAGACCCTGATGTTAAATTTATTTCTAGCTCACAGCTACATGGACGTGACCTTCTGAAGCCAGTTCTGTTAACTGGGCTTCTCTCTAGTCCGACGGGGGTAAGGCAAAATGGGGCAATGTTGGTGGGAACTGGGAAGGTGAGCTCCTTGCTCACCTCCTCCATCTGCAGTGCTTGCCCACTACCGTAGTGGAAGACAAAAATGTATTTAAGACCACTGCGGTAAGAAATTCAGAGCAGTTACTGCCTCCAGTTTCTAATTCCTCTGACGGAGCCTTGTTGCCTTTTTCTGTTTTGCCTTTTTCCAGTTAAATAATCTCATTACCATTAAGGAACCACATTGTTTGGGTTTTTCCCTGTATCCAAGCACATACTGTGGCAAACTCAGACGCATACAAATTGCTGCCCTAACAGCAGAGCTTCATCTCTTATTTGTTGAAATTCATCACAAATATTCTATCTGTTTTTAATGGTGCAAGACTATGGTTGGAGAGAGAATCACTTTCCTTTGCGTTTCTAAAGCACATAGTGCAATGTGGTCCACTGCAGAGTTTTCCAGCGATTTAAAGAAATACGTTCCACATCTTCGAAAGTTGTGAAAATTCCAAATGATCCAATAAAATGCATTAGAACCATAGGTAGACAAAATCAGTACTAATGTTAGTGAAGCTTCTTTTCTGCAAAACACTCTTTTCTCTTACCAGACAGACATGCGGTTCTGCCCCGTGATATTCCAGCTCTGGTGCTAATGGTGGAAATCGTAGTGAAACCAGCACCCTGCCCACCACTGCTGCCGGTAGCGCAAAGGGCCGATGCAATGCTGAGCGTAACCAGGTCGCTGGCAGACACGGGACTTCGATGACCGACCTCTTTGCACAGCTTCTGCCATGAGAACAACTGCACGAGGGGAAGAAAAGCAAGCCCGGTCGGAAGCACCGTCAGGAAGGATGTGCTCACATCGGAAAGGAAGGTGAAAGCAAACAGCTGTGAAAAGCAGAGCTGTGCCGAGCAAATTCCGTGGGGACCATATTCAACACTTCTCTCTGAAGTCTTCCTCCGTTCCTCTTTTTCTTCAAGTCCCTTGTTGGAATCTGTCCTAAGGTAAGGAGAGGACTGTAAGTCAAGACTCAGATGTTTCTCCTGCTGTGCCTTCTCTGCAAAATAGCTTTCCTAAGCTTTAACTCTCATTCTCCTCCCCATGCTTGGCCCAGATGCCCAGTGAGACGGGCACCTTTCTCGTCCTCCTCCGATTCCAACTTTTTCCACAGCCTGCAGGTTGCATCCAGTACATTCCCTGGTGCTTCAATCCCATGGTGTCCATTTGGGGCTGGTCTTGGAAAGGAATTCTTATGGGACGATAGTTGTAGCCCATTGGGTCCTTCCAATATTGACCAAACTTGATGTGTCAGGCACAAAATACTGGTTTTACAGGTGCATGCATCTCAGAAAGATAGACTTTTTCATTGTTTGTTTGTTTGTGACCTGATAGTTGGACACTCAGAACTTTGTAATAAAATGGTGAGTAGAAAACCTGGCACTCCTTCCTTCTTCACATGTCGTGTCTTGGTACACGTGACCTGACTTCAGAAGTAATGCATTCTCACTGCAATTAATGTATCTTCAACGAAATAACCAATTTTAGCTACCAAAACCTCTTACTAATGTACACAAAGAGAACAAACCCATAGAAAAGCAGTCTGTTCAAGACAAAAATTTTCTCCTAAACCATCAATGGTTGGTTGATGTTTTCGATTACAGGTTTGTGTATCATCTCATCCAAAACTTCAAAAATACTATTTTAGAATAATTGTGGGTGTTCTCAAATGCCTAGATAAGATAATGTGGATGAATAGGTATTTCTCAGTGCAAAGCAAGGGAATAATATGAAAGGATACATATTACCAATACAAAAATCAACAAAAGGTAGCTTGGTTGATCAGCAGAGGAGGCAAAATCTGGCAATTTAATTTCAACTCCAAGTTAAATAATTAAACAATGAGAAACATGGAAAAAACCAAGGACACAGATAGTGAATTTGGCCCTAACAATACTACTGTATTGCAACAGTGGTGACAG
This sequence comes from Burhinus oedicnemus, assembly GCA_008921705.1. Classification (NCBI taxonomy): domain Eukaryota; kingdom Metazoa; phylum Chordata; class Aves; order Charadriiformes; family Burhinidae; genus Burhinus; species Burhinus oedicnemus. Next base: position 549,659 of record VFFE01008203.1, read on the forward strand.
GGCCTCCGAGTCCTGCTGTCCTTTGCATCACAGTTTTGGCGTGTATCCTCAGGCACTTCACTGAATCCCTCCTCAGCCACACAACAGGATGAAATGTTCATCCTAATGTGAGATGAAGATTGTTAATATTCTGTCAAGTTATGATGGGAAAAAGAAAGAAAAACAAAAAAGAAATTATTCCCAGAGCCCTGTGGAATATGCACTATTGGGTGAATAAAAATAAATGCTGCCAATGCATTTTTATGCTTTTTAAGAGAATTTCAAAATTAATGAAAGAATGTGATACAGTAGCTTAACATACGTTGTCTTAGCTCAAGTGCTTAGTAAAGTCTCATGAACCATAATTTGAAAACATAATTCAACTTTTTATGTAAATGGGGCCACAGAGATTAGAAAACAGGATAATGATAAATGGCAAAATATCGAACTGCCCAAGCCAATGGAAGGATCAGTGTAAGAGCTGCTTTTAATTAACATCTTAGTGGTTTGGAAAACGGAATAAAGATCGTATTAAATAGATATGCTGACGACGTTGTACTGAAAGATCTTGCCAAAAGTAAAGCCAGAAAAAATACAAAGGGCCAGAGAGGTTAATAAAATATGACAAAAGAAGTAAGCCCTCAACCTGGGGGGGTTGGAAAAACCAACAAGCTAAATATTTGGTGAAAATGATAAAAAAATATATGGGAGAGAAAGCAATGGTAGTGAGCGATTCCTTTGGTTGATGCCAGAATCGAGTTAGATTCGTGGTTTTAACAAGATCAGGCACCAACGGAGCTGCTCTGCCGGGGCTGTCTCTGCCGGGGCAGGTGCAGCGGGAAGTGAGTCTGTCACCAGAGTCTTCCTCCATTAACAACTGAAAGAACAGTGGTGGTGAATTTCAGCGAATAAAAGACGAAACACTACCTGCTGCTGCTAACCCCCTTTACTGAAGACTTGTGATTCAGCCTCTCTCCTCGTCTTCCTTACCGCAAGTTTTAGAAAGCATCACATTTTAAAAGTAGGAAGTGCTGCGTTTCTTCTGCTTTTGGCAACGTTAAGGATCACATTTTTAGGTTTTCAGTGGGGGAGACGGCCAGGGAAAAAAAATTACACTGAGTTTTTTATTGTTGTTGGTTTTGTTTCCAGAGATCGAAGAAAAAGCTGAGATTTGCTCTTTCCATATAATTCCAGGAGCTGGTGCCTTACAACAAGCAACAAGCACTGTGAGTCATGATAAAATCACCAGCTCTTGCGACAGGACACGGCCGTGACATTCTCTTCTAGACGCTGTGGCTGGAGGATGGTGATTCAGCTAGGAGAATTTCCAAGAAAGCAACTAAATGAAGATGAAAGGAAATCTTATTCTGAAGGTCTCCTGGTAAAGTGGTTGTTGTTGAGCTGTTGCTGTGTAACGGCGTGGGAGACGCTGCCGGAGGTCGGAAACATCTCCTGCATCTGGCTGCTCAGTTTGAGGGTCACCTAGAGAAGGTGGGCTCCATGGCCGAGTCTCAGAGCAGACTTCATATTTGCACATTAGGTATCCACGTAACACATTTGGGTTTTTTTAGCATTGGGTTTAATGTGCTGATATTTACACCTGTAGATTATCTGCGGTTAATGTTCTGTGAAATATCACCTCTATCGATAAAAGTTGGAGGGCTGGGAAAGTGGTGATAACTACGTATAAAACTCTGAGAGCATGAAGCATGTTGCTCTGCCATCCGACCTCTAGTTGCAAAACGGTTCTTCATTTGCACAGCATGCTGCGGCTCAGAAAAGCTCAGGAAATGTCTTTAATCCACTAAATATCTGGAGGTTATTAAATATTATTATCATCATTTAATTTGATTGGAAAACTGAGGTGGACTGGTATTGATGTCACGAGTGGTGGTAAGGGGATTAGAATGAAAGATGTACCTAACGCTGAAGTAATATGTCCAAGATAATGGTGTTTTTAATTAAGGCTGAGCTTTGATACAGTGCTGTTGGAAATTTAGGACTCTGCCTTGTTTTTCCACAGCTCACTCGCTACATATGCAAACACACCCCCCGCCTTTGTTTCCAAATAGCCTAAATTTTTGATCCGTGCTTCCCTCAGCAGCCACTGCCACCAGTCAAAGCTGAAAACATCTGTGCAAGCAGTTGATCGTGTCCAGCTCTTCTAAAGCATTTGCAAGTCCTTGTACAAACAACAAATTACACTCTTTTTTAATGTAAAATGCCTCTTGCTCCAACATGAGGGAGAACTGTTAAGACATCACATAAAAAACACTGCTGCAAACAGAAACACCCCAAAACAAAACAGATTTAGAAACAAATTTCATTTGTATAAATTAAAATCAAGAAAAAAATGTAGACATACTTGGTGATTAAAATACAAAGACCGCTCTGCCTGCTACTTAATGACGTGACCTTTAAAGGATACACAAAAGATGGAGGCAAAGGTTAAATTTAAATTCAAGTTATGTTGAGCTTAATACAGCTGATGTTGCGTGCAGTGTTCTGATTCTTTCTATAATTAAACAAGGCAGAAATAAATAAATTTTTTCAGAGCTTAATCTTTATTTTTAAAGTATATAAAATAATCTAGGAAAAATTTTACAGTCGTTTTGACAGAATGATAGTAGAAAAAGTCTATTCACGAAAATTGTTGTCTGTTGAAGAAAATGTAGCAGCATGAACTGACCTAGAAAAAGACAAAAGCAGCTAAAAATTTCATGCTTTGAAGAGTTTTGAAGCAGAATTCAGAATCCTGTTTGAGGTAGTGAACTATCTAGAAGTCCTGCATGGGGAAGTAAAAGAAAATGGGCACCGACACGGAGGCTGAGCTTGTGCGCGGCTTCCCGGGGGACAGCAAGCAGGGGAAGGCTGAGGACAGACGTACAATTAAAGTCCTCCAGCAGCTCCGTTTGGGAAGCGGAGTGGCTGCACACCAGAGGCCTGAACCTGGAGGCTGGGTGAGTTCCGAGGATTGCAGCTCAAGTGTCTCTAGCCTTTTTTGAATAAGGCAGAAAACCACTTTTCCTTCTACAATTTCCAACGCTTTTGAGAGATGTACTAGCAAAGCAAAAATTCTTCCCTTAACACTTCCTACCACCATTTTTTAATGGGACTAATTCATGTTTAAATCATACAGAAATCCATCCTCTTGATATGGAATATGTTCAGTTTCAAACTCTTCGTGTGCAATTATTGGCCTATAATGTCTTCAAAGTAAAACCAGAGTCTTAAATGTAAAACCACATTTAGACAGGCCAAAAATTGTTGAGCAACTGGCTGAAAGAATAAATGTTAATAATAAAAGCTCCTTCCAGTGAATCAAAGGAAAAAAGAGAAGTGGGGAATGTCGGATGATCTTGATATAAAAGGACCTGTCAAGGAAAATCCAGATCACGGCAAACAGCAAAGGGAATCCCTTGCACTGGTGTTCATTACAGAAGAGACCGTACACTCAAATCGTGCTTTACTGGAGAAGAGTCTGAAGAACTATTTCCACCTGAAACATGAGTAGAAGAGATTTGTTCTGTAGTGATAAATTAAGGGGGAAAAAGTTTTTTCAGGACCTAAATGGTATTTCCAGGAGTGCCAAAGGTACTCAGATGGGAAAATCCTGTACTGGTAATTGGGACGTGTTAACTATTGCTTATGCTGGCTTCGACACTAAGAGAATATGACACAAATCTTTGATATCCCGTCAGCTACTAATCCAGAATTTTATTTCTAGGTTGTCTTTATGTAAGCCTAGATAAACTGATGGAGACCATATTAGAATATGCTACATAGATATGATGCTTTGGGGAAGAGTCAGTAAGTTTCGCAGCTGTGGCCATGACTTGCAGAGCCGATAAGGTTCTTTGAAAGAAAGATTTACCGTGTGAATAAGGGTAAATCCAGCCGGTATGGTGCAGCTGGACTTTCAGTCGCCTTTGCCAGATGTTCCTACGGGAGCTGTGCCCTTACAGAGTACGAGGGAAGGGCTTGTCGTGTAGTGACAACTGAGTGAGAACTGCTTCAATGATAAGAAGCAAAGGGTAGGAATAAGTGGTCAGTTTTTCCTGGGAGGAAGGTTAGGAATGTTCTCCCTCAGGGATTTGTATGGATCCCTCTACCGGTAAGATGGTCAGGAAGATGGCCCAGTACAGGTGTGACAGTTTGCAGGTGATATGGAATTATTTCTGAAGAAAAGTAGACGTAGTAGGGCTAGTAGAAATAGGACTACCTTGTATTTGCCACAGTTTAAGCGAATAAGTGCACGTAATTTCTGTGATATCCTTCAGTTCTTTAAGATGCAACAAGTCGGTCGTAGGTTTGAATCCTGCATTTTCAAGAGCTCTGGGACAACAGCATTATTGGAGGATAATAATTATTTCAGTAGTGCTCCTGAAATGTTAGCATACAACAGTATAAAACCAGGTACCTCGAGCAGTTTAAGCAGGAGTTACAGGATATTTTTGTTTTGCTTAAAAAAGAGAGAGTCTTTTATTCTGTGACAGGTTGTATTCAATGCAGAGGATAAGGAGGAGGAAAAGAGATTGTGACTCTAACTAAAATATTAAGTAGATCATCTCATAAAATAAGGAGGAAATAAGGAGTAAAGTGTTCTGAAAGGCATCTTATTTTCTTGAAAATGGGGCTATGCGGACACAGGAAAAATTGAGTTAAATATCTTGGGAATTAACAACAAGCACTTGTGTTTTCTGAAATATTTCCCTCGTGGATGAAACCTCTATTTTCAAGGGAGATTTGATTAAAAACATGTTTTCTAACAAAACTGCAACTGCCCAGTCGCTCATTAAAAAAATGGAGGTTTTTTATATGCATCTATTTACTTCTCCAGAGGAGCATATAAGATGGGATAATGATTAGTGTTCTTAAGGAGACAGTTAACTAAATAATTACAATGGAAAATTGCAGTAATTTATGAAGAACAGGTTAAAAGAGTTATTGAGACCAAATGCACACAATGATGTATTAGGTCTTATCCTGGAGACAAGAGGCCAATAAAAATTCTGCACGTGAATAAAGAAAAGAATTTAATCTGCAAAGAAAAAAATCCAACAAAAAATGTCCGGCTGCCAAAGTTTTTTCCCTGCCTGCCTGGTGGGCAGGGCTGGCAGTGGGCACCCCCATGAGACCAGTGTCCCGACCCTTGCTTGCAGCCCCCCCATCGGCGTGCCATCCCTGGTGGAAGGGGCAAACCACAGCAGCTATCCCTACGAGCTTACACTTTTAGCGCCAGCGTGTTAATATTTAGGACATTTACAAAACGTGGCAAAGAGGAAGCTCTCCCATTGGCGCTTGGAGCTGGGCACAGGATTTTTTTTCACACGTTGCCTTCAAGCACAAGATTGTACGCCATGGTTGAGGGTGGATTGCGTGGCATTAAATACTCATTATGTGATATTGTGACTACTGGCTTTCACGTGGCTTCTCACAGGGGTAGGACTCACTGGTTTTATTGTCCCTACACCAATTTGGACTGGGTATAATGTCTTTCTTGTATTAGCAAATAGTTCTGCTTCTCATCGAAGTTTATTAGTGATGTCGATGAGTGGTGGACGAGCCCACGAGCTTGACGTAGATCCACCGCTTCCGGCTGTGCTGGGTGTCACCTGGTGTGCGAGCTGAGCCCGGCTCTGCTTCCAGACCTGTCGGGGTACTGCTCACTTTGTACCGGTTTAACACCGTCATCGCAAAACACTTCAAAAGCCAGAAAAACAGGAAAAAAAATGGTTTGTAGAGAGCAATGTGCTCATTTCTAGCTGGATTTAGGTGAACCCGTGCAGATTGCTATGTTGTGTCTACGGACACCGTAGAAGTAAGATAAAAATACACTCCAGCTGCCTGATAAATTCAGGGCCAAAGTCTCTCCTTCAGTTCAGAGACAAACGGCTTCCAGTGAGGTTAATGGGACCAGGGTGCTTACGCTACGGGGTCCCTAATTGTTTCTTGGCTGGCGAGCACTTGATATCAATACCCGTGCGGTCAGTATTAAAATAGATGTGTCCTATCAGTATGATCAGCCAGATGATAAACAACACCCTGCCCTTAGCTCTGACAGGAGGAAGGGATTTTAGTGTGCAATCAAGAAAAGCAATTGTTGGAAATGCAATAATTGCACGTAGGTCCTCGATGAATTACTGAGGTTCAAGAACGAGCATCGTGTGTTTTTATGGGCTGGAAGCCAGCGATCAGGTAGCAAGGCTGAAAACCCTTGTAAAGGGTCTAAGTGGCTTTAGACCATAAGGTGAGGCTGAATTATTTGTTATGTTGTCTTCCTGTATCTTTTTTGACAGCTTTTGCTTTTGGGTTCTGAAATTAACTATTTAACTATCAGTGTCAACAGGTAGCTAGTTAAAACTAGCACGCAGCTTATCAGAAAGAGAGCACCATGTTATTATTAACAGGATGATTTTTATAGGGTGACTCTGTAAAAGTGCCTAGATCATTGGAGGAAGACATCAGATAATGCCACTGGAATTATATAAACTGGAAACTTTCTGGGCTAAATGTAGTGCAATCGATAAAAAAATAAATCAAAAGAAAAGGACCCAGTGAAATACTGCAAGTGACTGATAATAAATATAAATAATAGAGAGGTCAGCTTAGATCTTTGCTAGGCATGAGTTGTCTTCAATTCATAATTAAGCGTGTAAAGACTTTGGTAATTTTGTCTGAGGTGTTATTTTGCCTTTGCAATGAAAAACATAAATGCAGATTGCTCAATTTTTCTTATAACAAAAGCGAAAAATTTCAGGAAAATGTAACTGCAATATCCATGAAAGAAAATAAAGACCTGTGGTATTCATTGCAACCATTTAGTCACCTGCAGAATGCCCCAGTGCCCAGACATTTTGTGGGTTCCTTCACTTATAGCAAGATGGCCAGCTTATAGCTAGATTTATCGCTTTTTTTTTTTTTTTTAGCTTTTTAACAATATTTTCAGGGCTTTTCTTGAAAGGCAGACACAGAATACATGTGTCAAGCTATTGCAATATTCTTACAGGGGATCAGCCAAGTCTACTTCTCCCTATGGAAATACTAATTTTTGGCCAGATTTGTTTGGAATTACGATCAATCTGGAGTTTTATATTGTTTTTTTTACTCCTAGTTCCAGGCTATGACCTCATTAGGGTATATCATGTGAAATCAGAAATATCTTAATGTTGAGCAATGCCTCTGGCATTCAAATCTATGAAAATCATCTGTTAGTCTTCTGATACCCTCATGCAGATTGCTCCGACTCTCTCACAGATGTCATTCCTTGCGTCAGGATACACACATCACTTTATATTTTGACTGTATTCTGAAGTCCAGATTTCTCAGATCTCTCATTACATCCTGTTCCGGCAAATGAAAATGGTCTGTCGGCTCAGTGGTCTCGGTTCCTTCCTCTTCCTCACTCGTCACCACGGGTGAGATGCTGAGCTGGCATCAGGTCTCCAGCTCCCAACTGCTCCGCAGCTGCTCCGGGACGCCGAGTGCCTGGACCCGTTGCCCTCCCCAGCCGAGCGGGAGGACATGCCGCCTCTGAGAAGGGTGGACGAAGCGGGCAGAGGTGGGTGGTTGAACTCGTTAGACCCCTCGCAGTTTGGCGACGAGGGTTTTAGGTTGGTTTTGTTGTTCTGGCAGCCACCAATGGCCCAGGCATGGAGCAGCCCTGCTGGCCGCGGACACCCTGGTGAAGGCTGCCGGCGCGGC
>VFFE01008203.1:557361-693155 GCA_008921705.1 Burhinus oedicnemus
CCCCCCCCTGTGAAAAAAAAAAAAAAAAAAAAAAAAAAAAAAAAAGAGGCTCATAGTTCATTTTTATCCACTTGTTCCAGCCCGGTTACGTTCGCCGCGGCTCTCCGCCGGGGCTGGGGCTGTCAGGGTGGGCACCCTGCCTTCATGTGCCACTTTGCCGCTCGCTTATCCGGCCCGGCGAGCTCTCAAGCAACAAGCTGTTCCACTCCTTGTAATGCGTTTATCTCCCGCGGTGATGTCAGCGAAAAGTCAGCAAATCTAATATTCGTGCTCAAACAGGCTCGTTGGTGCGCTTTGTTTACGGGAAAGGGCTCCGTATCGCCCCGGCAGCTGCTTCCTCCGCGCCGAGCTTTGTTTTTGTACCGCGCTCTTCAGATAGGGCTGGGGAGCTGCGCAAAGCATGGGCCCGTCTCACTTAACGGCCGTTTTGTTGGGTTTTTTTTTTTTGTTTGTTTGTTTTTTTAAATTAATATAAATATATATTTTTAATATAAATACATATTTTAATATAAATATATATATTTAATATAAATACATATTTTTAATATAAATACATATTTTTAATATAAAAAAACCCCGGCTCACACCTCTTTCTTTTTTTCCCACAGCGGGTCACGAAACCTACTTTTTTCCTTCAGCTTGTCGAGGGCTCACACGCGCGACAGGATACAAAAGGCAAACGAGAGCGACGTTTCTTTAAAGAGTGGTCGCTGGGAAGGAAAACAAAGCAGGCAGGCTTTCAAGGGTGAATACTACAGTAACATTTCTCCTGGAGCACTTAAACAATTCCGCATTATGGGCCAAGATATCCCCTACCCTGCACAGGCATTTACGTCGGTGCAAAGTGAGTGTAAATCTTTGCGATTTCAGCCAGGCTGTACGTTATATTTGGTGCCAAGGTATTGCACACGCTACAGGGAATTGGAGAATTTGGTGCTATTTTCCTAACAATTTATACCTCTCAAGCTCCCCGTTTCGCAGTGCTTGGGACGACAACGGATGCTTTGCAAGACAACTGCCCGGTCTGGGTGGGTCACGCTCTTCTTCATTGGATTCTGCTTCGAGGTCAGATTTTCTAAAGTTTTTCTGGGGCTACTTCACCATTCGTTCAAACCGTCGGCAAGAGTTTTATTGCAATTCCAGCATCTACTCACCCCAGCACAGGACAAATTTGGGGATTGGGGTTTAACCAGGTGGCAAGTGTGGCATGTCCCTTTCCACTAATATAAAAAACAACCTGGTTCTAAATCTCCTTTTTTTTTATTTTTTACTTTTTTTAGCGAAAAAAAGAGTATTGCTTTAAACATTGGACGAAATTCTAGTCCCTTTAAGTTATTTTGCGATTGGCTGCCAAATGACAATTTATTTCATAGTCTCCGAAACACCTTTCAACGCTAATATGCATTACCCTTTTTAAATTCCACCTTTATGAGAAACTCAGGAGTACAATTATGTCCTGATCTCTACAAAAAGACGCAATACGAAAAAATCTAGCAGTATAAAGTTTTTTGTTTGGTTTGTTGTGTTTTTTTTTTTAAATTCTACCACTATCAGCAGGCCACCCACAGGCCTAGTCTGGAAGAACCAGCTCCAGGCTACGAGGAAGGCTGCTCAGGCTCCGTGCCCCTACAAAACTCGGCTCTTTTGCTGACAAGGATGCCGGTTAAAGCCAATTATGGCGGGGAGTTTTATGGTCCAAACAGCTGTCCGGTTGGAATTGGGCTAAGACCACCAAGTTATTTCACGTGTCACGCACGGGCAGCTGATTGGTCAAATAAAGCCGCGGATATGTTTTTATGAATAGAAGGGGAAGGTTTAATCTGCTTTTGTTTGCGGGGGTCTTATTTATTGCTTGGAAGCGTTTGGATGCCTGCTGGGCGTTTGTGAAAAAGGGGCCGGGAGAGCCGCACGTGTTTCCCCGGCAGCTCCGGAGCAAAGCGCGGGGCCGCGGGTGCGGTGCCCGGAGGAGAAGGACTGTAGGCCATGGCAGCGAGGCAGGAAAGCGATTGCCAAGGCTGCGGACCGAACCCCAAACCCCACTACCCCAACCAAGAACCCCAGCCGGTATTTACGTAGGCATTGTGTGTCTGCGTATGCGTCTCTTTAATATTGAGGAATCGTTCACGCGCAAAAATTTTACCTCCCGTTTAGGTATGTTACTACTTCAAATTACAGCACTTAAAGAGACTTCCTTACCTGCTCTTTAATGCCTCTTTTCTCTGGTTTGATCAGTTCACGCACCGCGAGCACGTCCCTATGTGCGGTTTTTACTGTTTCCCCTGTTTAGCCAGTCTGTTTTCTCATCCTGTCGTTAACGTGAAGGCCTTATGCAGCAAGCTGGGAGAGAAAAGCATCCTGAAATTTCAGAATTGTGACTTTTACAAACAATTAAAGATGCAACGGTAAAATTGGAAGCACTAGCCAAAGAAGTCCAAGGTAGCTTGAGCGTCTGCAGCTATCTCTAGCTCCTAGAAAAAGACCTGCATTAGTCTTGAAGTCACTGGCGTCATTTTAAGATGCTGATCCCAAAATTCCTGGCTTCATGGATCACATGTGTATTTATCCTTAGACTTACAACATTACAAAACATTTTTAATATGGCCAATATTTCCGATTTTTGTCTTTTTAAATATCCTTGTAAAGCAAATTGCTTGTTCATGGCACAGAATGAAAGCTCCCAAAAGTTAAATTTGCTACCTACTTCCGAGCTCCATTATACAAAGCCTAAAAGATTTACTGCAGAATATTTGGTTGTCTTTAGTATCAATACTCTCTTAACATTTTTTTCCTCTCACAGGACATCTTTACTCAGCTTCTTTTCCTGCTGCCTCACTGCGTCTCTGGCTTATATTTTTTTTTCCTTCAGATAGCTTTCTTTTTTCTTCACCTTCCGCATCTTTCCTTTTTCCTTTAAATAACCCCCATGCTATCAGCTGACTCATTCTTGCCTTGTCTGCCTGCAGTTTTCACATCCAAAAGTTTGTTCATAATTTTGAGATTACATTATTTACCTCTTATTCCTCTGATGTCCTTCCTTTCTTCCTCCATGTTTTTCCTGTTCTGTTCCTTTCCAGTCGCTGATGTTCTGCCTGCCTGCTGTTTATTCTCTCTCAAAAAATTTCTGTTTTGTTAATTATTCCTGTCCTACTGCCAAGAGGATTTTCACACTATTGGTCCTTTCCCTGGTTTACTTCTCCTCATCCATCCCAAATCTTGCTCCAGTAATTCAGTTTATCTTACGCTTTCCCACACTTCCCAAATGTTCTGGTTTTGTCCTCAGTCAATCAGCTGCTTTCTCAACCTTTTTTCAAATGTCAGCCCTTCTCCAAGGAATTTCAACAATTCCGTTTTAGCTTTTAATTGACTTGTAAAATCAGCAAAGAATGATTCTCTAGAAGCAGAGTTTTTAGTTGGGGTAGCACATTTCAGAACAAGGAACGGTATTCCACAGTCCCGCTTAGGTAATCAAACCTATCGTAAGCCCTGCATTGTTTTTTCTTCTTCTTTCTTCTACATGAAGGCACATCAACATCTTAAAGGCTTGGAAAAGTAAATAAATGTTTCTGTCTTAATTTCCTCAACTGTATTTCTTTGTCATTTACCAGTGGTCCAGCAGGCTAGGCAGTCCGTATTTTTTGTAAATGGGCTATGGGCAGTATCTAAATCAAAAACAGTGTATCTAATAGCTAATATCGTTATATATTTATAATTAATTCCTTCCCTTTTTATATCTTAGTATTGCTAACAGTTGAGAGCAAGACTTCTGTGATTTGAAGTATATATGTTATATGCAACTAATAATTAGGATGCTGATTTTCTCTCATTCGAGCAAGAAGAGTTGTGATAAGAAACACAGAAAAAGCTTAAGCCTACGAATCTGTTTTTCTCTCGGTTAAATTACTGCAATATGGGAACAGTTGCGTGGATCCTAGGGAAGAATTTCGTCTCCAAGATACCACTTGGCCAGAAATAACTTTTATGACCATCTAGCCTGTTCTTTAGGGTAACTTAATAGAAAGAACCTACTCAATTATTAGGTTCTTTTCAAGCCCATTAAATACATTTGAGACTCAATATATCCTTTAGAAGAGCACCTAACTGCAAAGACGACGACTGTTGGAGAAGCCACCACCCCCCAGTTAGTCTGGATTTGACCAAAAGGTAAGGCTCCTGTGCAGGTAGTTTTAACCAGATGAAAAAAGTGTGCGGAACGTGTAGGTTTACAGTGAAGCTGCAAGAAGTTTCCCAAAACTAAGCGGGAGGAAGTTTTCGGCTCTAAAAATTTCACTAGAGTTTTTGAAAGTTTTGTGGGCTTGAACCTATACAGACATATGGTAACTATCAACTGTAAGGCATGGGTCAGCCTGATAGGTCTTTGATAAGAAAAGAATAAAAGAGAGCAGAGGGAAGAGTTCCAGGGTTTTCCTTGAAAACAAACCTCGCCCCACCCCCCAAAAAAAAGAAAAAAGAAAAGAACCCAAAGAAGTTTTTAGCTTAAGAGCTTAAAAAAATCTTACATGGAAGCTCTGCTTCAGATGCCCATCAAAATACACCGGGTGTGTGCTTCACCTGCTAATACACGCCGTACTTCCGCACCGTGATAGACAAACTTAGCAAATCATTGTGCCGTGGCCATCAATAAGGACACACAGGTTTTTAAACGCACCAAAAGCGGAGAGTTTCTACGTATGGGCCTGAATATCTGCCACTTGGCCTCCAGGCCATTTCAAGTCCCCAAGTAAGCTGATATTTAGCACCTCATAAAAAAGCGGTGTACACCTGAGTAGAGGAAAAAAAGTGACATTTGTTGGTGGTTATAGGGAGGATCACATTACCTTTCTTAAAAGTAAGAGAAAGAAAGATCTTCATCTCGGTGTTTAGAAGCAGGAGAAGGAGTAAGGCTGGTTTTGCAAAAATCTTTGTTTTGGAGAAGGTAGTGTTAAAAAAAAAAAAAGTGGCTTTGCACAACAGCAGGCAAGCATATTGATTTATAAAACCGCCTAAAATTGCATTGAACTTTATCCTGAATCGAAAGATTTACAGTACATTCCTAGGAAATGTTATAGCTACTCTGCACTTACCCCGCAGGTACCTGGTGGCTTTTCGACTATCGGGTGCCGAGACAGATCTCTCTGCATACGCCCGGATGCCTGTCACGGGTGCGCTTGCTTTAAGGCCAAAGGAGGCGGCTATGAGCTGCAGAGTCTGCCCTGCTTTGTTTTCCTCAAGTGAAATATGATTTTAAGCCTAAAGACTGAAATGGCACCAAATATTCAAAATATGCTACAGTTGGTGAGTTTTTCCACAGCGCGGGGTTGTTTTCCGTTCCCCCCGTGACATCTCGCAACTCTAAGTGCTCAATGACAGCCTGTAGAGGTTTCGCCATAATCCACCTTTATCCATTAACAGACACTCAATCACTAAAGTGCTTACTAGACTAAACATATTTATCCAACCAAATCACACTTTACAATGCAAAACTGCCAATCAGACCCCAGCTATTAACAAGGAACTGCTTTAAGGGGATTTTGGTGTTTGTGCTGTGAAGAGCATGCTTACCTCCAACAAACCACTAAACCAAATTAACATAGCTGTATCCTCATAAAAGAAACCAGATATCCTGTTGTGAAAATAGAAAGCTTGGTAGGACAGGGCTCCTTTGATGGCTAACAGTGTGGCAGACGAAGACTTCAGACTACAAATCTGGTTACCACAGGCTCATTACAAAACTCTAGCATTAAGCTTTTGCTAACTTTAAAAGCAAAATAAAAATGTATCGTTTGGGTAACTCGGTAAGTCATCAACTTACTAAGTTACTATTATAATTGCAATAAGCGCTGTAATTGTTGGATAAGGCTCCTTAATTCTAATTGCTCCTTTGTCCAAGATCATGTTGTAAAAATGCTTGCATTAGCCAAAATAAAATCCAAGAGACACAAATGTGGTAGTAATAATAATTCTTTTTATTAGCCTGGAAAAGAGGAAGAGAACAAAGCTTTAAAAAGACTTCAAAGTTCTGACCAAGAGAAAAAAAATCGAAAATCGGAGAAACATGCATACACTCTGCCCTTTTATTAGACTCATACAAACTAAGTGCCATCACCACAACTTAGAACTTGACAGCATTGCTTTCCCAGGCAGCAGGAAAAGTTACACCATCCACGTTGCAGGGCTAATTTAAGTTCTCTGTCAAAAACTACATAAAACAGTCCTGTATATTCTCACTAGGAAGCCCTAATAGTTTTAGACTTATTGGTATTATACCTCCTTTAAATCCCAATATTTTAAAGCTGGATTTGACATTCGCTGAGGCTTGGTGTGTTTTCCCTCTATTTAACTGTAGCACAAAGAAAGGTGGAGTTTTAACCTCTGAGGTAAGTGACTCATGAAAATTCAGGTTTTTAGAAGCACTTATCAGTTTAAAAATGCATATGTACCCTTCTTCTTTACTTCCAAACAGCTTTAGCTCTGTGATTGAAATATGTATTTCCAGTCCTTCACTGCTTATCAAAAATAATGAGCACTTTCTTTTTTACTAGCTTTTATAAACACTTCTGGGGAAAATTTTATGAGCAGCTAGAACAAGTTTTACTTCTTGGAGAGAAGGCTTCATGCTGGAATCATATCCAAAAAGAGTAAACCACAACATGAACAGATTTTCCAAAAATCACTAAAGCAGGCTTCGTAAGTGAGAGTTGGAAACATGTAAAGTACAAATGAAGTTGTCATGGAACCGAATAGTATAGTTTTGTACGCTAGAGTCCGACATCATGTTCCGTCAAAACAAGTATCCATCCCCACTACGTCTTTAGTCTCCGTGTGTTCGGAACACTTATGAATGATACAAAAATTTGCAAAATAAAGCTGTTCCAGGTTTGTGCATATGACTGTCCACACATGTTTTTATATGAAAGCAGCTGATGCAGGTTTTCAATGCATAATTATACCGTTTACAGAAGGGGAAAAACATCATCATGACACGAGAAGCACAAGAATAAAAGAACAAATTACAATACAAATTAAAAAGGGGAATTACTGCAGACCACATTGAATCTTAGTATTTAGAAAATACTTGCTGTGGTTAATAAGAAATACATGCTTTCACGCCTTCGCTCCATATGCACGTTAATACATTTTCTATTCTGTATTGTATATATGTCACACGCAAGCAATGAAAATATACACAGAAAGCGCTAAGAAATTACTGATGCCAGAAACTGTTTTCTCCTGATTAACTGAGAAAGCAATGTTAATAACTGTAATGCTGCCAATTTGGTTCTGTACCACCGATTTGAAACAATTTGTTGTTCCATGGAACATGAATTTCTCAATGTTCCACTTTGTTATTTTTAATTGGTGTTTTGTTTTGAAAGGTACCACATGGAGCATATTGAAACTTTCCAGCCAGCAGAAAGTGAAGAACAGCGCAAACACTGGAACAACAAAATATTTCATTCTTTCATAACTTTGTTACTTGAGTAAAAAACACAACCACATCATTAAAGCCTTTTACTTGAATCCTCATGTTACGTTTAGATGCTAGAGACGTTAACGAGCCGTACGCCAGCTTCATGAACGCACAAGGAAGGGAGGGAACAGCTGATCTGCTGAGCTACATGGTGCGGCTCCGTTCATACCTGTAACGTGTACGAGGGATAAGAGAACACTGTCCATAGCTCCCGTTCTCGGTATCGTGCCCCCAGTTTCTATGTACAAGGGCAGTCTTATGCCTTTTCGCTCGTGACACATGGAAGTGTCAAACTTCCCGTTTATTTTCCAGTTGTGTCTTTAAATAGACACAATGCATCCAGCCAGATTGCCTATATTTTCCACCATATGGCCAGCACTGCTTGATTTGTCTTCTGGAAATGACACGATTCATTCTTTAAACTTATTCCACTGAAAAGGCTTTTCCACATGTCACCCAGTATTGATAATCTCTCCGGAATGATATTTGTAGGAGATACAGTAAGTGCAAAATTTGCTAGCTGTCTCTAAGCATCTTTGACTGATTCGCAAAGAATAAAGAATAAATGCTTTCTGTAAAATACTTTGACATTTAAATAATTTCAGGACTTCCAAGTCCCTAAAACCCATGTGAATTCATTAATATATGATGTCTATATTTACCCAAACAAGGATAACGTTGTATCATATTTTGCAATTCTTTTCTTCAGACTGAAGATAGACTCTGGAGATTTCAGTCAGAAAATACATTGCCAATAACATGATAGATCTTACAAGCGCGTCTTTTTTACAGTTCCCACTTAACTCACATCCACAATACGGTCGTCATCGTGCCGTGCTGTCCAATACTCCTGTCGCACAAGCTTAGGTGCTCCTGTTAAGTTTTTTTAACTATATGAAGGTTTTTAATCATATTTCGGCACAGCTTGACACTCTACTGAAAATCTTCAAAGTTGTTGCCCCTATTCTTTGTGTCCTTAGCAATGATGTTACCATCAGGACTTTTTTTCTCCCAGCCAGCTGTCGGTAAATATGAGAGGATAATTACACTGCCGATTCTTCGTTACCCAGGCCAATATAGGCAAAGAAGCAGATAAGAGAGGCAGTGTTTGACACCACCGCTATAACGGACCACGTGGAGTCAGGTCCTTTGGGTTATCAGGTCCTGCTCTGCACCATTTCTGCTGGACCACAGCTCTCCTTGGCAGAGCCATCCAGGGTTGTTCCCTGTTTCTCCGAAGACAGGAATGGAGCAGAGTACACGTGTGATGACAGGTATGGACTGGCTTCTGTGCAAGCTAATAAGGCCTATACGGACCTACACAAAGGTATCTGAACAACCTGCTAGCCCAAATGGACAGGCCAAGAGGAGGAAGAGCTTGCTGGCTGGCCGAGTGGTCAGCCAAGACACCTTCCTCTTGGCTGCCCCAAACCCGTGTCTTCCTCTCTTCTTGCTCGAGCAAATTGCTTGGCAAACTTTGCCTGGTGCGCCCCTGTTTCAGGGCACCTGAAGCACCAGGTTGCCCCCCTTTGTGGGTAAGGCCATGGGCCACCAGCAGGCCCTCTCTAGTCTGCATGTTTGATAAAAACGTTCTTAAAAGAAGGTGTTTCCTTAACAAACAGTAAATATTGGCTCTCCTTTATTATGCTAAATAACATTAAAAATATGGGGTAAATAAGTCAACAGCTTTAGTCAAATGTTTTGTTAATTATTTAGCCAAAGTAGTGCAGCTATCTCTCTGAAAAGAGATTCCAGAAAGCAGTATCACCATAACGGACAGAGAGCATCTAACCTGCTATCTAGTAGAAATATTTCACATAAGAAAACTTCAAATTCTATTTTTCCTTCTGCTGAAACATTAAAGAAAGATGATAAACAGTTTATTATCACCTACCCTTCTCGGTCTACGACTGAATCTAAAAATGTACCACGTTCCCTCCACAGTTCAATGGCAAATGGATCTTAAAGTAAACACGATTTACCTCAAGTGGATGCTACAGGCACATATGGATGGAACATACGGTTCCTCTATGCTTTAGCTAGCCTTTATAGGAAAGTACTTAAAGAGGAAAATCCACAGCAAAAATGAACTGTATATTCCAACTAGAATCCGCATAAACATGGCCTTTTAAAATTTCATTAGCCTGACTGGTCAAATTCTGACAGCATAGAATGCATTCAGGGTTTTATAAGCCCAAAAAGTCCATGTGATACCAAAAAGGGAAAAAAGTTGGAAGCCACAACTGTAATATCTAAAAATAGTCTACACTCAGTTGAGTATAACAACTGTAGGTTGTTGAGCATTTTGATGCTGTCTGCCGTTTTTTCTTTACATATACAAGTAGAGATAGTTTTGGTTTAGACATGTTCTAATCAGATGATGTCAGAAAGCTATTGGGAAAGGGCTTTATTCAATTTGCATTGGTAGAGGAAGGGAAGAAATGGTTGCTTGGCCGTGCAGCTGGGGCGTGGGTTTCAGAAGCGATTGTTCTGCTAGCTGGTGTCCAAGGGAAGGGCTGTTGCCATCTTACTGTTTGGGTAGACTTCAGTCTGAATTTTTTACTCAGAAATTTACTTTGTTTTAATAGAGCCTGGAGCTTTTCTTTTCCCCCCCCAAATTACCCACAATATCCAGTTTGCTGGCCCATTCTGAGTCAAAATAATTTTGGCTCAAAAAGGTCAAATGTGGCAAATGGTATCATCTATCTCTGGAAAGTTGAACAGAAACTAGTGCTTTCTTGGGAAGAAACTCTTTTTTAATCTTGACATCTCACACTGTGGGAAAAGTCCTCCTAATGCATAGATATACTAATTACACATACACCTCTTCGTTAAACCACAGATGGATCAACCAGTCTGTCTCAGGACTTCAGTCTGAATTCACGGGGAGCCACAGAAAGACCTAGCTCGTCAGGCCAGGCTTTGTCAGCCTCACAGATTTTGCTCAAGTATCTGTGGGACAACAGTATGCACCCACTAATTAAAAAAAAGATTGTCAAGCCATTACTGTTATAACTGTGCTCCTTAACTGTTTCCCACCATTGCCGCAGCAGTTGCATGCAAGGTCCACCACATTATGCGCTCAGGACAACGTCCCTAGACAACTCGTGAGCCCACACTTCACATTTAGTGGCCATTGCATTTTTATGTAGCGATGTTCTTTTCCCCCAAATGCTGTGCTACGACATTCGTCTTCATCTCTTGCCTACTCCTTTCCTCTTCCATATTTATTTTAGGAGTTGACGGTATTAAAAAAACAGGTCTCCTTTCTTCTTCTAGGTACCAGGTCCCTGATAATCTTGCATGAAGTTTTAAGTCTCATTTTTGCTGCTCTGAAACCACACCAACCTATAATTTAAATATAAGTTTAAATATAAACATTTCTTTACTGACGGAAAACCAAAGCTCTTTTTTTTTTTGTTTGTTCCAGGAAAATATTTATCTGGTTGCCTGTTTCAAAATGCTCTCCTGAAAGGTCAAAGATTAAAGCCGAGCACCCTCCTCCTGTGCCCTGGAACCGAGCACAGCAGCCAGCCTCCGCTGCCTGGGTTTCCTGCTGCTCAGCCTTTGTCAGACACTGATTACGAATAACGCCCTGAGCAGTTATCTCTACATGGTATGTTTCTAACTCAAATGTCATAACCGATGAGTCACCATGAGTAAGAGAAATAAGATTACCTTTTAAAATAAGTTCACGGTAATCCTTTTCTTAAATGTCATAGCTAACAACTCATTCTTTTGCACGACGCGCAACTTTGAAGTAAAACCCACTTGTGAATGTGCAGTGACTTGGTATTTCCATGATGAAGAGAGGAGCGGATTACTTTTTCCATACATCTTTATTTGTTAACGTTTTGGAGCTCAGATCCGTTTGCCACGCAGACTTCAATTCATGAGTATCCGTGCAAATACGCTACCATTTCTTTCATACATTTCTCTTTTTTTGCATTCACAACACTTCATAGGCGGAGAGGAAATAAGTCAGACTACTGAAAATTGGAAAGCTCTAAAATAAAATAATGAGCAAAGAATTTTCCAGTAGGTGGGGCAATAAAAATAAAAGGCGGGTCCCCCCAGAGTCACAAACATGGAAGATTATAGTGGAGGAAATGGCCAAGATTGGATAAGCTGGCTGAACAGAGAGACAGGCTAAATGGAGTGGGAATTTTGAATTGGTGATAAAGGACCCATTATCTACATTTCTTTAATTGACTGATGTTACAATGGATGTAAAATAGGAAAACAAGGAATCCTGCGGCACCATTAACATTTGAACAAGTGTTTTGGGGGAAAGGCTGAGAGACAGGGAAATTCACTTAGAGTGGTAGAGTTTGGGCAGGATACGAACTTATTTCCAGTAACGGTGGTATCGTTAAAGGAACTAACAACTGCTACAGGCTCGTCTGTGCTCACGACACGAGCCCGTTCACTACACGCAATACCTCCTATTGCTGCTGTCTCTGCCACCGTTTCGCAGACCCGAGGGGCAGGTGGGTCCCAGCATCCAGGTCCAGGTCCACCCTCGGGGCTACGGTTAGCTTCTGCCTTTCACGCCCAGGGCGAGCAGAGCGTTCACCACGGCCGTGCTTGCTGGCAGGATCCTGGTCTGCTCCAACACTGAGCCCTCCAGCCTGGAAAGTCTTACGCAACTTATGAACCTTATGTTTCTTATCTTGGAAACAGACGTATTTAAAACTTAAAAGGGGTTGAAATCTTTGTCCGCTGTTTTCACCGCATGAGTATGCCGGAGGAACAATCAGTGTTTTGCTCCCCCTGCACTAAACCGTACACACGGATTTGTGAAATGGATGTGGGTCCAGGAGCTAGGAAGTCCTCCAGCCTAATCCCACCTACAGACAAGCTTTATCATTTTATGCTTAGACAGCTCTTTGAAAAGATTACTTCAATGGACAAGCATTTATTCCGTTTATCAGACAGTCTCAAGGAGTTTTCTGTGAATTACTAAACTTCCAAGCTGAAATTGCACCAGAACTGGGCTGAAAATACAGATCTTCTGACCAGCCTTAGGCCTCCTCCCCTGACAATACGCCACTGCCAGATCACAAGGTGGTGGTGTTATTTTTTAAATCCTCAGGCTGCAAAGCCCATATTTAGGTCTCAGAAATGGGTCTCACTTCCAAGATATTAAGTCCGGTTGACCATTGCAAAGAAAGGCTAATTTAGCAGCTAGAGCCCTAACTGTGGAGTATGACTTCTGCTGGAGTAGAGTTGGAAGGTAACAAGCCAAATTGCCTCGTCCTCTTTCTTCACGGCTGCCTCTCACCTCTGTCTATCAAGAAGTTCTTCTCTTGAGACTACTAAGACATTATTCAGAGGAATCAGCACATTTCTGGAAAGTGTGATCTGTTCTTTGAGGTTGTACATGTCTAAAAATTATACAAAACATGGCAAGTAACAGATTTAGTGCATAATCTATGAAACTATTAAATATACCATCTTTTTTGAAGGAATCTCTACCTAAAGACAAGAGTTTTCTGATCAAGCTGTGCTACGTAATCAGCACAAGTTTCAGTCACTGTTCCTTTGAATACAGGAATTTTGATACCCCCTTATTCCATCATCTTTATCCCCTTCATTTTTTTTGTAATTGACATAACAAAAATTGTTAATTTTCAAACAGGCTTTGCCTCTTCTTCTCACAAACCTCTTCTAAAAATAATTCAAGTTCAAGACAGAGAAACTTGTACTTTTTAGGACTTGAGAATGTTGTCTTTTAAAGCACTCGATTTTTCTGAAATTCTTTTAGAAAAATATTTTTCCACATACCTAATATAGGTCTGATAAAAAAAAAATTTTGCTGATGCTGTCCAATTATCACGCTTGCAGGGGCAGAGGTAAAAAAATGCCTGCATCGCTTTTAAAAGTTTTTTGAAAAGAGTAAAAAAGAGGAAAATAATCCAGTCATGGGAAATTTAAAAACATTTCTAAACACAAATATACTTGAAACTTAAAACAAAGCACTATAATTAGCTGATGTTCAAGAATGAAAATGAAGTGTCATGTAATACATACAGTATTTGTCTCAGCACCACGGATTTTTCATTACTTCTTAATAGCAGGCAAGATCCAGATTTTAAGCACTTATCCTGGACATTGCCTCACAAGAATTTTCTGTGCCTGGTCTTTGACAGGAGAATGAGCAAGCCATTCCACCTAAGTTTCCCCACAGAGAGACGTCATTGGTTATGAACACATGGAGATCTAGTCTAGTCTGGCTAAAAAGGTTAATCTCTCCCTTTCACTAATAATACTGTGTAAAAGGTGAGTAGGGGCATTGTTGTAACATCTCCCTCTCCCTGGAGATGCACATGAGTTTAGATGGCTGACTGCCCAAACTGGGATGGCAGAAGAGACAACAGGCAGTGATGGCCACTCCATTCCGTGAAGGACACTCATTCACCTTTTTGTAATGCACGTCCGTTTGACACAAACTAGCCGGAACTCAAAAACGTACCGGAAGCAGAGACCAGAACCTTAGGTCTCTTTGCTGCTTTTCTGCTTTTCACCTGGACTTTTACATCTCTCTCAGGCCCAGTTCCACAGTGGCTCCGTTTCAGTGGGAGAGAACCTGGTCCAGCTCTGCAGCTGCAAGCTCTCTAACCAACAAGCTATTTATTATGCAGCTGGTGAGTGTTGGTGTCACCACCACGTTCTTCTCCTCTGGACATCTTACACAGGACTCGCGTGCTCTTCTGTCTAAATACAGGTCATGACAGCATGTTCAGACAGGAGCCTGTCTCCCAGAAGAGGCACAACTGACAAGTAAGTGGCAAGGTGATCACCCCAAGAGCCTCAAGGCTAAACAGAGATGTGACTATGGGGCAAGCAGCTCCAGAAAAAAGGTCAGCTGGTATTGCTGAGAGTAATGGTTTTACCATCGTTTATAAAACCAGACTACTTTTCTCTTTCAGCTATGTTTTAAAATACTGGTTGCACCAGTTGTCCTCCTTCAGTCCTGCCCAGAGACCACTGAATGTAAGAAGTGCCATACCGAGTTAGGCTAGTGGTCCACCTAGCCTTGTATTCTGTCTCAAAAAGTGGCAAAATGGGGTTTTTAAGGAAGGAGTGCAAGACTGGCTGCTTCATGCAATCCTTTTCTCTTGTGCTCTCCCAGCATCCGTGACTGATGCATTTGGGGTATTGGAGAGAACATCCTTCCCAGTCATTTTAGAATCCATTTATGGACCTCTTTTCCTCTAATGAATTTGTTGAACATCTTTCTACCGTCTGTCTCCACAATAGGTTCCAAGATTTCCCTACCTGGTGAGAAGTACTTTTTCCCTCTTTTAAACCAACTGCATACTAGTTTCATGGAGTGCCCATACTCTTATCCCGAGAGATCAGCTGAATACGGTTCTCTACTTAGTTTACAAGAAGTTCATGACTTTGTGAACCCCAGTCATATTCACCTTCAGGCTTTTGTCCTCTACATAGGTGATTCCTAGCCTTCTGAAAGTCTTGCCTCTTAAGGGTCCCATCTCCTTATCCACTTTCGTTGCCCTCTGTCTAACATCTTTAATTATAACACACCCTTCTTGAGTTACGAAGATCAGAAACGAACACAGAACTGACACTAATAGTGTCTTTTTGGTGACTTTGATTCCGAAAGGTCACGATTTGAGCTGTGGGTGTCAGCCAGTGCAGAAGACCTGCTCTTTTCCCCATCTGGTGCTCAGCAGCAGGAGAGCAGATTGGTGCACAGCAAATGCGAATCCTCAGCACCTGATTCAAAAAGCTCCTCCAGACCCATCACAGAGTTTCAGTGGGTAGGACCTCTCCGTGGCCACGAACAGGTTTTTCCCATTATTTATAAGAAAATAACTTGATTAATTCTCTCTCCCTCTGTGTGTTTAAAGAACATCCAGTAACTCAATCAGACAATTGAATTTCTCTAAAAGTTCTTTAAAGCAGTAAAACAACTCTGACTTATTGCACTGGCACAATTAAGACCAGGCCCAATTATTTCAAACCTTAAACAAATGCAAAACACATTCAGCGTTGAGAAGCCTGTACTATCAATGAGCTCTGCAAAAATTATAGCTAAGTGTTTCTGATTATATTAGCTTAGTATTTTAGTGAAGTCATTCAACGGGTGAGTCTACACACAGTATTTCCTTTTAGGAAGCTAACAGATTCTGTTTCCAATTCAAATCGGAAGGCTTCCAGCCTCTGCAGCAGTGACTCCTACCGCCTCTGCGGAGACCGTGTGTGCTTTATCTTTGTGTGATTTACGGTACGGCACTGCGCAACAGCTGACACCGAGACCCCAATACCACAAACCATTCCTCGGGGTCGCATCTCTACACTTTACGCAGAGACTCAGGGAGTAAAACTGCCCCTTCAAAAGGAAGGTTTTGTAGTTGTGAGCTCAAGTCAACCCAAAAGTCAGATGGGACCTTGTAATTCAGTGTTAAGAGATCTTCAGGGAGTAAGAAATTTGAGATAAATGGCTCCTATCCAGTACGTTTCTCCTTCTCTCAAACCCTGGGACTCCAGTTCATCCCCAGTTTGTACTGCAGCCTCTCAAAGTTCTCTCAAAGCAAGAGTTCAGTTTCTCCTCTGATTTCTATTAGATCATTTACTCCAGTGCTAATGCTCAGCTACTGCCTCTCTACTGAGAGACTCTTGAAGTTCTTCTCTTCGCTGATGAGCAATTCCAACACAGCACCCTGGTGTGAGCATCTCGCAGCTCCCGTCGGAAACCCCGTAAGTTGCCACTTCCGAAGGGGAAGAAAAGATTGTCTTAACCCAGACTAAGATAACCTGTGCTGATTAACACACATCAAAGTCCTACTGGAGATAAGATTGTTGTGGGCTGAACCATGTCAGCTAGTCAAGAAAAGAGCTAAGATTTTTATCTTTAAATCTAATCATATGAAACTAAGGGCAGTTACTTAAGGTACCTGAAATGAAGTAAGCTTACTGAGGAAAGTAAAGTCTTGGTTTGTTCATTAAAGTGACCTGGTGAAAAAGTCAGTTAACTAAATGTCAGATGATTGTATTACTTAGACTATTAAAATACATTTTGTTCAGTTTTGTCCTTTAGGGAAGCTAAGTTTGTAAGGAAAAACTTGAATTTTACATATCCTTATTTTATTAACATTGGAACTAGGAATGCACTTTCCAGAAGTAGTGAAGACATTTAAAATTAGTTGACTTTCAATTTCTTTAATTTTTTTTTCCATACTCTTTCATTTTGACAATGGAAGTCTTCCCATGCACTTAACAAACAGGAAACAGAACTCAGGAAAGCTGCGAATCAGTAAAGCTGATGCTAAAGTTTTCTTTCAATGAGAATTTGCCAATTGATTGAAAGAGAAATACTTTGCTCCAGTTTGCCTGAGTTGAAAGAATTCTGATAAATCCCTAGGGAGTTTTGAAAGCTACTTGACTTCCTTCCTGCGCCTCTGCCCGAGTGAGTCCTGGGCTGTGTAACGTGGTGAGAGCAGCCTGTCACCGAGCACCGCCACCGCCGGGCTCCAAGGGCTTCCCAATCTCCTGCCCTGGACTAGCCAGAAAGCGGTTAAAGCCAGATCCACCTGTACCCCGTCCTCTGGGGCAGCCTTCAGGGAAAGTGGAAAAAAGGTCCTCAATTTATGTTTGTGAGTGTAACGAAGCCAATTGCGAAGAGATCAGTGTGTTATGGAATTAAATTTCTCCACCAAAGACAACAACGAACTGATAGTTATCTCGGATGAAAAATCTTTATTTACTTGCTGCATCCAGACGACGTGAATCCCCTTTCCACTGCCCGGCCAAATGGCTGACATAAGTAGTGCTTAGAATAGCTCTCAGGGAACATTAGAAAACAGGGTCTTTCTTTTATGTTATTTATTATCTACGTTGGCTGATCTTCAATATTTTCATCATCTTCATAGGGATTGTGTTTCCTTCCAGTGTCTTTCACCATCCTTGGGGACTCTTAAACATTTATGTCTGCACTCAACAGGAGAAACCGAAGATATTGTACGTGACTTCAAGCTAAATCCTAGAGTAATGTATTACCAGGGAAATCATGAAATTCTGGCAGATCTGCCAATTTTACTTGCAAGGAGAACTATGGAAAACCTGTACTTGTAGCGATCCACAGGCAGATGTGCACAGTAACGTAATAAAGTGTAAGGCGAGTATTTAACAAATCATATAATTGCTTGCACTTCTGCCTTCTGCAGCTTGTTATTGGCTTATCAGCACTTGGACCCTTGAATTGAGGGGGAGACTGGTAGTCTTAGCTCATAGATACCACACTTATTTTCCCTCCACCATTCTAAAATTTCAAAAGAGAAATGATAAGGGAAAACCAGAATTATCAGAAACCTGATTTCTAGTATGTAGGTACTCGACACTTTTTCAAAGCTATCAGACTGTTTTGGAGGCAAGGATTTGGGTTATCCATTAGTTATGTTTCTAAAAATATTTGGCATCGTGTATTATCTTATCCACGAGCAGCTCTGCAGGAGGCAGATCAGCATTTATGTTTTTTCTTAAGAAACGGCTTTAAAAATAGGTGGTTAACTTGGAGCTGTTACCAGCCTATTAAGAAATATAATATGGTATTTATCAACAGTGAAATGTTGTTATTATTACCCAAATAAGACATATTTTTCATCATGTTTATTCACTTATGAAACACACTTAACTCATCATAGTTGAACTCCAGCTTGTAATTTCTTGAGTTACACAACTGAATTTAGTGTTCCATTAAAATACTTAAGGACAAAAACTTTCCATTTTCTTTCAATCAAACTCTTTACAACAAACACAATAGTGTAACTGATTCCCTTAGATCAGCTAGTGACACTAGCTATTGCAAACAAAGAGTTTGAAAATGCAGTTTATTTTTAGCTGATAATGAGGAGTCCAAAAGCCCCACAGTAATCACCACATTAATTCAAATATTTAATTTTATTGCAAATTGATATCAAGCAACTAAACACAATGGATTTTACTTTGTGCTTTGGCTACCCTCTACGCTCTAATGAGCAGAACCCTGTTCTACTCATGGACCGCTCTGAACCTCAGCCAAGCCCGGGAGAATTTGAGAACTGTGGGGTCACAGCCGGGTCCCCTCTTTTCTCCATGCCGAGTCATAGATGATGCCAGCCATCGTAGCCCTGGTGCCCTGCATTTGGTGGGAATCATCCCGTTAACTTCAGTGGGATCCCATTACGACTTTAAAGTTAAAGGAAAAAAAAAATTCCATGTCTTCTTTGACAAATCATCATATCATTAAAAAAATCATTTAAATTCTAGTTCTATATGAAATATGAAATACAGGAAATTGACCACAATTTGATTTTTTTTTTCCCCTAGTGTTTTGGCAGCATTTCTGTCACAGAAAAAGTATCATTTTCCCGTATAATTTATCAAGAACTTAGCAAGGATGCTTTGGTCCAGCCCTTCTCTGGAGGTTAAATAATGTTTTAAAAAGAGTTTAAGTGTTTCAGGAGTACAAGTATCATGACAAGTTAAATAACTACTTGTAAAACTGTGCAAAAACTCAGTATTCCCTGTATTTAATGTAGCAAAAAATATAAATCCTGTGCACTAAAAAATTAATGTGCACTGATGTGATCACTGAAAGGGAGAAAAAATTTAATATTTCAGGATCAGGTAAGTTTCACATGGTATTTTAAATCTAAATATGTGGCTGATTATGACTGAAGTAAAATGGCTTTAAGTAGGCTAGATTTTCAGGTAATTAATTTACATCCCTCACAGAAAGCATTTTTTCAAGGTAGCCTCAAGCGTCTTCTGCTTTTGCCCTTTAACACCTTTGCTTTCTGGAGCCTATCTGAAAGCAATCATGAATAAGTTGAATGAACATTCAGTTAATATTTTTATCATCTTGTCTTTACCAGAAAGTCTTTAAAATTTATTTGCTCAGATTTCACACTATTCTCCTCTCCCCCACCCCTCTCAGAAGGCCGCGTCACATCAACCTTTTTCAAAAGCTGTCGGTGTGTATTTTTGCCTGCCTGGAAAAGACAATGCCTGGAAAAGACAATGCCTTGAAAAGTTTATATTGGTTTTATTATTTCTTTACTTTAATTTGAAATATGGCCTCTGGTCTGTGGTCATAGGTTTCGAAGAATTATTATGCAACTTCTTGTTTCTGTTACCTGGCAACAAAACTTATTTGTTTTGGTGTGCGACCAGTGTCCTGCAGTATCAACTCTTGAGAACATTTCTGAAGATTACTTTGGTAGTTTTTCAATCTTAATCGCTCTCCTTGCATAGCTCATTCTTTGTCGTGAAATACCGTGAATATATTTACTTAAAATTGTATGCCATTTACAGAAAATAATTTAAGAATGGTTGTCTCAAAAGAGCATCTGTATTTAGAGAAGAAAAAAGTCTTAAGTAAGCTGCTGGATCTCCTCTCTATGCCAGATTTACACCGACTCCTCACTGTAGATGCACGGTTCTACTTTTCCACAGGCTTGTCTCACTACAGGAACAACACAAATTAGTACAATAAACTGTTTGTATTTTATGATAAGATAAAGACCTTTTCCTGAAGGTTTGTTTTGGGGGAAAATATTTTGCCGTAGTGACAACTCGTGTGTGAGCCGTTTGGTTATTTTCCTTCACCTGAACCCAGCTGTAGGGATCTATTTAGATTTATTATAGAACCTAATTAACTCTCAACTTCTTTGAAATAAGAAACTCGCGCTCACACTCGTATCAGTTTCACCAGCAAAATGTAGGAAACGGGGAGTTTTCCTGCTTTTAGCCTATGAACCGTCTTTTTACAAGCCAACCGACATTTGACATGGAGAACAGGGAGAAAGTTAGTAAGATTATTTTCATACCCGCTAATCCTGTGTGTACGTTGTGATCTGCACTGGTACTGCGCTCCGCACAGAAGACAAAGAACACAATGTTAAGGTACTATTTTCCTCATGCAAAAACCACATTTCTTCTCCTCTAACAGCCGTTAACCTAGACTGTAAAGAGCAAACCTTTCGCTTTTTGGTGAAAATGCTTCCCTGGGTAGGCATGTTTTCTAAAATGATTTGGGTGCTTTTCTTGAATACTAATGCACAAAGTCCGGAATCTCTAACTTTGTGATGGTTAGAAGTAATTTCCATGAAAAAATACTGCTGTGGACACTTAACTTTTGAAACAACAACAACAACAAAACCTCAGAGAAAGTTTTGTGGTTTCTCAAAACCCAAAGAACTTAAATGTATATGATATACGCTTTTTTTTTGGCATTCAGCTGTACTACGGTATGCACTCAACATGTTTTTCTAGTATGACATATTAGAAAAAAAGTCTAACTTGTTATTTTCTATACAGACCGAAAAGCTGCTTAAACAGGATT
The DNA here is from genome assembly GCA_008921705.1 of Burhinus oedicnemus. Classification (NCBI taxonomy): domain Eukaryota; kingdom Metazoa; phylum Chordata; class Aves; order Charadriiformes; family Burhinidae; genus Burhinus; species Burhinus oedicnemus. The sequence continues at coordinate 578,181 of VFFE01008203.1, forward strand.
TGCTCTGATTTCTCTCCAATTAAAATAGAATGCAGATAGCTGAAAGTTCTTAAACAATGTAAACAGCAACAGTAAGGGTACTATTAAAAGGTATCTGGCTGTAATTTTAGCTTTTAAAACTCTGTTTTTAATTTTTCCCTACATACCACTGGCAAAAAAGAAAGTTTCCTTATAGGACAAATGAAAAACAATGTGATGAAAATATGAGAAGATATCTTTTCATACCTTTTGACTTATATTTTTAGCTTCATTCCCTACATGATCAAGACAACTGCTGCCTAGTAATTCACCACCGCAGTCTTCCCTTTGGTTAAGCCATGTAATAACTTTCTTACGTTAAAACCTAACAAGCAATGGATCTTCGTGTAACTTGCTTACCAGTGTAAATGACCAGATGATGCTGTTTAGCCTTGCAGACTCCCCAGCTCTTCCTCGGAGAAAGAGGTGATCCCATCGCTCCCCAGTTGGCAGCACCTTATTCTAAGTCTCTTTCCATAAGGACTTAATGACAAGGGAGAAGTTTTCAAGTTCAATCAGACTAGAGAAAAAAAATTAAAAAATAAAGTGCCATTTCTGATATTTTATACTCTTTTGGATACACATGGGTATACCTGGACGTTTCACTATAATGTTGGCAATGTTCAAAGACAACTTAGACATTTTTTCTGACAGTAAGGGTGGTTATGCACTGCTTGAATCTTCCAGTTTAGGCAGTCCGTGCCAACACAGTAGGAACTGGATTCCTAAAAACCTCCGAAGAAGTTAGTCTCACAGCGTCCAGACCGATGTGCTCTCCTGCCCGCCTCAAACTTGTGCTGCCCTTGAGTGGCACGATTGCCAGTAAAACTATCAAATGTTTGAAGAGCATTGAACTGATGATGATAGGTAAGGTTAAACCCAAGGGTTTCTTTTAGGGGTCGTTCCACTGTGTGATCCCTATTTTTACTGACTTCCAGATTATCTGGTCTTGGAAAATAAGTTCCTTGCAGCAGAGATGCACACTTTTCAGTGTGCTCAACAAAACACTTGGGCTGTGGGTCAAATAACTGCTAGTGCCATGTTACAGTCTTCCTTCCATGTTCTGGACTGTAATCCCACTCATCGGCCACGTGCACCAATTTTGTAAATTCAGTATTATGTTTAAATCCCAGTGAGATTACTCGAGTTATTCAAACATAAATCTTTCTAGGATTGGGGCCTAAGGCTACGCAGTCCCAGGGCAGGAAAACTTTTTAGCTTGTCTTCTGCAGGGCCCAGCACACTGTCAGACATAACAAATAAATAATACTGTGGAAATATCATTATCTGAATCACAAGTCTATTTTTGCAAAAATATCATGTTCCCTAGTGGTTGAAACGTTATTCCAGGCTAGATCAATCTTGAGTTCGTATTTCAACGTTACATATATATCATAGCATAGCCACATACTATGTAATTCATCCAGTGGGCTCCTATTTGCCATTAACAACAGCATGGTTTTTTTAAAAAAAGAATGAAGATTTTACCATTTTCTTCCCATGAACATAGTGAATATAGCGTTAGAACTGAAAACCTCTACTGAATTTCAAATATTTCCTTTCATTTTTACAACAGCTGGGACATGCTTTGACCTTTCAATTTTACATCCGTAATACGTACTCCACTGTATTCAGTTGCATGTGTTACCTGGAGTTAATTACCGTGCGTATTCCTGACCCGTGTTTACATGCACGGGTTATCCCTGTAGTAACACTTGGGATCAGATGAGTAGCGACGCCCTTTTCAGACAAGTGGGAACTGCAAAACCCTGTAGGTTTCAGAGTCTCTTTTAAGTTTTTCTTCTCTGACTAAACCAAATTTTCCCCGGGGGTCGATATAGTGTCATGTGCTGTTGAAGACGACTATTCCTCTCCTGCAAGGCAGGAGCTGTTACACCACTCTCACCAACGGCTGTTTGTCAAACTTATTCTGAGAAACCTCGAATGGTGGAGACTCTGCTTCACAGTCTTCACCATTAGAGTCTTCTTTCGCGTCTAGCCTGAATCTTTCTCTTGTAACTAGATGGTAGTAATTATATTCTATTTTCACACTCTATTTTGTTCCCTCTTCCTGTCTGTCAAACCTTTGAAATTCTTTATCAAGACCAAAGCTTCAACAGCCAACAATAAGGTGGTTAGATGCTAGATCATTCGACTCTCTGGAGTCTTAAGATCACAGATCAAAAATGCTTTCTCCCTCATCCGTTGGTCTAGTTCATTGGGCAGAACTGAAGACATGGGTATGAGGGCTTGATCTGCTGCAGTCTCTCATCATAATAACCATGGGTTTTCCTTGTCTGTAGACACCTTCTTTCCTAATCGCACTGTTATCTCAAACTATTCTTATATCAAATTATTCTGAATTACATTAACTTTTTCATCCTACGCTGCCTACAGGTACCAGATGGACATTTCTCTCCAGTACCCTGTTTGTTGGTGCTCCTGCTCGCCAGCTACCTGGCAATTAACCCCTTGTTACCAGTCATTTAGTCAAGAAGCACCCAATGGGAAAGAAAAGGAGCTGGGAAAGGAGATGCGCTGTGTGCTGTGAGTCTGGAACCACAAAGCCAAGTCTTCAGTGGTGTGATGTAAAAACTAACAATAAAAAAAGACCTGGCATTACAATAATTGTAAATTTGCCAACCCATTCCTCTTTCTGGTGGGAAGCGTTATCCAGAGAGGCCCCATGTGCGCTTTCTTTTCCTGTCCTGGGAGCAATTCTTCAAATCTTCCCGTGGATCACCTGTCTCCTTCTGCTTTCCGTCTCCTGAACAGAGAGCTGCCAGGCCAGCATCTCTCTCTCACACACCATCCCATTTTTCAGCTGAAAGTCGCCGCCCCTGCCCAGCTGAGGTGGGGGCACTGGGTGGCCATGAAAGAGAAGATCACTTCAACGTTTGGGGATTGCTGGGGTACGTACTTTAATTCACTCTCTCTTCCAGGACTGGTCGACTCCTGATTACATTCCTGATGGAAGCATTCCTGCAAGTCCTTACCCATTTCCATCTGTCTCCTACTTCTCTCCCTTCGCTTCCCATCACCTTTGTTCTAGCCAGACCCTACTGTTTAATCGCTCCTTCTGGGACCTCGTTGTTGCTGATTTTTTACCTTGTTTACTCATGGTCCAAACAGTGAAACTAGCTGTCAGACCTCGATGGGAGCACCGAACGTGTTGTGCACTGCTCAGTGACCAGAACGGGAGTGGACTGAGCCCACCAAGCCTTCCTGCTCTCAGGTATGTTCTGCTCCCTCCTCGTGGAAGCTGCCTCCCGTTTCTTGTGAGCTGGTGAACCTCTTGGATTCCGTTTTCAAATATGTTTGTTAATGGAATCATGATTATAGTCAAAACCGTAAAACAAATAGAAAATACAGCCCTGTTGGCTGGGCAATGAAAAAAGGGAAAATAACGCAGCGTACTGGAGGCTTCAGAAAAGTGACTGGCTTAGTTAGTAGGACTGAGGCAGCATCACCTGAGACAGCACTGCTGTTAGCGGCTTGAAAGCTTCTGCACCCTTTGAACCACTTTGGAGGGAAAAGTTCTACCAGCTCTCATTTCATAGGAGTGTTTTGCTGTGAATATGCAATCAACAACAACAAAAAAACCCTAGTTTAAGGATCTAGTAAGACTTAGCAAGCAGAAGGTCTCTTAGCAACAAAACCCCATAACTAATGTGAAGCAGCTGTGGTAATTTTAGAAAATGGCTCAAACTGTTGAAAAGCCATTAAGAAGCTGATATATAGAGAATAAAAAAACCCCACTCAACTTTAAAAAGATTTCCCAATATGGAGTGTTATGTTATTTTATAACCAAATCTTAGTCATCCAAAGTTTACATGCCACAAAATGCTATTTATGACCATGTGGCTGGACTTTCTGCAAGTAGCAAAAATTCCATCACATACCTGAAATTCCCCCTGAAAAAAGGAATCGCCAATGGCTAAGCACATATTCTTCTGTGGTAAAGGTGCAATTGTTATATTTCAGTGAAGCTGATGCCACTTATGGTTTGATTTAGTATATGCGCTTGGAATGGGATCCTGAATAATTGGGATCAATTTCTTTAATCCCGTAACTTTCCGTCTCTATTGGAAATAATGAAAGCCACTTGCTTTTGGTAGGCTTTGCGTATGGCTGATCGTCAGACATTAGCTGGCGGGCTCTCTAGCTTATTTCACTGCTTCTTTAATTGGAGATATCCAGGACCTTGAAGAATGGCGTACTTTAAAAACACTATCTGCAGCGAAGAATCAAAGGTGTCAGGAACAACAAATTTTGTTGGTTTATTCTTCACGCTGCTACTGATCGATGCATTACTAGTGATTTTTAGTACTCATACTTATTATTGTACCGTGGTCTCAAAATAGCCTAAACCCTTGGGCAGGCAAAAATTGGTCTCAGTTGTTGTCAGCTGGCTTCAGCTGCATTCAAGGAGGCTTAAATACTTTTTGAATAAAGGCCAAAGGTTGGAAAAATGAAGAATATTAATTAAACAGTCTTCAGCAGATGGAAGCTACTATACAAGCTGAGTTGGATGGGCTTCCAGATATTCAGCGGTCCTAGAAAAATGTGGACGGAGCTACATGATTGATCCGTGTGTGCGATGTGAAAAACCGCACTGTGCAACCTGGGCACATCAGACTTACTGGTTTTGAATGGACCCTTGCCGTCAGGTCTGATGGCACAGGAGGAGCCCAGTATTCAGTCCCGCTCACCGGTGTCGGACAGTTCCACTCCCACTTGATTACACTAAAACTAATTGTACTTGGAGATTTGATCTCAGCTAAAGCTACTCGAAGGATTGTTGGCAACCTCTATTTGTCAAACCTTATCTGCTTCCTGGCAGAGACGACTAAAGGGATGGTTTTTGGACCAGCTGCCTTATAGGAGACAAGAGGCAAGATATACGTTATGGTATTAAATGATAGTTATTAGGAAAGCACATATCTAGTCAGCTTTAGAAAACTTGAGTTTTGAGGGAAATAACTGAAAAAACAGCAACACAATTTTAGGATGATCAGATGATAAAAAACGCGTAAACAGAGCTTCCAGCTCTGATAGCCACCGAGTAAGGAGCCCAAAGATTAGTGTTACCTATAAAGAAATGCAAATGTAAACAAGTTTTCACAAATAAGTGAACTCTTGAAAGCTCAGCAAGTTGTTTTTAATACTCCCCAATAAACAACAGGGAAAGCTCCACTTTCTTAGTATCATGTTCATGTCTGTCTTTTTAGAATCTCTGTTTTATGGTGAGTGATGTTAAAATGAGAATGGACTGTTTGTTGCAGAACAAGTGATAAAACACAGCACAGAAAAGACCATAGCAAGCTTTCAAAATCTGGTGTTTTAGGCCACTTCTAATTGGACTGGCTCATACAGTCTCTTTCATCTGTTAGATTAGATAATCAGTTTATTAAGGTAAAACAAATGAATCAAGATTACTGGACAAATAAAACTAAATCTAGCGAAAGTTATGGGATTGTACAGGAATTGTGATATTTAGTGGCTTTGACTCAAAGTTGGAAGGAAATTGGTAACACTGGCAAAGCTTCACGTTTGGCTCTAAGTCAGCTCATGAAGTCAAGTAAAGAAACAAGGGAACATTTTTTCAGGAATGCCCATAAAACTCAAGCTCTCAGAATTCACATATCTGAAATAAGAGATGTCTTCAAGTCCATTTATTCATGCAGTTAATTACTTCTTTTAAAAATATCATAAAGTACCTTTTTTATAACCTGAGTATTGTAAAATACGCAGCAAACAATTATCAGGCCTAAATCAGTGTTATAAAACTGATTGACTGTATGGAGGACACAATTTGTGATGAAATTTTCTGCAAATACAAATTGCATAATTGATGTATTTTTAGTGACCTGCTATATCTGTCAGTGATTGACATAGAAATGGGCTATTTTTTTTTTCATTGTTGACAAAATACAAAAGCTCTTGCTCACTATCAAATGTCAGTGCAGTCATCTTTCCAAGCAAGCTGGGTAGACAAAGACGATCTGTCCTACTACTTGGAAGCTTCCTGAAATACGTACCTTCTCGTATCACTCGCTTTTCTAGGCTGTATTTCTTGCCACCTAATTTCCATTTCTCTTATCCAGCTCCTACTTTCTTCAAAATCGTTCAATCTAATTTTTCTGCATGCTTCCTCAAAATCTTCTTTCATTCTACCACCCTTTGCTCTTTCTCCTTTTCCAGCGTTAAAAAAAGAAGACTATCTTGGATTTTGCTTGTGCTTTGTGCTTGTGTCATTTTTTATTTTACACTGAGTTTAGCCACCCGTCTTTTCTCTTACCAATATAAATAATTATCATGAAGCTACAAAAACTGCCGCATGTGTTAAAGCCAAGTCAGTATCCACATTTTTTGAAAAGTCAGGCTCTTTGGAACATATTCAGCAAAACACTTAGAGTCCTCAAGAAGACAATCTGCAAGTGCCTTGTAGCCCACTTCTGTGATATACAATACTAAATCATAGCAACCAGTACTTAAACTGATATCCTTTCACAGACAGGAAACCATCGCAGGATGAAACTGTCATACTTGGCTGCTAATTAGCTAACTTTTGGAGTAGTGTAATTTGAGAGTAATAATAGAATAAGAGGTCTCTTTCAGTACTCCTGAGTGATGTATTGGCTTGAAGTCGTGCCACTGGCCTCGCCACATGCTTTGGAAATGTATTCGGAACAGTCTTGTCAAGAACCAATAATGTGTTTATATCATACTAACGAACTATTTATTACTAGTAAGTGTCCAAGGTCCCCAGCCCAACAACCGGAGTCCTTATTCATCCATGGATTCAAACTTCATAGGATTTTTATGCGTAGATATCCTTACCGTGTCTCAGGGATCTTATTCTCTATGATATGGTCCTTTTATATTAATTCAGTATTTCAAGTAACAGGGATATTCTGTCTTTAGATGTCTCATTTGAGAGGCCAGTCTCCCTTATACTCAATGGACAGAGTTAGGCTCTTCCCAAACTTAACTGTGGGCCAATAAATCAGGCTTCTGGTTTGAACGGTTATCTGGAATAAAACCCTATGTCCGTCTGCAAATAGAAAGGAGGATCATTAGCCCTTGTTAGTTACTAGTGTGAATATCAACTCTCATCTTTACCCTGGTCTTGTAACTATATGTTATGTAAAATATTCAGAACATTTAAACTATATTTATTTTCCATTAATGTGTCTGCAAGACTGTATGACATACCTGATTTGCCTGCATGGACAGGGTGTCTGGGGCTTTTTTCCTAGTACCAGCAAGGGAAGACCTGGGTGGAGGATGGACTGAACCTCCTTAACACCATCTTAATGTTCAAACCAGTTCCTCAGTTTTGACTGCTCGGAGTGAGACTTTCAAGATGGCTTTTCTGTAACTAAAACTACAAAATATATCATGACAAGGAGTATTTTAATGAATTTATCCAGTTGACTTTCAACTCTGTTTTAATATGCTACTGATATGTCTTAATTTGTGGATGGAGAAAATTATGAGACTTATAAGTCAAATGGGAGAGAGGATAAGCACTCCAAACCGACAATTTGATTAATATAAATTAGTACATCTAGTTTAGTACTTCATTAGTTCATGTCAGCAATGATAAAAACCAACATTAATGATGATACAGAAATGTTGAACTTTTAAAGTTCTAACTCAAGTGTTCCTGTACATGCTGCAAAACAGCCTTGATGACCCTCAAACACTAACTCTAGTGTTAGACAAAGAGGGAATGTAAAAGAATAAACCTGGAAAGAATGAAGAATGTTTAGTTGGGTTGGATATCTGTAAGTTGGGTAAAGTTTTCAGAAACCTCAATGATATTATCATCCTTAGTTTTTAATGAAAATATTCATCAGTTTTGGTAAACTGGTACCAGATATAGAATCATAGAATGGTTTAGGTTGGAAGGGACCTTAAAAATCATCCTGTTCCAACGCCCACTAGACCACGTTGCTCCAAGCCCCGTCCAACCTGGCCTTGAACACCTCCAGGGATGGGGCAGCCACAGCTGCTCTGGGCAACCTGGGCCGGTGTCTCACCACCCTCAGAATGAAAAATTCCTTCCTGATATCTTCCTGTATATGGTCTATAACCATATATCTAGGTCTTTGAAGAAGAGTGAACTCCCTCAATGACCACTCTGGGAAATATCCCAAGGATTGAAAGAAAAAGTTCAGCATGTGAGAGTCTTGGTCCCAAGTCTGTTCTTCCTGTAAGGAGAAAATTCCTATCACCAGGTCCTGATGGCATCACATTTAGGGAGAAACATAAGGAGCAATCAATCAAATAATTACAGCTTAGATTATGAAGTGGTCTGTGTGTCAAGACTAATACTCTAAAATGGATCTGTTGGCACAGTGGCAACAATTACCCAATAGTGTGTAGGAGGTAAGAAGCTTCTTTATTGCTTTCACATATTAAGACACATAGGGTTTGAGAATCCAAGCTGATTTATAAAGAAATTCAACTCTAGGCTATTACTCTAGCAGGGTGATAAGAGTGTGGAAGATGATGGAAAACTTTGTACATGAGAAAAATACATGTGAGGATTACTATGGCAGGGGCTGGATTTCCATGTTGACAGTGTCAGTATTTGCCTTTTCATCATGACTATGCTGGGTCTGAATGTTGGAGAGACATTCAAATGCAGACATTGGTCAAAGAGACAGCTCAGAAAGCATTAAATGAGAAGAAAAAGAAATGTGTCCCATAAAAATTTCATTGGAAAGAAGCTAAGCCTGCCACGTTCCTTGGGGGAAAAGAGCTCCCGATGCCACACATATTATAATTTCTTGATTTCCATCTTCCAGAACTCTTCCAAGGACACCTTGTCAACCTCCACGTAGTCCCACCACTGACACTGAAGGTCACTGATAAGAATGACCAAACGTGAGCCTTCATTTCCTAAGGAGAAATAATAATAATAATAATAATAATAATAATAATAATAATAATAATAATAATAATAATGTTGATGATGATTTCTCCTTTTTGCCTAGGACCCAGTTCCCGTAACTGGCTCTACAGGGAGTGACTCCTTGCATCTTTACAGGGCTCTGCTCAGGCACCGCTTCTCCGCAGGGTCACAGGGATGTCACCTGTACGACTGTCCCAGCAAGGACTGGTACAATACTACAGGAGACTCTAGAGCCTGGGTGAATAGCATGTACACATATGCGGGTAGCTTCAGATTTATCTAATATGGAAGCTGAAACCAACGCACTCGCAGGTTTACCTCCAAGTTCTTGTGTCATCGCTCTTCAGCCTGGTAAAGTGCTGTGAATAAAGTGAATGTGAACAGCAGAATAATGGATGTATAAAAAACCTAATCCCGTTGGCATCAAAGATATATATATAACCCCCTGATTTCAGTGGGCTGAACCTTAATTCTGATCTGATTATAAGATAATAATCTCCTGTTCTTGCAGAGGACTTCAGCTCAAAACCTAAACGGGTAAACTTAAGAGTTTATTGCTGACTTTTCTGCTTGCAAGTTTATTTTATGAGGGAGATATTCTTATTTTTTGCAAAATGCTTTTCCTTATGTGCTACTGTACTAACCATTTAAAGTAAATCCATCTTATATATGGAGCCACTTTAGAGTGGGTTTTTTTGGGTGTGTTTTTTTTTTTTTTTAAAATCAGTGCACTATTACATTGCTTGGTGTAACAAAAATAAACCAAAGGTTTTTCTTCCCGGAACCAATTTCACTATGCTTAGAGATATATAAAGGGATAGCCTCAGGCTTTTATGATGTAGAAGTAAAAATTAATAGCTAAGTGGTATGTTATACTTTGTCTAAAAAAGCTCATTTAATTTTATGGCATGGGGTTTGCATCTGTTTTCTTTTTTCCAATGATATTTTACAAAGGTTTGGACCGCAGCTTTCAAAGTCACTTCTACAACACAAAAAAGACTTTAAAAACACGTAAAGAGCTATTGTGGAAAAAGAATAATGAATTTCCTCGTGCTCTTCAGTAAGCATCCTGCGTGTTATTGGGAGATCCTTCATCATAGAGGGTGGTCCGCTAGTAATGTACAAAAAAAGGATAGTGTACAAAAATTAAATTATTATTTGACCCCACATCATTATATGCCACATAACTAATTAAAGCGCACTTTAACAATGTACTCTTAATGTGCCGTCTGTTACTTGCATGACTCACTCATCTTTCGCAAAGAATAAGTGATTTGTATTAGACGAGAGCTGCGAAGGATGTTTTTGGGGCTAGCAATTGCTGTCATTGCTATGTTAAATCACAGGCCCGAGCCTGGGACAGAAAGAGACGGGCTTATCACGAGCCAGGAAAACAGCACCGCAGGACTGATAGCTCTGACTTAGGGCCTTGTTTAAAAAGTTATGACTCAGTGCGAGCAGCCAAGGATCCTTAGCCTTCCCCTTTCCCTCCAAAGCAGCCATTAAGGGCCCTAATGTTCAGGTTGCGTGCCTCACTCTGATTATTTTTGGGAAGTCGATCACAGCAAGCCTTTTTTTTCCTAATAAGCATTCATCTTCATTTACTGGATGAAGGGAGCTCTTAGTGAAAGCTCTATACATGGGGCAGGATAATGGTAATTTCTGCCAAGCTCTGTCACTGTAGGGGTGCAGGGACTGCGAGCTTCTCTTTTCGTTCTTTGAGTTGTAAAGTGAAAAGCACATCGCCTATCGGCTCTCCCGGATACAAGTGCAAGCGAATTATACGTATGGATAATAATTTGCGAGGGGATGGAGCTCTTTGGTGTAAATCCACAGTTAGTGCTGCTAAAACTCTGCCGTACAAGTACACAGAACATACAAGAGAGTGTTACGCAGCGATACCAAAGCTTTAGAAACTGCAGAAGATTAATTTCTTTTTTTATTGGCACTCTTTTCCATCCTGCCTCTTTCTTACAGCCAGGCTTCTTTAGCAGCATGCGTTCAATTTGAGGAGGCATGCAGGGAGAACATACGTTGTATTTAACACATTGCAAAAGTGACCTTAGATAACTCGTGTACGCTTATGAATGCTATTATTTAAAACTCTAGAAGTGCTAGTGCTCCTTGGAAGCTGTGAGAGTGAGTTTTATTTTCCTCATTTGCCGTGAAGTCTTGATTTCCAGTTCAATGGTATTGTGAGATATCTGAATTTAAAAGCTTACTAGTCTGGGACAGAATGTTGGCTATCTGAGCATTAAGCCAGCATAATTTTGAGAGAAAGAGGTAATAGATGAGGCGATAAAATTCCATTTTTCAACTGGGTAGGAAAGTTTTCCTGAATTTATTCAATCCCATCAGCCCTAAAGGGATACTTTAGCAGACAGAGGGCAAGTACAGCAGCCAGAGATACAAGGCCAACGCTGAGCACACCATATCACATAAGCTGATACCTGCTTATTTACGTGTGAGAATACGTAGCTATTCTAAAGCAAAAGCAAATGGATTGTCAAGACGATTAGAGTGTTAAACACACAGAAGTTGATGAATCCAACACTAATATTGTAAATATTTCCCTAACTCTGTCCTTCCAGAGTATGTGTCATCAAATGGCTCATACACATTTAAATGATAAGATATGTCAGAGAAGATGGTACTGTTTGAAGGACAAATGTCCGAGGCGTTAGGCACCCTGCATCTGCCAGCCTGATTGTGAAAATGTTAAAAATGGTTAATGATACGAATGAGGATCCGATTAGTACTGAGGTCCTGCTGAATCTATAATCGGAGTTCTTTCAGATTTCTAGCAAGTCATTTACTAATACCAAATGTCTCCTGTTCAATAGGAAGTAAGCTCTCTGAGTACTGTCTTACAGGGATTAAAAAATATACTGACATGCAAAAGAATGTCAATAAAATGTTAACCTCCCCCCTCTCATCACCCACCTACAAACACACCCACTCTCTCTAAAAACTTGAGGAGTCCAAAGTGGTTAAAACACGAAAACAGTTGTTTCAATATAGGGACAGGATTTCTACTGTATTTTCAAGGAAAACATCTTTGTTTCATTCTATAGAAATTTGCAAGTTTTGCTTATATTTTTCCCCCAGAAATAAACTTTGTGTTTTTATTTTTCTGCCTACTGTTTTCTTCTCTTTCCCATTTTTCCATGTTTGCCATGGAAAACAGGCTCAAGAAAGGAAATAAGGAAAGGTTCTCAGGAAAGTACCACAGCTGAAAATGATTTTTCCCTTCCATGTCTGTTGCATAGTTTATGTATGCTCTTCTTGCAAAAACAGAAGGAAGAGATAAGAAACTTTCACAAGACATCTAATTATACGAAGGATGTAACTTTCTCATTAAAAAAATAAAAACAAAAAAGAAAAAAAACAACACCAAAACCTTGAGAATATTGACTAGTGAAATACTTAAATTCCTAGCCCCATGGTCAATCTCGTCCTCCTTTTGCCCACGGTCAATGTTTTTATATTTTGCCCTTCTCTTCCCATTTCTAGTATGGGTCTTTACTTTTTCACGTTTCTCTGGAGGTGTCCGTGCTGATGGGTACTGGATCAGGCTGGATCAGGGAGGCATTTCAGGTAACTCTCCAGAACCTGCCCCCAAGCTGGGCTCTGCCTGGCTCTGCAGGGTCATCTCAGACCCCAACGTGAACTAGGTTCCTTTCAGGTAAAACAAATTCTGGAAGATGCATGAGCTCCACATGGGTAGTTGGAGAAGGAGACCAGCCCTGAGCCCGTATAAAGTAAGAGAAAATCCTGAAATGCATATATTCCTTGCACCAAACCCTCCGTGGCAACTCTTCTGCTCTACAGATCTGCTCCAGTAGCGTTGTGCTGCTTGCTAAGTTACCCAAATGTAGTCTCTCAAAAAGGGATGATAACTACTCACTAGACAGCACCTCCTAGATCCACCTCTGCTCTCTCCCTGCTCAGCAGTAGAATCTAAAATTGTCAAGTGCAGCAGAGAACAGGGCTGGTGGTTAATGCAGTCCTGTAGTTTTCACACACTTCCCTTCTGCCAACATCTTTTCCTTGATATAAAAATGTTGTGGAAACGTCTGCAAGTGTGCAATGTGAAGACATCACACGCTTCCTGCTACGTGATGAGTTTCTGAATATCTGTTTTTTGGTTATCATACGAGTCTACGCTGGCTCACTGCAAAGCCAGAGAAAAAACCTCAACCCGCTGCCGGTGCTAAAAGAAGTATGAGCCTGGACCTTGTGCTTTTGTGTACCCAACTGCTGGTGGTGTCTTCTCCTTTAGCCACACAGGTAGATTCTGCTCTACGGAACTTCCATTTCTGAAAGTGCGGGTGATGGCAGAGGTTCTGTTAATACAAAGTAACCACAAGGAAGGAATTCCAAAATAAATTTGTGGTATTTTTTTGCTGGCAGTTCTCTACATGTGTTTTGTCTCATTCAGTGTTTTTTTCCGCTACGTCTTTCAGAAAGTTACAAGATTGAACGACTAAACTGATATGAACTTGTTGGAAAAATGCATGGGAATTTCTGGCCGCACGCCAGAATGTCGTACTTCAGCAAAAATCGAGGGGAGGAGACAGAAGAAAGAAAATAGGACTAAATGATGTGCTCACTAATTTTGCAGACTCCTTTAGGAGGAGCCTATCATGGATAATAGAAAAAACATACAGCAATAACACTCAGGGAACAATAATGTTTATAAAAGTTAGGTGTACTCTGTTACAAAAAGTGATAGAAATTAAATGAATGTCTCAGGTCAGTGTTTGGTATGAAAGAAAGCGGCATGAAATCATGGTCCCATTTCAACATGTTCTTAAACTGGGTGCTGAGCAGGTTAGATGAATCGGGAGACATGACTTTGGATGATCTAGACTCAAACTCCTTAGCCCATCGATAACACCGCGCAGGTGTCAGGCTTGAGTAAGCGACGGTACTCTTCGTCATGTTGGACGTCGGTCAATGAAGACTCCTAAATGCCAAGATGACAAAGCAGATGGATCTCGGTAGAGTAATAAACAGGTGCAGGGTTGAAACGCAGCCATGGTGGGGCTGTGGGCAAGTTCCTACATACATTTAGCAGCATCGGGTGCCAACGACTCCTCATGAACTTGGGCAGCGGCGTTAGAGAAGGCTGAAGGAAGAAGAGAAGGGACATTTCTGAAAGATGAAAGATGTGAAGTGGAATGATTTGGCATGGTACAATGGGAACAGGATTTAAAAGTCAATGTACAGAGCTGGTTACACCTGAAAAGAATATGATGGTGAGATACTGCTGAAAACAAAGATGTTAAGTTGCAAATCAAACGCATATATAAGCACAGCTAAGGTCACTTTGAAGCAAGAATCAACCGCTAGTTAGACTGGGGTTTATTATAAAGCGCTTTGTCCAAACTGAGCTAAATGGAAGAAATTGTCCTTGAGGAGAACGACCAACAATACTGTACTCCAAAGATCTGACAGAATGCCCTAGGATTAAAAGACATAATTAAGTTAGTAGATAAGTTGATGTGTATCTGAAACTCTGTAAGAAGATAATCCTGATTCTTGCTGTTTTTTTACCATTTTGGGGAAGTAACAGGTGCAGGACATTACAAATAAGCAGATTTTAGCATCTGTAAGCAATTGTTAGACTACACAGAGGCCAACTTTATGCACCACTGCTCTGTAGGACACTGACGGGCAGACTTCTTCCCGGCCCTTTGGTTCACAGTCATCATGGAAAAGCATTCCAGCCTAATGGGGGGGTTTTAGGCTCCAGCTTGCTAGCCTTCCCTCTGCTGTTCCTGAGTTTTCTTCATGTCTGGTTTCTTTCCCTGCTTTCCTGACGAAAGCGTCGTTGCTCACATCAGCCACGTTAGCGACTGCTCGGATAATCTTCAAAACGTGGCAGCACGGGTCTCCTTTGGGACATAGAGCACGGAATAACTCTAAGCAGGTTCAGGCATCAGGCATCTAAAGATCTTACCGCTGAAGTTCACAGATATGTTATCGGATTGTTCAGCGAAATGAGGCTGTCTTCCACCCGGCAAAGGACACGTGGGTGGATATATGCAAGTTTTAGGGACCTCCCCGGGGGTTTCTGTTTTAACCTATCTTGATAGTGGTGCAGGAAAGAAATAAGCGACATAGTGTATATAACAGATGTTTAATTGCATCTGGGGAAACATTCATTATGGGTATCATTCACACCATAGTTTACCTGTTCCTCTGGTGTACACCTGTGTGTTAGTAGTGCACGTGGTGGTAATGTGAGAAACTCTCACTACCAGCCTTTTAAATTTTACTATGCCCTCTTTTTTAAAATGTGCTAAATTAGATACAGAAACAAAGAAACACACCTAAATAAACAAAGGAACATGAGCAATGCCACACTGCCAGAAAGAGCAGGTGGAAATGTAAGTTTAAGGGCCATTAAAACACTGCAAAATTTTTCAGTGTGTCACAATTACAGGAACACCTGGGTCAAATAAATTAGGACTAATCCATTGGGGGTGTTCTTTACAGTCTACTCTGGCCCCAGAATGGCTTGACCCTAACCTGTAATTCCGAACCAAAAAAAGAACAAATTACAAGGAAAAGCTTACCAGTTCAGGTGGCTGTTGTCAAGGTAATCCATTGCTTTGTAACCAACTACAAAGAAGGCCGGGAAAGAATACATATAAGGAAATGTCTCCGTGGGCCTTAAAGAGGAAATTCAGTATGTATATGTGTTTGGCTAGTGTGTGAAGCTTGATAAAGGGCCTGTCTCTGATCGCCACTTAATTTCAACCATAATGAAGGCAGCACTGATGTGCAACTAAAGAAAAGTTCGGGTATGAGAGCTATTTTCTGAAAATTGTTCAAACACTAGATCAAGTTTCCAGGTTTCCAAAGACTGAGAAGACACTCTGGTCAAGCTGTATGTCTGTAGCTTTAAGGTAAAGTCCACAGGAACACATCTTCCGCGTTGCTCCTTGGAAGGGAAAAGGAACCCATAGACATAAACCGTCCCGGAAAGCAGTGAAAGTTGAGGGCTTTCTATTAACGCACCCCATACTAGTCCCACCAGCAGGAACATTGCAACCTCCGATTTTCTCGCCAAGCACCTAGCTGACACTTCTATTTTGGGTTCCTTTGCCTTCATTTTATCCACCATGGCAGACTTCCCTTGGACCTAAAAGAGAGTCAGAGAAAGGTCAGAAACTGTTTTCCCCTCCTGACAATTCTGCTAAAGATCCTGTGTTTTCCTCTTTTCCTCAGTGATTAGTTAAGGGAACAGACAATCACCTCTACATTTTTCCCACGGCAAGGCTTTCTGCCAAGAAATTTTCACCATTACAGGGATAATTTTTCAAGGGCACAAGTTTGGCTTAATTAAAGGATTAACAACAGTTTAAAAGTAAAAAACAAATCTCAAGGTAGCTATATGTATATTAACTGTACTCTAATATCCTACTGTGCTAGGTAATAACAGCTCCAACAGCTACAGAATTGATACAATAGCTACCATCAGCACACACACACAAATTAATCTTACCTAAAATAATAGAAAAGCCAAAGCAAACCACTTTTAAATCTTCTGTAAATTTAGAAAACAGAAGCATGTTGACAGCTGAGCGTGAAACGGTGTTTTCCCTGCTGAAGAGTATGTAACAGCCTTAACAAACAAACATGTGAATGCCTGGAAACACATTGAATCTTATTTACAAAGTTCTAATATATCTAACAAAATTCAAAGAACATAAATTCAACCTTTTTAATAACTACGCCAACACTTAAAACAAAAGGACCTTTTAAAAGAAGAGTTCCTCCTTTTTACAAGGGTTCTCCTCCCTGTTAGATTTAGGCAGTAATATCTCTGCTTCTGAAAGCAGATCATCTAAAATTTATTATCCCAATCTACATGGAAGGAGTCCTAATACCACAAATAAACTGAATTGGAGTACTTTGAGGACGGTGATGAATGGCAGTTGAAATGAAAGAAAGAGAAGACTGTACCAAGTGAACCAGTATTAACGTGTTCTTTACTTCAAGCAAAAAAAGAGCTGTTCTTAGCAGGACGTGATTATTATCTCTTTAGAAAGGCCAGAATGTGAGTTTCGTTAAAATGTGGGCAAGGTAGGAGGATGACCCATCCCCTTGAACAGAAGCAGAACCCAAAGTCAAATAATCCTTATTTCAAAACACAGTCCTTTGAAGACCAGTGTTTATGAAGAGATGAACAGTTGAAGAAGAGCTTAGGGATCACAAACTGAATCCATAAAGGGTCCAAACGATACATCAGGAATCTAAACCCTGCATTTATCTGATGTGAAGTCTTTCAGAAGTTCATACAATTGCAGGTGGAAATCCACCGTTTTTTACTGGAAATACAAAGAAACATCAAAGCCCTGATCTGAAAAACTACCCGTGTCGTATCTCCAGTAGCTGTCTTAAATGTGGTGTTGTTAGGCTTATGCTGCTAATAGAAGACAAATCTATTTTGATTTCTCAAGAATATTTGTCTAGATCATAATTGACATTCTTTTACATCAGTTTAAGTTTTCGTGAAGTTTTATAATTACCAAAATTTAGACAAGGAATATATTTACATATGTTCGGTACCTACAACAACTGAATCTGGACTAGAATAGAAACACTTGTAGAACTCGGGAGACTGTACATTAGCTTTATAAGCTTTACTTCAAGGTTAAAAGAAAACATTTTCAAGACACAGGATTTCAATGTGACCCATATGTAGGAAGTCTTGCAACATTAGAAATTGAAACAATATTAGAAAAAGGAACTACACATAAAAGGAGAGTTTTACATACGACAGGATTGTAATGCTGTTGGATCTGCTGTAATTTTGGAATTTGCACAGAAATATTCTGTTGTAAATTAGACATAACTTCCATTTTAACTTTGATGCATAAATCAATTCATGTGTACTTTTACACGTTCCTAAGGAAACAGCTAGGTTTTGTTAGGTGGAGTCCAGCATAAAGTCAGCTGAGAATCCTTATGAAGTGGGCTCATTTAATCTGAAGGAGTTTCCTAGTAAAAACTTGACTCTAAATATTTGGCATAGTGTTCCAGGAATAAACCCACAAAGATAAATGAAATTTGCATAAAATTTAGTGCAGATAACGGACATACTGCTCATCTTTTGCATAGTTTCCCTGCTGCTGTTGGTTCTAGTAGCTTTCCTTATAGGGATTGCACCTAGAAAGAAAAGTAAATTCTGACTCACATTTCTCAGCGACGGTGATGTTTTCTACAAGCCCCAGTGTCAGTAAACAGCAATCAAGACCCTCTCCTTCAAAACATACCTTTTGTTTTAGCTGTGAATAGACACGCTAGGCTATCTACGAGAGCTCTGCTACACGGCGGTGGTTTCTGTTATTTTAAAGAGAAACTTAGGCTTCTCGGAAGGCATTAAAAGTTTCAGCCACCTAGAGCTGGAACTGTAGAGCAAACCGTCTTAACGTTTTGTTAACAAACAGCTTTTGGCAACAGCACATCCTTTGATGTCGGCGGTTGCAGCTGGGAGGTTACTCACATTGACTGCGGGACGGTCAGATGGCAGGAGAAAGGTTAAGGCGAGAAAAGACACTGCAGAATTTTAGATCCAGTGGATTTGACTTGAAAAGTATCTCGCAGATGCAGAGACCAGCTCCTTAGCTGCTCTCGATACCACCCTAATGAGGCTCTGCTGCCTCCATGCTGATTTACACCAGCTGGCAGAACAGCCCATTGCTTTTATTTCTGCAAATGGTGCCTATACGCAAGTTCATGTTTTTCTTTATGTTCGCCGAGTGTTTAGTTCCAGTGGGGGAAAGGAGGGAATTTTGAGAGGTTTTGGGAAGGGCCAAATTAAATTTCTTTTTCTGAGCAGAGTCTTATGACTATTTGTGCTGGCCAGAGCATGAGATACTGAAGGGAGCCGACCTCGGCTGGGTTGCTCGGCTGCAACAGAAACCAAGTGCGCAAATCCAAGCAAATGAAGCCGACCCACATCAAATGTTGGTGCAGGTCCCACCAAATCAAAAGCCTCAAGGCAGGTGGACAGAAAGTTTAATATCTGAGTCGAAACAACTTGATATTTTCACATCTTTTCAACTATTTCAGCAAAGAAGACGAGTTATGAAATTGCAGGGCACAAATTTCAGGAACTACGTGCCCCCGTGCAGAACTGGAACATTTCTGATGGATATGAAAAAGGTTGAAAATGCAGAATATGGGAACTTAGTTTAAGGCCAAAGGGCCAACCTTGCTATGGAGGTGAAGAGAGACTGGGGAGCAGATGTGAGGTAGGGCGCTGCAAAGTGGGGGGACAGGGAGAGGAAAGAGGGACTGAGCAACAGTTTCTGAAATGAGTGAGGAAGAAGGGTGTTAGCGTAGGAAAAATCTGAAGCCAAGACATGTTAATACGGGAAATTCACATAGGACCTGAAAAAACCTGGTAGTAGGAACAAAGCTATGTTAATTTAAAATGGATAACCGCAACGAGGAAATTGTTGTGTTTTGTCACAAACACCAAAAAGTAGACCAAGCCAAGGGGAGAGCACTGGACAGTGGTACCAGAGTTGGCATAGGTTTTGGCTGCCTGGAAAAAAAAAGGTGTTCTTACTTAACCTATTGTTCTTGTTTTTTAAGGAAGCCTTTCTAGGACTATTCTACAGCAAGGCACAGTCTTTTCTTTTGCTATAATGATAATGATAGTGCCTGAGCGTGGGCCACAGATTGGTGAGTATAAGTTTAAATCATTTGCAATGAAATGTAGACTTACTTGTGTGTTTCTTCATTGCCAATATACTCAAAGCAATGGATCAAAAAAAATCAGGTGGCCACTGGTAAATGCTGCGAAGCCTATTACGAAGCCTGTCAAATTATAACTGTTAAATTATAAATGCACCAATGGAATATGATTGTTAACACATTGTTTAATGGATAATAAAAATGTTGATACTCCCAGAAACTATTGTGAAAATTAATGGAGAGTTGCAGATATTTAGAGTGTCTAGAAAAAACAAAATGCTGGTAAAACCAGCTTCATGTTTCATACGCATACACCTGTGAATTTATTTATTATTTTGGCTGTTGAGTTTAATATTTGCAAAGGCTATAATTTTAGTTTAAATGAGAGTTAAGTGTTCTTGCAGCTCTTGTAGCCAGATGTTTAGGCATGAAACTATCTACAGGAGTAAGTCGTAACGTGGAAGGGATAGAATGAGCGGGATGAAGAGAACTGAAGGACCCAGTTCAGTCATAAAGAAGATTTTATCTCCTCTCCTGCTCCTTTTCCATTCCACCATGGCCATCCCTAGGCTGTGTCCTCAGCTGCGGAGTAGTCCCTTGCAGCCAGTTGCAGGCGCTAAGGAGAAAGAGTGCCACCGTGTCTGGGGAAGGAGTTACACCGGCACTGCTCCTGGATGAAGAGCTGCGGAAAGGAAAGTAACTATCTGACCTCCACGTCCATGCTGGCTCTGCCAAGAGAGAATAGACGTGAAACGCAGCCAGGAAGAGTCATTCTCAGTCACGAGGTACTGAGCTTGGGGTAGTTAATCACCAAAAAAGGTTATCTGGGGAAGTTTGGTGTAACCCAGCTCTGGAGGGTCCTTAGGTATAAGCCGAACAAACATTTTCAGGAATAACCCAGCTAGAGCTGATCGTATCCTGGGGCAAGAGATAGACCAGATGTTCTTAAGTCCCCTTCCCAGTCTATTTTTCTGCAGCTGTAACTGCTCTGACTCGTCCCTTGTACAGATGATACGTGTTGTAGTACTGGTTATAAAGCAATCGTACCCGATTTTCCATCACTGAGGAGGCTGATCATTCCTGATTCTAGCCAATGGAACAAGACCAGAAACTATTTATTTTATTGCATCTGTGTACATGTATCCCACTAACAGCAGTAACTTCCAGCAGAACGTCATGCGTCTGCCGAGGGACAAGAGCGGGTCTCTAAGAATTTTTTACATTAATGTATTTTCACACAGTCCTTTCCCCCCAAACTGAGACAGTAAAAAACCCAACAGATACAAATAATAATGTTTGTTCAGAAAGGCGGGCAATAAACCTTCAACAAACAATGTCACTGTAACCTTAAATAGTAATTGTACTGCCTAAGGCATCTGATAAAGGATTCTAGTGTTCTTGCTATATTGTGTCGGGCAGATGCATCAATCAAACTCCATAATGGACTAAATTGGGAAATAGGGTACTGGGAATAAACAATTCTAAAAAGAGGTGAAACTTTGTGACAGGCAGCCTTAACAGAGCAATCTTGATTCTAAACATAGAAGCAATTTCAGGCCTTCTCTGGAGGCAAAGGACAATTATTGCCTAAACAAATAAACTAGTGTCTCGGTACCCCAGGCATTCACTAAAGTTAGTTTGAAACGCAGTTTTGAGACCTGACTAGTGGAGTTTCAGGAGACGTTGTAGCTTGACCCATTAACTTTCATTGAACTGTGTATGGACATCCTTTTAGATAATCCATAAACTAAACTGGAATAGAATGAGAAAACTGGAATGTGTTATGATTTTAGCACCAATTCTGCTGCCAACAAAAATAACTAGGTCTTAACTAAGATTGAATACATGTCAGGCTCTGAATTTGAATCCACATGAAGACTGCACGCTTAAGGTTCTTAAGTTCAATAAAGGACCTGAACTTCAGCTTCTATTTGCAGTGTTTATTTAAAACTGTATGGCAAGCTGGCAGCAAATTTGACTGTTAAAAAAAAAAAAAAAAAAAGTCTTATCTGGCCATTTACATGGTATTGTGCTGAGTGCCTCAGTGCCTTGGAGGGGAGCGTGGAGTCCAGACCCTGCAGACTCATGCTTGCTTTCGTGCTTGCCCCATGTACTGAATGGTATCATACCACCACGGAGGAAAAAAACAGTTTCCCGAGAGTTTTTCCACCATGGAGAGTGGTTATTCAGACCCTGAGAACAATTTTAAATGTCACGAGGATTTAGGTTTCTCTGAAACAGTCTAGCCTCTGTTATAGCTTGTGGTTGAATTTTCCTCCCAAGATTAGCTGATGAGATTTTCTACAAGGATTAACCGAGATACAAAATTCAAATAAACTGTTTATGTGAATATAATCAGCACGGTCCTCATGGCCTTATGATTTTAATGGAGTCTTGAAGCTAACGCATAATCGTATTTATGTTGCATCACCATCCTGTGACATCCCATCCGACGTGATTTAACTTCGACTGCAACGCTACACCAGCCTGTATTGAGGAGCAACCGCAGTTGGTTTTGATGCAGCGCGACGTTACCCCAGAGGTAGGATTTGGTGCTTTTGCAGCTGAGAACAACCCGGTTGATAAGCAGCTGCTCGGTTCTGGTCTTGTTCTTCATCAGGAGAGTTGAACATAGCTCCCCAACTGCCCCTGTGGCAGCCTGTCTAAGCAGCCACATCTGCCTGCGGAGATGCTGCCCGGTCTCGTTGTACCACGTTTCCCACACGTACGGCGTTACGCTTTGTGTGCACAAATGTACAGCGCAGACGGAAAAACAGGACCGTTATCTTCCCCCCTCTACCAACCGAAGTCTGGGAAGGTCGCTTCTAGTAGCTGAATTTTATTAGTCTTTGGATTTTTCTGATTTCTCGTTTGCTAATCGAAGTGCAATGGTGTTTTCTTGGAGGTTTTCTTCTCCCTTCTTTGTGTTGGTTCTGGCATCGCTACCATGAACTCTTTATTTAGCTTTCTCAGCTACTTCCAGTGTTTCTGCTGCCATTCAGTAGCGATGCTTCTATGTCTTACTCTCATTGTTCATTGTAGTATTTTGTGTAATTCAAGGAATGCAAGTTTCCTTTTATTATATTCATTTTCTTTTTACTTTCCGGTTTGGTTGGTTTTATTTTCTTACTAGCCTTGCTCTGACACTTCAGATCTATGTCTCCCTACCGCTCCTTCTTCCTGTCCGTCTGATCATACTTTCTCTGTCATTGTTTTGACAGCATAAAATATACTAACATGACTAGGCTGAGGGGACATCATTTATAGGAATGAGCACCCTTTCTGTACACATTCCTGTTGGATTTCCATTGAGTGAGTACACCTGTTCTTCTTTAAAAAAAAAAAGAAAATGAAAAATGCTGTTGTTTCTATTTTTTCAACTCTAGGAAATATCCACCCACATTAAAACCGGAAAGGATGGCACTGTGCTAGAATTACCAAGTAGTACAATACTCTAAGACTGGAAAAAGCAACCATATTAGATCAAAATAGGATCCATGTCATGCCATATTCTGCCTCCAACTGTGATCAAACCCAGAATCCTGAAGAAAGTATGAAAACGGGCAGGTCTAGGTGATGTTTCCCCCAAGGACTTTCTGAGTCATTTGTGGCTCACCAAGAAACTCAGTTCAAAAGATTTACAATTTGTAATAAAGGGGAAATCCAAGTTTTCACATAAAAATTATCCAGTACTCCATGCAATTTTTTTCCATATTGTTACTAAAAATGTCTTTTAGGTCACTTCTGATATAATCGCCTATATTTAATTTTCCTATAAACACAAAAAGAGAAAAGCCAGCAACACAAGGTAGTTTATCTGTAGACTAAAACACCGTTTACATTAATAATCTATACATAGGATGTTTTCTAAACTCCACTAGTTATAGCTGAGAAAAGTTTTTGTTAGACAAAGTTTTGTTAGATTAGAAAGTGGATTTGAACGGTTTGGAGCTCTTTCAAAATTGAGTTTTCGCAAGTTGTTTTGACATTTCTTTTCACAGAGTTTGAAGGTACAGAGGCATGTAGCAACTGGAAAGGGGAAAAGAGTTTACCTCCTGTGCGACCTCATGAGTCTTTTTAAGAGAAGTTAGGCTGGGTCTAATTTTATTCCTGGGAGTTTGTTCATCCTTAACATTGCCTACTTGGTTGCAGGACAGAGAACTGTTAAAGATCTCCGTGAGCAGGTAACAGCACTGTATTCCTCTCCTACATATAGCCTGTTTTTCCTTCTACCTGGACAGTGTCCAATACTGTGCTACCATCCCGCGAGGTGTTATTGCAGCAGGACAAACACTATTACTTGGAAAGGGCAGAACTAAGGAACGCGCCGTGAATTTACAAGCGAGTTTTGGTGTGAATTTCGCTAAAGCATTCGTACATCCGACGTGTGCTGATTCTTCCGATCGGTCGCTTGATCGATCTGGCATGAAGAAGGTTAACATGTCCACCTCATCATCACCACTGAACTCTTTCATGCAGCCGTGCAGAGCAAGCAGCCTGGGAAACCCTGTGGGAAAGCCGTCGTCAGTGCCGGACCGATAAAGCGTTTAGCATTTGTCAGTTACTGGCGAAAAACTGGATAATCAAGCACAGTATTTTGGCCTGAAAATAGTCAATGGGATTAAGTTACGTTCCTTTTTTTCCTTTTTTTCCAAAATAGCACTGTTAAAGGGATTTTGACAAAGAGAAACACAAAACCAGGAACTTTATCTCAAGTATTGCATTGTGTCTTTACACTTTATTTCAGAAGCATTAGGACTATGTAAAATACGTATTTTTTTATGGTTGAATCCTGTCATTTCTCTTATACTCTTCTGTTCTTGAAAATCTTGCAGTGGTTACTAAATGAAGTGGTAAATTACATACATGCATTCAACGCATTTCTTTGAAGCTTTTTCATCTCCCATTTTTCTTTAAATCTGTGTTGTAGTTTCTGAAATTCTTCCAAACAACTCCTGACAAGTCCTGAATATCATCAAACTGATTGTTCTTTTTTGACTCATTTTTTAAACTAGTTTTCTGATGATTGGTCTCACCCATTAGTGTGAATCTGTCTGTTACAATCAAAGAATTGTGGTTTATTTGCTTAGTTGAGCCAGACCCACATTTCACGAAGAAGCTGGCTGATGGTGCACCGCGGACTTGTATTTTATTCACAAACCTCTTTTCCAGTCCTAGAAACTTTGCCTATACCCCCCTCAGCCGATGTCCGTGCAGAGGTACAAAGGCATGCCTCTCACTTATGTCACACGTAGTGACATGGAGAAGAGAAGGCTCTGAGGAGACCTTATTGTGGCCTTTTGTAACTTAAAGGGAGCTTACAGGAAAGATGGGGACAGACTTTTTAGCAGGGCTTGTTGTGATTGGACAAGGGGGAATGGTTTTTAACTAAAAGAGGAAAGATTCAGACCAGATATAAGGAAGAAATTCCTGTGAGGGTGGTGAGACACTGGCCCAGGTTGCTCAGAGAGGTGGTGGCTGCCCCATCCCTGGAGGTGTTCAAGGCCAGGTTGGACGGGGCTTTGAGCAACCTCGTCTAGGGGCAGATGTCCCTGCCCATGGCAGGGGGGTTGGACTGGATGGCCTTTAAAGGTCCCTTCCCACCAAAACCATTCTATGATTCTGTGATTCTATGACTTCAGGGAGGTTTCCTTCTTGTGCAATCATCACTATTTTAATCTGTCTACCAAAGACAATGCAGTTTAGGGAACACCCCCACCTCTATCTACAGCCACCAAGTTAGCTATGGAATGGAATAGACCCCCAATGCCCTTGATAGGTGCATTCTTGACAGCATTATGTACTGCGTGGCTGGGAACAACCCACTACAAAGGGCAAGCAGGATTCTTCAGCAGAAAGGATGAAAAAAGAAAGAATTGCTGAAAGATAGGTGTTTTCTTCACCTTGTCTAAATAATGTTTTTTCCCTTGTAGTCTACACAGTCTCTCCCACCCCCACTTTCTGCAGCAAACGAAACAGAAGTCTTATGGGGATGAGAGGGGAGCTCAGGAACACGTGGCAAGTAGTGGGGCTGAGTACCCAGACCCCCACATTTCATGCTGGACTTGGTAGCCAAGCTGGAGGTGGGGAAAATTATCATAGAACCACAAAATCACAGAATGCTTTAGGTTGGAAGCGACCTTCAAGATCATCCAGTTCCAACACCCTGCCATGGGCAGGGACACCTCCCACCAGACCAAGTTGCTCCAAGCCCCGTCCAACCTGGCCTTGAACACCTCCAGGGATGGGGCAGCCACAGCTGCTCTGGGCAACCTGGGCCAGTGTCTCACCACCCTCACAGTCAAGAATTGCTTCCTAATATCTCATCTAAATCTCCCCTCTTTCAGTTTAAACTGTTCTCCCTCGTCCTCTGGCTCCACTCCCTGATCCAGAGTCCCTCCCCAGCTTTCCTGGAGCCCCTTTAGGGACTGGAAGGGGCTCTAAGTTCTCCCTGGAGCCTTCTCTTCTCCAGGCTGAACAACCCCAACTCTCTCAGCCTGTCAGGGCAGTGCATGGGCTGGGGAATCCCAGGGGGGCATCAGGGCAGGGCCTGGTAGCCAGGACTTGTCCCACCACCCCAGTCAGGAGCAGAGCAGCCAGGGAACACTGCGGCAGCCCCAACCCCCGGCATTGGGCACCTTCATGGGGACAGGGATGGGCCGAGGCCTGCAGGGTTGTGGGGAGATGGGGATACTCTGGTGTTGCTGGGACAGGGACTGACAGCCCTGGGGAGTGGAAATGGGGTCCTGGGCCCTAGGCAGGTGGGAGAAAGTCCCAGAGAGGCCAGGAAGAGACAGTCTGGGCTGTTGGTGCCCTCAGGGATGTGACAGTTATGGTGCCCCTTACCCTTGCTGGGTAGCTCTTTTTCACTTCACATCCCTGGCCCTTCCCATCAAATCCTGCTGCTGTTTAACTTCTTCTGCCTCTTTTCTGCTGCTCTTGTCCTGCTACCTTCTCAACTACACCCAATTTCTAGCTCCTGTACTTCTTTTCCTGCTTTTCTTGCTCCCTTCTTCCCCATTTTCATCCAGTCATCGTGCCCCTTTCATTTTCTCCTCTCCTACCCTGGGTCCCCATAAATGATGCCAGAGAAAACCCCCATGGGATTTGGGAAGTCAAAGTAGGAGCACTGATGACACATGCTCGCTTGCTGTTGGTGATCTTCACTCTTTTTTGATCCCCTGAACATTTTCCGTAGGTTATACAGACAGACCTGGCTAAGAACTTTAATGCTGTTGTCAAACAGCTGTTTTTTCTCAATTTACTCATCTCTTACAGATTACTCAAGGCCCAGTCACTCCTCTGTCAACTCTTGTGGAGAGGCTTGGCCCTCTCAGGCCATGATCATGCTAGCGAGTAGCAGGATCACACAGGAGCGGAGCTGAGGATGGAGGTGTTTAAGGTGTACGCTGTTTCTGTGAGCTTCCTTTCGACCGGCTCTAATCCAGGAGGTGTGTAGAGCTCTGGAAGAGTTGGGAATCTCCCCTCTGAGGAAGCATAGACACCTCCCTTAGTCCACTGTAATGGCTTATGCCACGTTCAAACCCTCTGCCTGCACTGTAAGGGGGAAAAAAAAAGCTTGAAACATTAGCTGTAGTTCAACGGTGGGAGAAGAACGCACCCCATCCCTGTGTCCTCCCACTCGGCTGAGTCTTAAGAAGCCCAACATTTCTCCTGAAGGCAGAAAACGCTGCCTTTCCGTCCTTAGGAGGCAGAGATTGGGGGTGGAGGTGTAAACTGAAGGCAAGGGGAGTGGGAGGTGGTGCAAGCCCTTGGGAGCTCGCAGGGCTGTGGACCATGGTGGGAAAGGGGTTCCTTTCCTCTGCCCGATCCCAGCTTTCACCGTCTGCTCTCGTTTCCGAGACACCTGGCTGGAGTCTCCGAGGTCCCCTTTGCTGAAGCGGTAAGCGCTCACAACTGCTCCTGAAGCCGATGGGAATTTGTCTTTGAAGGTGCAAGCTTCAGGGAATGGTACTTTTCCTACCTTAAGAAATGGGGAAAACTTCAGCTAGGCTGCTCTTGTATGCAGCAGCTGCCTAGACATTTTTCTTAAAATCAAATACCTGAGAATCAAAAATATTTTAGTTTAGATAGCCAGCCACAATACCTCAAAGGAATGGCATTTTGATTTTTTTTTTCCCCGCTTGCTTAACGCCCACCTCTTCATGGGCTGGGCTCTCCGGCCGGGCTGCGTGTTCTTCACCCCGGGACTCCGGGGCTGTGTAATAAAGCAACTTTTTCTCACTGCTCTTGTTTTGCTCAGAAAGCCTGTGATACAGAGGAAGATGGGAATATCAAGATTATGAATTACAGCTGCCTAAGGTAGTACGGTAGTATTTCATTACTGAAGTATTTTAATTGTGAGCCAAAATATTTCAGATTTTGTTTACTTTTGAAGTTGAAATTTTCCACTGTTTAATTTCCCTAAATAGCTTTACTGCTATGCAGTCTGAAAATGGTCCTAGATACCTCATGCTGGACATCCAAAATTAATGAAGCTGTTTTTCCTCAGTCTCTCCATGTTACTGGTCTTAACAATAGACAGAATAATAGACCGTCACCATTAGGAAGAGTTGCAAAATTAAATTAATGTTAAAGCATGTGATACTAGAGTGTAAATTCTTTGAAAAACTGTTGTAAAAGTAGGAATGTGTTCCAATAAGATATCTGGAGGATCATAATTCTGGAATTAAACAGGATTTTGGTTGGAATTTATGTAGGTATTTAATTTACTAAAACTTTGAGTTCATACTACAGGTGTACAAGGATTTTGTGAAGCTGCTGGAAGAGCACTGTGAACCGAACGCGAGTACTACTTCTGAAAACATTGTACAGCCTCTTTATTCAGGACCCCTTTTTTCAGTAAGCACAGAATTTTCAACATGCTGCTTGTACCAGAACACAATTGTTCTTCACATACACAACACTACAGTATTTGCTAACAGTGAGTGTGACCTTGAGCAAGCTCATCCCTGGACTTCACTGTTTCCGAGGCGGTGGTGGGGAGGACAAGTATTCTCACCGACTACAACCTTCAGCCTTTTTTTGGTGTTGTCAGGTCAGCAATACTCACACGCCGCTCTTCTTGAGGCCCCTCGTCTGTCCATGCCGATGCACAGGCAATGGCGCTGTGCTCCCATGGGTTGACGGGCAATGCCATACCTGCTCCCAGGCGAGCCACGTAACCTACCCGAGATACCCCTGGTGACTCCGGAACTTTAACCTTTGACGATGACGTAACTCTCCGCTTTGGAAACCTCACTGTTTTAAGTAGTGGCACATGCTTGCCTGTCCCCGTGGCGTGTTAATGACACGTATTGCTTTGTCAGAACCGCCTTAAGCAGGGCCGTAAGGGATCGTTACTGTACGTGTTTACAGTGCTTGCTCCTCGTCAATTGGAGGAGACACCAGGGCTTAGTAGGCTCATGCCCAGATTTTATAGGATGTCAGAACAAAATGATTTTTTATTGAGGAAGGGTCAAACCAGTTGTGCTTTTTGTTGTGTCACACTAAACAATATAAGAAGCACGTTAGGAAAGCTCAGGGCTCTCACTAGAAGGCAAAGGCTATGAGAAATGATTTAAAGCTACATTATCCTGTTTCTAATTCCTTTTCTTTCTTCCTGCGGAAATGTAATTGCGAGAGGCTGGGAGAAGGGATTGGAGCGTTGGCTTCTATGTCAGACTTGAAGAGAGTCATAAAGTCTCTTTTATGGGTTTCTCTCTAGCCCAGTTCTACTTTTCCAAATTAGAGGAGACAATATGACAATCTTAGCTAGCTCTGATCTTAATTTGCAAACTCAGCAGCAATATCAGTGCCCAACTTTAGTGGATATGAGGAAATATTTTTTAATTTAAACAATTTTCTGTTGACCTGCAGTAAAGGCCCTTTTTACAATTGTCTGCACATTGCTTTACGGACCTCCTCCTCCCCAAATTTAATAGGTTTTGATAATAAATATTCTGGATATCTAATGTCTGTCTCAGTTAAGATGTCTGTTAGATCCCAGATATAGAAGTCAAGTATGCAGCTGGAAGATTCAAACAATAAATTAATTGCGCTGAAATTTTTCTGAATTGAGCACAGCAAACACAGACATTAGAAATATATAATTCTGTGAAGCTGCTGAAGATTTTTCTTTTTTTTCATATTAATCTGCCGAGGACTGGCTCAGATAGTTAAAAATTATTCAAAATACGTAAAAGAAATGTCATTATGTATAAACCCCCCCCAACCTCACGGTACTCTGTATCATCTATTCCTTCACGTTTCCTGGCGTCGCTTAATGAAATCCTCGAAGCTCCAGCATTCTGCCGGCGGTGGCGGCGGCGTACCTTGGTCATGACCTGGAAGGACCACCCACTCCTGTAGCAGCGCGGGTGAGTCCGTCTCTGTGCTAGTTTGGTTTTAGACCTCCTTTGAAGAAAAACGGTGTGTGTCCGTCAGCCAGCGTCAGCCTGGTCCGAGCCGCCTCTGGGAGGCGAGGTTTGGTCCGCAGGAGCCGTCTAGAGCCGGGTGCGCAAGGCGGAGGGTGCGAGGGAGGAGGGAAACTTTTATTGCGACTTTTGCTTCTTTTCCTCTTTTACTCCCCGATATTTTGCTACTTCGATTTGAAAAAAATGTCCCGGAAAAGTAAAAGCATTAATATCAACCAAAACGAATCTTTAGTTAATGAGATGTGATTGATCACTTTGAAGGGAAAAAAGTAATATCCTATGACGTATAAATCTAAATGTATCGGTTAAAGATCTAAATCATTTTATTTCCACAAAAGAAGCACTTGTAATTAGCAACCAAAAATGCAGTAAGCCAGTGAAGAGAAAATAAATTTATTGGAGTGATTTTGCAAATCACAGTTAATTGAGCCACAAACAAAGCAGCAAATAAAGGAAATAATGTGGTAATTGGAACCCTCATCCCTTATTGGCATAGATTATGGGTTGCTATCTTTTAGCAGTATTAAATCATTGCATGTGAATGTTGCCAAAAAAACTCTTCATTTCCTTTTAGTGACTTCTTACTGCCCTCAGTTGAAGTTTAATAGAAAAGGAAGGACATGATGTAGTTTTAATGACAGGAAACCCATGGCTTCCAAATGAATAAATTCCATCACTGGCTGCCACAAAGTGTGCTAATTATTTCCTTTGATAAATTAAAAGCTGTAAAAGTCCAAAGTATATAGCATGTGGTTTACAGTTATAGTCTGCCTGTCTGCATTATTGAAAGTTCATATAAACCTCATTATTTTAATTTAATAAACATTATAATTATTTTTTACACCAGTAGGCTGTATAGAAAGCATATGTCGAAGACAAACTTGTCTGACAGAAGGGCAAATAACCCACAAACTGCATAAGCGAGGAACTCGATGTGTCATGTTGTGATCACTCAGGTTTTTTATGGTACTTTTGAATGAGCAGATGCTTATTTTTGTGTCTTTATAAACAAGAGACTAGTGACTACCTTTATCCTGTAACTGAGTATTTCGTTCAGCAAAGCGTATTCTGATGAATGATACACTCCCTTGTGTTTTAGAACAGAGGCTGAGAAAACCTGGGAAAAATTGAAGGAAATGTAGAGAGGAAAATGGAGATTTTATAATAAACTTTGCAAGGCAAAAAAACCCCCCAAACCCCAACTCTATTCTATCTGCAGGAGTGAAGCAGGTATGCAACAGTGATGTAAAAAACTGGACTTGGTTTCTTGTTTGTTTGTTTGTTTGTTTGTTTTAATCCAAAAAAGACTGTATCCAATGGGGTCCGGAATATTTTTAATGACTGTTGTACTAATGACATTCAGGCCTGCTCGGTACCTTGTGGGATTAGACCCTAACCTTAAGACAAGAAAAAAAAAAAAAAGACTGAAGAATGAGAAGCAAACCTAGTTTTTATAGGTTATGGAAGTTCATCTCGGATTATTATTCTAAAAGGTTTTAAAAGGCAAATACTTTACTTTCAGGTTAGCCAGCTAATCCAGTAAAAGAAATCTGTTACAGTGCCAAATCTGTTGCTGTGTCCTGATCTAATGCACCTGACTCCAGCTGTAAACTGACTCAAATGTGCTTTTAAAATAAAATAAAGAATTAAGCTGGGCCGCATGACTAATTTTGCTAAGCGTATTTATTCGGTAATGAGACTAGGAGTTTCTGGAGACATGAGACAGCACCGGCGTGCCAGAATAGAGGGCGCAGGATCCCACGACAGATATCTGGAACCAGCAGGAAGATGAGCAGAACCGGGTCTGGCAGGGCCAGGAAAAGGCAAAAGACAGGCAAACCGTTTTACCCTCTCTAATTTAAAATGCATGTTATGGGAAAGCAATCACAGATACTGATCAAAATGACCGGAATCAGAGCATGTTGTATTTTTTCACGGTACCCAAGGCAGCGTGTTGCCGAGGCGGATGCGCACAGAGGTCCGTGTCCTGCCGGAGCAGCGTGGCGCGTCGCTGGGGGACGCTGCGGCTCCTGTCGGGGGTGTCCCTTGTGCTGCTGGCCCGAGCTGTGTCCCCGGCGCAAACCAAACCCCGCTGAGCCGTGCGAACGGGCAGCAGGTCCGGCTTGCTGGCGCTGGAGAGCCGCTTGCCCGCAAATATGTGGGGGATATCGAGACCACTCACCGTGGATGTCTATGACCGATTAATTTGGTAGTTGGGTGTAAAACTAAGGATGCACTTCCCTTGTTCTTAGCAGGATATGCCTAGACTTTATGGAGCAAATTCAGCCTTCCATGTGCTACAGGGCTGAAGTCAACGGAGTCGTATCTAGTTGCGACGGCGCTGGCTTGGTGGTGCGATGACCTGATGTATCAGCCAGAACTTGCCAGCTTTGGAGCGACTGACACCGCGTCATGTCGTGGGGAAAAGCGTTACCCCCTGAAAGAAAGAAAAAAAAAAAAAAAAGAAAAAACCACCCGACTTCATGAGAAAATGTCTGAGCCAGCTTCTGAGAGACATTATTCTGCTTTTGGGTGAACCAAAACGGAAACATATTTCACTTTTTGTTTGACATGCTGTACCAGCACTTTTCTGTCGTTTCGTTGTTACACGGTAACAGGAAAAATGATTTTGAGGGAAATAGCTAGGGTAAGAATCTTTTTATCCGAAAGAGAGGTTGAAAGAGAACCGGGGGAGGTGTTTTAATATTCTTGCAGAAGTAATTGGCGCTGCAAGGAAACGTAGGAGGGTGAATTCCTCCACATTGCAACACACCGCAGCCTCAGGAGCACTGAAACACACCGTGCGCTCTAGCTGAAGTATGCCTAATTGCAAAGAGTTAAATAAAGTCCATTGAAAATGCCAAATTTATAGTAACGCTTGCAAGAATATCACCTTTCGTTTAGATGTCACTACTCCTCTTTAATAATAAACCTATGAAACAGAGAATAAAGGGCTATAAACAGCACAGCAAGGTCAAATCAACTACAAAATAAAAATATTATAATAAACCGCAACAAGACTCTAGTGTACAAATGACTGTTGGCTGACAATCCTCTCACATACTTTTTTCTCTGTTGTATGAAATTTGGGAGAGTCATGGTAACATTTCTTTGGTTTTTGTTCTAAAGACATATTAGTGCCTGCTTGGTAAATGCAAACGTGCTTTGACCGCGCAAAGGAATTCTGTTCCTGTGCTCTTCCTTTTTCTTTTTTCATCCTTTTTTAATTAACGGGAGGAAGATAAGATTACTGCTGCTTTAGAGATTATTTGCTTCATTGATTTTTCCTTCTGTAGTCATAACAAATCTGCTTGTAAGCTGAAAACGACTTGCGTAACAGCTAACTAAGCTTACTCTCATAGTGTTTTACTTGGAAGAATAATCACTGTTGTGAAACTAGCTATAGAGACCAAAATGCGTTGTAAGAGTTTTCTATAAAATGCTAGTGGGACTTGAACACCTGATTAATATTAGCAGAATGGAGTAGAAATATTCTGTTTTAAAGAGTTTTTCATTATCTCTTTACTGTTTCTTCTCGTAGTCGTTCCTGAGATAACGATGTGTATTTTGTGTCTTAAATTTTGCAGGCATTGATCTTTCACTTAGATAATGCATTATTATACTTAGAGAGAGCCACATGACTAACCTTTGCACCATGTGCAGAAAAACTGTTGTCCGTCAGTTGCGTGGCAATACAAGACAAACCAAGGCCCCTGCACAGATTTGTATTTCAAAGGCAACTGCGGTGGACACGGTATTTAAGGAGCAGATCGGAGGGGAAAGGCAGGGCTGCTGCGGGAATCCCTCCGTCTCACCGTTTGCCAGAGGTTGAAGGCGGCGCTGAGGGAGCTGGACGCCATCGAATGGCCAGACCGTCTGTTGCTGGCTGTTCCAGTCAAAAACACGTAGGAGTCACCTCTCTGCCAAAAGCTGTTTCAGATGACTATGAGAAAGAGAAGGAGGAGGGGCTGCGGTGTCTTTCCGTACCTGCAGGAGGTCAATGTAAGTGACAGGGATGAAATTCCCTCCTTGCTTTTTCTGGGCTGATTACAGCTCGTGTAGTACCACCCCACAGCCTGTGCGAAGGAGGGTGCGACACAAGATCGCTCTGGTGTTCCCGGGTAGTGTAAGTGTGTGTTCAAATGTTTTCTTCTGTTTAGGGGCTAGAAGAGTTCTTGATTTAGAGGCTATAATTCAAACGCTCTTCCATACTCTAAACAAGTCACTGGCGTTCTCTGGGGAGTGGGCTGGGGATTCTTGGTCTCAGGTTAGGAGGAAGCAGCGATGTTTTTCTGGGTGGTGTGGCTACTTCTGCCCTAACCCAGGAGCACAGAGCAGGGAGACGGTAAGACTCTGGTGTGTTTTGTGACACCTTCAAATTACAGTGCATATTTACCTTGTCATTAACTCATGCTGTGCATCTTATTTTCTGGCCATCTGTAATTTTGGGGAAAAAGAGGTTAATATTTAATAGGGATCATGGTATTCCTGCTTCATACCAACAGTGGCCCACTTGAAGGATGGATGTCTTCTGAGTAACCTGAATTTCACTTCCCTACATCCTGCACCATACCAGTAGTGAGGCCGTTTGATGTCTTGATGTTTGCACAGGAGCTCCGTGGTCATCCTGACACCCCATTTAAGTGACCGGAGACTTAGGACCTCCCCATGTGTCCAGTCAAGCCCTGACACGCAGCAGGGCTCCTGGAGACACCCTCGGAGCTGGTCTGTCCCTGCTTCCCTCGGTTTTTCCGATGCAGGTGGTACATGGCACCCAGTCCTAGCAAGCTTTCTATATGCAGCTCAGAAAGATTAACGCGCTTTACGCAGTGGTTTTTTTCCCGTGGGATTCTTTAACAGTTGTTTTTCCAGAGAATTTGCTTAGTGGTCTACTTGCGAAGAAAATCTAATCCACCCTCTGACTTGGGTCTGTGCAAAATGGCTGAGGCTCAGGAAGAGAGGATTATTTTTGAGTTGGTCTTCATGCATTATTGCTGGCTGGCAGAATAGGACATATAGTTAGCACACTACTTTTTTGTTTCCAGACACCACGGCCAACACAGGCCGGTGCAAAGCTGTAGATGTAATTACCACGAGAAAAATGTTAGATGGCTGCATTTGTTGAAACAGGGGGTTTCTTAGTATCATAAACGTTTTATCTGCTTTTATCTGGTTTCTGTCCCTATCAAGTGAGTGAGCTACAATAATATTATGCTATGATATATAACGTTTCCGTTGCCATGAGGTGGAAAAGCAAGAGGGTTAAATATCAAGTGGTTTGCTTGAAGCTCTAATTTGAAATCCCATCAGGGTCACTTGTTTACTAGCACTAATAGTTAACTAGTGCACAGCCTTTAAATTACTGCTTATTACAGCGGTGCTGTTCACACCGCTGCGCTTAAGGACCTGTCAGCATTTCCAGTGGAAAACTCTGTTTTCAAAGGCTTATGACTTTGTCATGAATATTTGCTCTGAAACTTGCCAAATGTCATCTCAGGCTAGAAACAGATTATTTCCTTTATTGGAGACTGCTTGACTTGAGCGGGGGAATAAATCAGCTTTCAAATGATTTTGAACATGAGGAGAGCTGGCTGAAATGTTTCCCCACCACCACACTCTACTGTATTTAAAATAATGTAAATGAGGAGGGTTCTGGGACTCTGGGCTAACGAAGGGGCAATACAGTGAAAACAATGAACTTACGGGTACGTTGATTTGCGGTAGCTTTACAGTGAGTTCTGTCGTAGTAACAATACACGTTGGCAAATTCCTCTAGCTTTGGCCAAATATCGTTGAGGCTTTGGCCGTTAAAACTCAGGTTTTCTTCAGTGCTTACTCCTTTATATTGACCTTTTTATTCCTATCTATGGGATCTAACTACACTGGAACTGAGGTGACGGGGGTTTGATTCTTAGCTGTGTGCGGAGCCCCCCACACGTAACGCAGACAGACGTGTGTCTCCGTGCCCGTCGGTAACGCCACCCCACGGGCACCTTCCAGCCCTGGGCTCTGGCCAGATGTGACGGAGGTGGGAGCGGCTCCCAGACCTGGGCTCCAGTGCCGTAAACGGCACTCGGAATCCTCAAACCAAAGCGGTGTTATTTTTGGGGAATTTCCTCTTACCTTTCAGAAAACAGATACTTCTTTACGCTGTTCTTTGCTGCTGATCAGTATTCAAGGAATATTTTTTTCTCCGGAACACAACTTGGAGCTTTTAGTGGTGGGTTGCTTTATGAAGGAACAACTTTCACCTTTTCTGTTGACACGGTGGAGGACTTTTCTTTCCTTCATTCTTTTTGCTTTTGTTTCTTACTTTTCCTTGAATAATAAATGTACGTAGACACCAATGTTTTAAACTTTGCTAAATTTTATTGACTTTTATTCAGTGTCAGTTACCTGAATATTTCATGAATCAGATGAGTGTCTTTGACACCAGGTGTCACGCTGTACTAACACTGGGCAGATAACAGCTTCAAACTTCCAAAGGTCTTTAGGGGTTTTTTTTTGGTTTGGTGGGGTTTTTTTGTTTGTTTTAAAGTACTGCTTTGATAAAACTGATGTTTTCAAAACTCACACATTGTGCTGAAACACGTGTGTGAAGATTACTCTTTTGGAGATTTCAACGCACATTTTTGAGAAATCTGTAGATCTACGTGTCGGGAAACAGCTCAGTGTGCGGCAGTCCCGTATGGTCAGCTTCAGCGCCCCGGTTTGGGACGCGTTTTCTGCCGGCCAGCCTTCAGGTTCCGAGGTACAATTGTTTCCACAGCACTGTGGTTCCCAGCTACATCGTGTCCTGCTCAACACGCTCATGTCTCCTGCTGTCTGCTTGCAGGTGCCAGCCAGGGAGAAAGATGCATACACTAATGGATTATTTTTCTTGGAGAAAAAAAAAAATACAAGCATAAATTTCACCAAAGTGCGTTTTACGTATAAAGAGAGAGCACCTAAGGCAAGCAAATGTAATTTTATCTCTGTATTTTGGAAAGGTTTTAAAGAAGTTACTGGAATAAATATGCAGGCAACTGCACCAAACAATAACTCGGAAAGCTGAGTGAAACCACAGTGTGAAACAAGGCCTAGGGGAAAGTAAATATGACAGCTTTAAAATTAGCTTTGAGATCTGATAAGAATTGGTATATAAGCTGGGGAAAGGCAAGGTCAGATTCAAACCGGGGGAGTAAGAAGAGAGTGAGCTAGCAGGTCCCTAGCTCTGAATAGGCTGGGGGTTTTTTTGGCATCAGGGTCCCTGCAGGAGCAGGAAGATCAGTGAGCACATTTCAAGACCTATTTATTATTTTTCATGCAATAGGACATGCAAGAAATAGAAAGTAAGTGGGAAGTGCACAGTTGTTCTTCCAGGTTATCCATGCAATCTTTAAACTGAACAGGGATGCTCCATGCTTGTAGTAAACAGAAGCTTTCATCCCCCAAGTTCGTTGTGGATCAAATGCAGAGCGATTAAAGCTGAATAAAGACGAATTGCAGTGATGTTGCAATGGAAGCTTAAAAGGAGAGGGTGCAAGACCGTTCTAGGGTAAAGGTGCTCTGAAGTGTCGGGGCTAGCGGTGAAGAACTCCATTGTTCACCCGTAGTATAAGCTAGGATTACAGGAATATTATTTTAACCCCTTGGCTTCGCCATGAACATCTGTGTAGAATTCACCCACCGAACACATCACGCACACTCATGTCTCCCCTGATCCCAGCGCAATGCTAACAACGTTGATTCATTGTTGCGGTGATTATGCTCAACGCAGAAAAAAAATTAACCTTGAAAAACAGTAAATTTACTTTCCTCCCAAATCTTTGTACCACGTGCAGATGTTAATTATTTCCTATACTATTTCTGTCGTTTAGGCGAAGGATCCATGTGTGCCTTCCATGACCCCAACTAGGTTGTTAGCCGCAACAGAGAAACAGGACTTCAGAGGGAGTTGCTAACCTTCACTGAGTAGCCTGTCAGCCAGAGAATGATGCAGAGCACCTTCAAAAGGTCCCCTAAGTAATGAGCACTAAGGAGGGTTATAATGGGCCCATCATTAGCTCCAGCTAATATTTTGACCTCATGCCCACATACACTACAGGTGTCACGCAGGGCCACCATAGGATTAATCTGCAGGATGTTTTGTGGCGATATGATGACAACACATTTCTTCAGCGTGTTTCCCGACTTGTAAGCCTTTATATGTATTTTATATGATGCAAGTAAATTATGACCTCTCGCATACAGTTTTAAATTTTTCCCTCAAGCTCGGTCACCCACAGTGACCAACGAATCAAGTGCGGAGCCATGCAAAAGAGAAAAATAAATAGCAAGGCATTAAAAGCTTACCCTCTGACAAGGATGAAACAAAGCGTAAAGACAGCGACTAGGAAAACTCATCCTTCCTCCTATTGTGTGTTCTTTCCTTCAACTGTTTGGTTTTTTTTTTCCCCAAACCCTGGTACTACTTACAATTTTGAAGAGGATGAAGTCTTGTGCGTTCCACTTCTGCGTGCATTTTTATGGGTCTCCTGTAAACTCATTCCCTGCTTTCCGTGGAGATTTTACTTCCACGACAAATAATTTCTTTCGGTCTTTCCATCCACGTGTCTGTTTTCCACTTTACCAAACTTTTTCACTTATTCACTCAGGGCATTGGATATTCTTGCCTTCTTACTTGATGGTTAAGGATCCTAATCGTTGTGGTTGTTAAGGATTCACCTTCTCAGCAGTTACCGCTTTCCTTGCTTTTGCGTTGGTAGTTTCTTTACATCACTTCCAAAAGCATGGCAGTCACTTTGTAAGCTGAACTGAGCGAAAGTTAATATTATTCATCTTTCTCAACCAGACTTAGGGACAAATTCATCTGACTCCATTTGTCTGCACTCCTCTCCGCGTGGTGTAGACAGTTATGTTTTATTAACCTGTGCAGTCAAAGTGCTGAGCGGATTTCGGGGGACTGCAATCTGGCAGTCATATTGTAGAACGCATTAATTATAAAAAGACAATTCTCACAGTTTTTGCCCAGTAATACCAAAGAGACATCAGAAGTTTATGATCAGCTCATGTAGTAATAAGATATTTAATGTAAGAAGGAGGCAATATTGGACTGATAAATGCCTACTTTTAAATTCTTTGCACACGCACACAACACAGCCCAGTAAGATTTTGTATTCTTTTATCACTTATATTAAAAACATGCGCACCCAAAATGCTGGGTGTTATTTAACTTACAAAGACAAACAGGGAATTCGCACTCATGCTCCAACATCAGTTAATTAAAGCAAAAACTTCTAATAAGATGGTAAAAACATATGTTCTTTAAAGATGACAGAAATGGAGCTAAAATTTCAGCTTAGCTTGTAAAATGAAAGTTTATTCTCAGACTCACTCAAATACAGAGCGCAGGCTGTACATTTGTGTGCGCACTCATACAGAATTTTTTTCCTTAAGTAACTGTAGATGAACGCAAGTTGCTTTTTTCTGTGTGGAAGAGCTTGTTAAGAGACAAGTACAGAGTTCCTGAAGAAATGTTAGATACTGGTTTAAAATCACTATCACCAAAGCTTACTGTATTTCTGAACACCTTTATAATCATCATTTAGGTTAACCGTGAACATTTGATGCCAAAATACTTGTTAGAAATGGATTCTGCATTAACTCTGCCAATTTAGATAAGTTATTAAAGGCCCTATTATTTTGAAGAGTTGGATAATGTTAAACTCTAAAAGGCCATTGCAAATAATTTCATTCACTGAGAGACAGCACTTACCAGAGAAGAGAAAAGAAAGTATTTTGGATGACATTTAACTTGACTTCATTTGGGCACGAGACCTTGAAATTCTCATATGGGCTTACTGAGTACAAATTAATGTTTTGTTAGTGTTTTCTTTCTTTTTTTTCTTTTTTTTTTCCTTTCACAATTGAGTTATTTTCAGGGACGTTCAGGCACTCTCAGTGCAGACTTTTTTTCTTAGAAAAAAAAATAAAAATCAAAAGAATGAAAACTTTTCTTGAGACCAAGCTATTCAGTGCTTAAAATGATAAAATCTGGTCAATCCATGTTTGTTGTTTCTTTCTCTATAGCCACTAAAAATAAATCCTTCAGGAGAACTTTTCTTTAGCTCACTTTTTCATTATTTCCAGAGGCAAAAGCTGGCAAGGCAATTTATAATTCAATTTTTGCTAAATCCACAACACCTAATATATATGTCAGGCATTTCAACGGCAGGGTACTTTGGGGATAGGTGATAAATTGTACTGATTATAAGTGCAAGCTGTTCTTCCAAAACATCATATCAAAAAGAAGGCAAGTATTATTAGGAGAATGTAATGTATCTTTAGAATGTCCAGAAACATAAGAGATAATCACTTCATGTGAATATATTCTCCCTTGAGTTTTACAGCTCAATATTAAGGTCTTACCATGTTTTTGATAGCACTCATCTGGAGGGAGGGACCGTCGTGGGTTGGTAGTCTTTCAGCAGCCACGTAGCCCTTAGCTCCGCAATAATTCATTTCTCCCCAAAAAGGGCTTACTATGAAACCTGAAACACGGTCAGAATAATTTTCTGACTATGTTGGGGTATGTGGAAAGTATAAATATTATTTTATAATATAATCTCCCCTGATCTTTTAAACATCCTTTCGATGTTTCCATGTATTTTCCTGTGAGGTACACGTGACTTTGTTTATCAATACTGCTGGGCAAAACCAAAAAAAGGTCTTCAGAGTCACCTTTGTTGCCAAGCTAACGTGAAAATATGGAAAAAGACATCATGTCTTGGGATCTTTCCTCTGAGTTTCTGCTTTTTTGATTGAAAAATACGTTAATCTTACAAAGATGAGATTGACATATCAGCTACAAATAGAACAAAAAATTAGGCAAATGAAACTGGATAGCTGATATTTGCTGGAGCGACGCAAACCTTTTCACCTTTGTGTCGTTGGTCTGAATTTAGCTTGGCTGATTTTGACTTGGCTGCTCAGCAGACGCTCCTTGTTTGTCTTGCCAACCACAACCTGTATCCTGCCCAGAGTCTCCGAGGAACTGACTGGGTTTGTGACCATGATACTGATTTAGGACCCATCCTATCCTGTTTTAGGCATGTTTCCTTCTCTTTACCATGTCGGGAAATTATTTTCTTGCTTTAAGGGTGGGAACTCGTATTAATTTTTCTAAAACTGATAAAATCCAGCTTAAAGGCAAGACAATAAAATTAAAAAATTTATGTACATCTAAGATTAAGTAAAGTGTCAATAATAAAAGCAATAAGGCTTAGAGTAGAAAGAGACAGTTCCAACAACTCCTCTTCTGTCCAGTTTCTATTAGTCCGCTACTTTTATTTCTCAGTTGCTTCCAAATTGTTTCCTAAGCCTTCTCAGAAGTTCTCCTTATTGTGGATAATATTGGAAATGTTTTGTAGATTCAAGTCAGTATTCCAGGTGGTAAAAAACACTCTCTGCCAGAATGCTTTCCCATCAAATTTTTCTACCACAATTTCCATTTTGCTTTGCGTCTCTAATTTAATCCACTCTTTGTGGAAAGAGGAGGACTTTCACTGTAAAGTAAAGGCCCCTCTCAGTTGCTACCGGCTGAAAAAAAAAAAAAAATTGTTAAACTTCTCAACAGCATGCTTCAAAATTTTGAAAATATCACTTTTCTTTCACGCTTCTAGTGGAAACATAGAATACCTTTTTGTACATTGTGGTCGGTACTATCTGACTCCATGAGCCTGCTTTTAAACTGAGCCTTGCATGAAAGAATACCGCGGTGAAAATGAGGACTGAAAATGAATGAAGGGAAAACCATTGCCCTCCTTCTGAAAGAGCCTTTCAGATCAGCAGCTTGAGGGAGGTGAGTGCAAGGATTTTTTTTTTCCCCTTTCTCTCTTTTGCATCAATCCCTCTCACCCTCAAACTCTTAATTTTGGCCCTTTTGTACCACCTAAACTCATTTAATGAAGAAGATGAACAAAAGTGGAAAACAAATGATCGCTCATAAACCAGACCAGCTTAGTGTGCACCCTTGTCTGAAAGAGTGATGAGATAATACCTGCAAAAGAATGGTCTGCTCTGCCAGGAAAAGGAGACCCGATGTATCCAGAACACCCAATAGCTCATCTGGCAGTAAACCAGAGGTCAAAATGTCAGGCTTCCAGTCCTGCCCCTTGCGGTGTTAGAAATCTGTTAAAGAAGTCCTACCACCAATTCAATAGTATTATAGGCATTCTTAGAGCAGGGATGGGAAATTAAAAATAGGTGGAAGTACAGATACCAAAGAGGTA
The DNA here is from genome assembly GCA_008921705.1 of Burhinus oedicnemus. NCBI lineage: Eukaryota > Metazoa > Chordata > Aves > Charadriiformes > Burhinidae > Burhinus > Burhinus oedicnemus. The sequence continues at coordinate 620,552 of VFFE01008203.1, forward strand.
CTCTCAAAGGAAAAATGAAACAAAGTTGGAGAAAGGTTGAAAAATACACTGCAAAAAAATTCAGTGAGAAATAGAAACTCTCTGGCAAGAGGCAGAGAAAGAGATGTTTGGAGATATTTGAAGAAATAGCAAAGAATAAAATGAGGATGAACTGTGAAGGTGTTTGCCCTCTTATTTCTGTCTTTCCCTTTGAAATTTGAAAAGAATTCCTTAAAAACTGTGGGTAAGCGTAGCTGAGAATTGCCTGCTCGTGATTGATGATACCAGGCAGGCATGGTTTCTGTTCGGCTACATTTCTTGGGCACAGAAGGACACTGTGTTATGATACCCTGCTAGATAAAGACATGCTGAAATTCGTAAGGCTGTTAGTTGAACCTAATCTCACACTGGCAAAAGCTGTTACTACAGCAAGCCAGATTGAATCAGCTATTAATAATGGAAAGATGTCATTGCTTCCCAAAAGAGATTCTTAGCACAGCTTGTAGGAGAGATTAATATTATTCACGTTATTAGAAGCAGACCTAAAGAGGGACAGTGTCTACTGTATGGGTAGAAAGGGGTTTGTTTTTCCTGGAGAACCTTTGAAAGAGCAAAGAAAGGATCCAGACGAGAGGAGTTAAACCATTCAGTGCTTTCTTATAATTTTCCATTAAAAAAATTAAAATTTAGGCTTCCATTTGTACAAAATTCTTACTATGGATGCATTCTTGGCCTTGAAGAGCCTGGTGGAGAAGGTAATTTTTTTTAGAGTGAACGTTTACTTTTGGATGTATTTGCTTATGCCCTGATGACACGTTAATGGGCTTGTTAGAGACCCTATGACTTTAATGGGACCAGGATTGAGGCTGATGTGTAAATATCCTCAAGCCAGTGTAAAAAGCAGAGTTCTCAGTCTTCTGGAATAAGGGAAGACTTTTGGTGCAGATGCAAATGTTATGACTGTACGTTGTTTTTTCTTATTTTTGATATATTTTTTTTGGTGGGGGAAGGGCTTATTAATTAGTGGATTTGGAGGACACAATCTTATATCTTCTGCTCTTGTGTGTGAATTTCTACAAAAAAAAATCTAGAATTTGAATCACTGGCATGGTGTTTCTAAGACTCCTCTAGCTGAAGGGTTGCAGAAGATGGGAAGATTGTATATTTTTATGAGTCTGAGGGACCTTGAAGCCAGGCAAAGCATAAACTTGATATTGAGATGTAAATAACTATTTTCAAAACAAATATAAATGTAGCTCCTCCTGAATATAATAATTGTCAAGCCAAGTGGTAAAAATGTTACTAACCCTTTTCCTGTGAGATTAAGGAAGACAATTTCAGCCCTCACGCTGGGGCCAGCCTTCAACCGGTCGCCTGGTCTGTTTCTGTACGCTCCCTAAAACAAAAATCATGGAATAAAGATCCAGTCCTTTTCTCTCCTCGTTGTGGAAATGAAGAGAGTGTAGCACTGACGTTCAAAAGGTTTTACGGAGGCGTCCTGTTGGGTGCATGTATTCTTACAAGAGGCGCTGATACAGTGTAGGACGTGGTGGGTGAATAAGACGAGAAGAGCAGCCCTGAGCAGCATCCGAGCAGGATGATGTAAATGCTGAGATGCTGCTAAAGTGGCTCTTTGGGCTTTACAATCCTTTTCTGGAAGGAAAGAATGGACATAGAGTCTGGATCAGCCTCGTGACCTCTAAATCTGGGCAGAGGTAAACCTCATCTCAACAAGTTTGATGAGCTTTTTCATGAACGAAAGCTCTCCAGGCAATGTCATAGGCCTGAAAACATATGGTAGGATCAAAACAATACAATGGAAGGTTTTCTTAAATTACTACAAAGCAAACGTGATTTGATTTTTAGTTAGTTCAAAGACTTCTGCGAGAGGTATTCCTCCCGGCTTTCCTTTTACTACTGGAGGTTGAGGAAAAAATAGGCATTCATCCACCTGAGCATGGAACAACAGGTAGTTCCACATAAGATGCGCCCACTGCTTCATTGTAAAAACCAGGTATTTAGGGCTGAGATTTTTGTAAGAAACATCTCAGGGACTGCTGGCATTGAGGGGCTGCAATCAGGGAAAGATAACAGGACTGCAATTAATTTTATAATGCTGAGGGACTTTTGCTGAAGTTAAAATAAATAAATAGAGTTCTTGGGCAAATGGAAGTCAAACTTTCAATTACTCTAAAATAGATTCTGGCTCATTCGATCTAGCTGACACTTTGATGTGTTTAAATCTTTGCAGACGCTATGTCAGAACTGAACCAAGGCCAACTACACCCCCTCTGCTCTTGCACACGCAGAAGCAGTGGTATCTAAACAGTAAGAGGACCAGCTCTTTCAAGAAGGAAATTTGTCGAGATAACACGAACAGTGGCTGTCACTAAAAGTCAAATGACTACTTTTAGATGTTGTTGGTGGGGGTTATCAGAAGGCAAATATGGCACATTAGATTATGCAACCTGCTTTCAGGGTTTTGCTGTGTTTTCTTGTCTTAAGAAGAGCGTCTTGCGCTTTCTGATAAAACCAAGACCGTGTTGCAAAAGGCCTGATTCAGCAAAAGAAGAAAAAAACCAATATCCATAGTATTCATTTTACTGTACTTCAACAGTAATTCCGTAATCAGAGATATCTTTTAAAGTATAAACATTTCCCATTCCTCCAGTTAATATCTTAAAACTGCAGACCCATAGCAGTACTTCTACGGTAAACAGCAAACCAAATTATTTATGTATCATGGTATTTACAAGATACCATTAAAAGGAAAGTTTGTGCTCTCGACAACTTTTTCTGTCATGAACTGGACGCAAAAAAAGTCAGGAAACATGAGGAAAGCCAAAGACAGTATAATTCTAACACTTGGTTTTAATTAAAAACTACTTCTAGACCTTATGCCACATGTTACTTGTATATATTATCAGGATACGGGACTGAACGGGAATTTCACTAAGACTTGTTAACCCAATATTCAAGGCAGCCCAGTGAGGAGGAGGAGGAGGAGGAGGAGACCAAACAGACAATAGATAGGGAAGGCCGTGAAGTGCAGGTGAGATGTTTTCAGTGAAATCAGAGTCGTGGCACTTTACAGCATGGGATTGCAGAAAATGATCGGAGGCTCTGTAAGGATAATTAATCCTTTAATTAGTTTCATAACATATTCTTCGGAATGTACAAAACATCAGGAACAGCTGCTTAGTCATCTAAAAAACTATTAAACAACTAAAAATTATTTTTTCCTAAAGGAAAAAAAAATAAATTAACTGTGCCCCAATGAAGGTCCGATGTGTACCTTGCAGGGTTTTTTTTCCTTCACATTTCACCACAGTCAGTGAAGTCCTGTGTTAGTATCATAAGCTGAATTTCCTGATTGCAAAGAAGGTAATTAAAAAAAAATAGTTCTGTCTTTCACCTCAGACTGGTGCATATCACGGCATTGTAACTCAGTCTATAAATATTCCAGTATACGACGCAGGACTGTAGCCAAATAAAGCGCTCTCTGATGGATTTGTAAGTAGATAGGAAGGTGGATCAGCTGAAAAAAGTTGTTATCTGAAAAAGGATTGACTTCCAAGGCTGCCTGTGAAACAGCTTTAGCCATGAAATATGTGCTAGAACAAGAAAGGAAAACCACCAGATGACAAAATGGGATGGATAAAGTGCATGACACAACAAACCAAAAAGCTTTCCTTAAAACTCCACTGTCATAACATATTCCTCCGCTGGGTCCGGGAACGAAACGCTTCCCAGGAAGTGCAGCGCGAGAGCAGGAGGTCGGCGAAAGTTAGAGATGGGGAAGGGAAGGCAGCTGCTGTGGACGGAAAATGAGAGGTTCAGAAGGGGGTGTGCAGCGCCGAGCCGGGAGCAGGGCAGGAGAGCGCCCGGGAGCAGGCGTGGATCGTTGGAGCGTTCCTGCAGACGAGCTACTTTAAGAAGAAAATGATGTCACTCTTTTTACATCGCAAAAATGCAGGCTAGCATACCCTCGTGATGGGGAGCGCAGATAGAGCGCCAGGGCCAGGAGAGCTATGCTTGAGGTTAACGGAATGCCTAACATGTGTGTCCAAGTGGGAGGAAGCTGTGGTGAGACAAGAAATGAGAGAAATAATTCATTTAGTGTCTGGCATGACGACTGTGAATTTCTTTAAAGATCGTTTCTGCGTCCTGCGTAGGTTTGGGGGCTTTCGCGTCTTTCTTTGTTGCAGCTGCAGAGAAGGACATCTCTTTGCGAGGGCTAAATGACGAGCGCTTCAGTTTTGCGCCTATTAATCAAGAGGAGGCATTTGCAAGCCTTTCCCAGCCACATGTCCTTTGAGGGTTTGGAAAGCTATAGAATGCAGTTTGTTATCTGCCGTTGCGAGGCCGTGCCAAGTTCCATGATGCAGCGAAAGCGCAGCCGTCCGCTGCCGCTGACACTTTCCCACCGACCTCCCCAAACGGAAGCTCTTAGGAGTCCGCGTGGTTCCTGCAGCAGGGTCACGCCGAAAGGAGCGCTAGGAGGTTTTTCCACCTTTCTGCAGGGTTCAAAGGGCGTTGGGCTTTTTCTGCCGCGCCAGCAGGCGAGGCTGTCATGTCCTCGGTTCACCTCATAAATAACGGGCACGGAGGATGGCCGGATAAGGCTGCAGGTCAAAAGGACTGAAATCTGACAGCAGACCTTGCCTTCCCTGGAGATGCTCGCCTTTAGCCAGGGGCAATGGTTGGGATCTTCCCATTTAACGCCTGCCTGTCTGCTCGGTGCATCGGCACCCAGGCTGGTAGACAAAGTCTTGCAAGGGCAAAGGATGGAGAAATAATTGTTGGGCAAAGCCTGGCAGCACTGAGGCAACTTCTGAGAGAAGACATAGAGCGAGGAGTGGGTGGCCAGGCTTGGGGACCTGCCGCAAAGCTTGCCTGGGTTGGTGGCCAGTGGTCAGGGAAAGGAATTGGCTGTGGGCTCCAGGCAGCCACCAGCAATGGGGAGGTGGTAGCAGGCAGGGGGGCGGTTGTGTTTCCCCCCTATGCCCAGAGGTAAACGGGGAGAAATAGAGTGGGGATTTATTGGGAGGGAGCAGATTTACTTGGAAGTGGTGGGCAGAGGAGCGCTAACCTTCTGCTCCTCCTCCCAGCTGATCCAGCTGTGGGGCGCGCAGCTCCTCTCCCTGCCCTTCTCTTGGGATCCACCACGGAGGTGGTGGGACCGTGGCACCCCATGCCGGGGTAGTTCCTTTCCTCCTTCCCCTTGGGATCTACCAGTGTAAACAACCGCCTGCTTTCACCTCAATCAAAACCCAGATCTGCCTCTAATCACACTGGGTGACTGTTGACATGTGTAGAGTTTGAAATTTTGGTAATATTATATGTCCGTGATAATACTTCGTTACAGTGATGTCCTTGGCTATAATTCTTTCAACACAGCCACTTTTGTACAGTCCTTTGAATTGCAGGAGAGCGCTGTAAGGCCAAGTTTTGCTCTGATGGTCACATTACAAGTCAGAAGATTTAGAATTAATCAGCATTTGATATACCTCCGAGAAAGAGCGAGCGATGCATTTATTTCTCTCGCGTTTTCTTCTAGAGGAAATTGTGTGTGTGTTTGGGGGAGAGGGGAGAAGACTTTAAAGTCCTTTTTTTTCCCACTCCAACTTTGCTTGTAATTTGAAACTACTACTGGTGCGTTGTCCTAGAATATTATACTCCTCCATTTTACAGACTTTCTGTTATTTCCCTGACCACTAACCTAGGCAGAAAGGAGAATGTTAAACTATGACTTGCAAATTACTGTGCTGATCAGCAGTTCATGTGAATCTGCAGGGTTTTATTCTCTGTATGTAGAAAAATGTATCTTAGATTGTTCTTTTAGTTTAGTTTGTACAGAGTAAACTGTCTTGTGATTTGAACAACAGGAACTTGTTCTTATATTTTGAACGATCGAAACTGGTAGCCTACCACATCTTTCACAAAAGGTAAATGCTCTGCCTGCGTCCCATCTGCAGTTTGCAAATTCACAAACGCTCGAGAGGAGATAGCATAATATCTTATGATCTGCCAAAATGAAAGTTTAGTACCGGTTTGAAAATGCATTTTTAGACCTGTAAAATCTTTAAGACTATTTCTAGTTCTTTCTTGAAGTAAAATTTTCCTTTGGATCAGCAAAAACAATTCATTTAGATACACACGAAATGTATTGTGTTGATATTGACCAGTTTTTAATAATCATATATAGTAAATTTAAAGTGGCTTTAGAAATAGAACATTTGAAACTATTTCCACTCTTTTTGAGACCAAGATAGTAAATGTGTTTGCAAAGTTGCCCAAAGTTTTCTAGAAATTTGTTCTGAAGATCATGGGGACAAACTGTTAGGTGTGCCTTTTGTTTGAATCCTAAAAATAGCAAATTACACCAATAGAAAAATATTTCTATTCTGCGAAGGAGGTAGGGAACGATTGCTTTTTCAGAAGATCCTATGCCCAGGCAAAAACGCAGTTTCTGTAGTTGAATCTAACTTTCAGAAAATTGTCAGGAAGAAGTGCCTGACATATCTCCAGCGTCCAGCATTTTCAAAAGATGAATATTTGAGTCTACCAAAGCATACGTCTGCTGCATCTCCCTGCCCATAGGAATCCCATAGGATTCTGGGCGATACGAATGTGCCTCTTTTCCTGTTGATGCTAATGGGGTGTTCGCCTCTCGATGGAGGTGCACAAATCTACGCAGGAGCAACTGGGAGTGTGGTGACTTAATCCTTAATGAGGATCGTGAGAATGTTTTTCTTATGCAATCTTATCATTAGACTGTCGTCAGCAGTTGAGACACCACTATAATCCTTTCAGAGGTAGTCAGGATTATGGCCTTTCTTGGTTCATTTAGATTCACTGTACGACTGGTGTTTGGCCTCAAGGCAGGGTTATTTCGATGTCTCCAGATGGTACCGTGTCTGCAAACCTGCGGAGCACACACGTTCAAGTACCTCCTTGTGCGCAGAGTTCAGCTTACGTCTTCATCGCGCAAACAGTATGCACGTATACTACAGTGCTCGTGCGTCTGTTTTCCAGGAGAATGGGTCACCATGATCACGTGTAAGTGTCTCTCTGGTGGAGACTTGCACCTGAATTCCCACTATGGTCAATAGGAAGGTATTTACCTCAGATCTAAAGTATGTCCGAGGACACATGCCCAAACATTATCCATTTCTCCACAATATCTCTACAAGGAGATCCCTGTAAACATCTAAATTCAGCTGAGGTGAATGCCTCCTCTCTCTACAGCACTGCTACAGTTTGCACTGTCAAAAACTACTTGCAGGTTTGAGATAAAGCTGCAGGTCTCTTATTTCTCATATTAACCTGATCTACCTCATCTTTTTATTTTAATTTCTTGTTGTTTTACATGGAGTGAGAAAGGGTTATAAAGACAGGTACTGACTCTGCAGGTCATAGAATCATGGAATGGTTTGGGTTGGAAGGGACCTTTAAAGGCCATTCAGTTCAACCCTCCTGTCATGGGCAGGGACATCTTCAACTAGACCAGTTTTCTCGAAGCCCTGTCCAACTTAGCCTGGAATGTTTCCAGGGATGGGGCAGCCACCACCTCTCTGGGCAACCTGGGCCAGTGTCTCACCACTCTCAGCGTAAAAAATTTCTTCCTTATATCTAGTCTGAATCTCCCCTTTTTCAGTTTAAAACCATTACTCCTTGTCCTATCACAACAGGCCCTGATCAAGAGTCCCTCCCCAGCTTTCCTGTAGGCCCCCTTTAGGTACTGGAAAGGGGCTCTAAGGTCTCCCCGGAGCCTTCTCTTCTCCAGGCTGAACAACCCCAACTCTCTCAGCCTGGCCTCATAGCAGAGGGGCTCCAGCCCTCACATCATCTCCGTGGCCTCCTCTGGACCCTCTCCAACAGGTCCGTGTCCTTCTTATGTTGGGGGCCCAGCGCTGGAGGCAGCACTGCAGGGGGGTCTCCCCAGAGCGGAGCAGAGGGGCAGAATCCCCTCCCTGGCCCTGCTGCCCACGCTGCTGGGGATGCAGCCCAGGATGCGGGGGGCTTTCTGGGCTGCCAGTGCACACTGTCGGCTCATCTCCAGCTTTTTATCCACCAGTAGTCCCAAGTCCTTCTCGGCAGGGCTGCTCTCAAGCCCTTCGTCCACCAGCCTCTATTGACACTGGGAGTTGCCTGACCCAGGTACGGGACCCTGCATTTGGCCTTGTTGAACCTCATGAGGTTCACACAGGCCCATTTCTTGAGCCTGTCCAGGTCCCTCTGGATGGTATCCTGTCCCTCAGATGTGTCAGCCGCACCACACGGCTTGGTGTCATCTGCAAACTTGCTGAGGGTGCCCTCGATCGCACTGTTTATGTCACTGATGAAGATATTAGAACAGTGTTGGTCCCCGTACGGACCCCTGAGGGACACCACTTCTCACCAATCTCCATTTGGACATTGGGCTGTGGACCACTACCCTCTGGATGCGACCATCCAACCAATTCCTCGTCCACCGAACAGTGCACCCATCAAATCTGTATCTCTCCAATTTAGAGAAGGATGTTGGTGGGGGCTGTGTCAAAGGCCTTAACGAAGTCCAGATAGATGACGTTGGATACATGTTTTGGAAGTGGAAGACACAAGGACCGAGAGGGTAACCTGAGAACAGCTTCTGTTCTTCCTCTGGCTGGCCCCGTTAGTGTTTAACCAAAGGGGAAAAGAATTGACAGAAGAACCAGGCAGGAACTAGACCCAACTGCTGGCTGTCTGTCCCATGAGTACCCAAACCACTGAGCTTTTTGTGAGGGTCTCCCTCCCATTTTGATTTTATCCAGCTTATCCACCTTAGGCCTGAATTTTTCTCCCTGCAGATGTTAAATCAAACCCAACCCTTTACTTGCAAGAAGTTTTGTTTTGGTGTTCCCAATCAGCTTAGTTAGATAAACAAAGAATAAAGCAGTGTTGGGAACATATAATTGACAGAATAGTAACCTGGTTGATTACAATGTCAGCTGCTGGTGTTTCACTTACTAAATTAAATATTCATGATCTCTTTTTCACTTAGGTGTTCAAGCTGTAGATGGATCTTTTCTTTCTCAATGAACCTTTCATCCTTTTACTGACATTTATTCTTCTTTTTATTCAATTAACCCAGAAAGAAAGCTTCTGGCAAGGCAGGTCAGCTGTTGTCTGCGGAAAAGAGACATACAAATCTTGTCACATAGCTTTTATTTTTATGGTCAGGAACCCTCAGGCCTAGTATTAAGGCAACTTAGGCTTGTGTGGAACTTTACTGTCTCCTGAACACTCTGAAATAAGATTACATGATGGAGAAGATCAATTTACTGGGGACATTTAGGCTCAGAATATTAAGCTTTTTGTGCAATCGCATCTCCTTTCTAGCTGTGTGGCAGAAAAGCTACCCACAAGGTCCTTGACAAATTAGATATTACCACATCTAACTGTGTATATTTAAGCTTATCAAACTGAATCGTTGCATTGTAACTGTGCTCTTACGCAGACAAGGACTCCATTTAATAAATGCAGTGCCATTTAATAGTAATTAATCACCCAACTAAAATGTCACATTAAGGTCAAAGAGACCAGAAGACAAAAAGAAGAGAACATTAAATTCAGCTGACAAACATAGGAAAGGAGAATATAGAGCCAAAGAAAGTTCTGGGACATTGGCACTGCTAAAACATTTAATCCAAACTTCTTAACTTTCCGTTCAGTTCAGAAGTAATCACATTCACTTGGTTCAAAGCAAGGTCATTTTTGTAACTTTTAAATGAAATTTCCTCTTTGCGTGTGCAGTGACAGCCCATTGCAAGCTTGGAATTGTTGGTGCATTTTACAGATGTTGTGTTCTCAGTACTTGCTGTTTCCTTCCTCCCCGCTTCGCTCTTCTTTTTTCTTCGCTATTACGATACTCTTCATTTGGGTGGAATTTTCCTCAACGTATCCTAAAATAGAAACAGCTTGGAAATGTAGCTTTTCTGAGGTGGATTGAAATAAGTATGTACAAAGGAGGAGAGGATAAAACGCCATCTTCAGCCATGTACTTTACTAATTTGACAAGTAATTTAGGAACAAACTCTTCCTAATATTTGCAAATTGAAGCAAAGCTCAAAAGCACGCTGCAGAAGTTTTTGGTAACACTGCTGTTGGTCCTAGAGCTAACGACCAGAACCTAAGCATCTTAGACAGCCTCATGTTTGTAGAGTATATAATACAGAATTTGATTTCATGTTGCAAGTGTGTAATGCTTTAGCATTCAATAGCAAAAAGAGAAATTGTAGAGTTGAACAAGAAGATTGTTTGTGAATAATATTCTTATAAACAGAAACTCTGTATAGGGGCCTTTGTTTCAGAGGAAGTGCATTTACCACCTGCAGAAGTAAAAATTTATGGAGTTCCTTGTACTAAAGTTATGGAAGGTTGCAGAAAAGGTAAATATCCGTTGTTAATTCCACTTCTTCAAGACGGTATTTATCAACTTCAGTTTAAGCGTATGAATAGGTTTACATATGTTTGCATTCTCTCTCATAGTGTCCCTTTTCTTTTCCTTTCTTTCATAAAATGTAGAAGTAAGCAAGCGCTACCCACTTTTAAAAGATATATTTTGAAATGCCATGGGCTAAACAGACTGTTTTCTGTGCATGAAGAAATGAGCTACTAAAATACAGTCTAGCATGAAAATGCGTTATTGTCAGCATATGTTACAGAATTCAGACAAACTGCTTCTAAATAGACTCGTTCTTCAAAGCATCTATCATTTCTCCTTCCTGTTCCAGAGTTCTCAGTTTCATGTCCAAGAATTTTTGTATTAGTATTGTGAAAAAGAGTAATTCTTCAAAAATTACTCTCCATTTGGCAAGATTTATCTTTATAACTTCTGCGTCAGTCCAAAGAATTTTGGCCGTTCCAAAGGTTAAATATTATCTTTCAAAATTGTGTAACTCTGGCTTTGTCAGGAAATGTGTCCGTTTTCTAAAATAACCTTTTCTTTCATTACCTTTTACGTGAAAAAGCTATAATGGGCTGAGTAATTATAAATTATTTGTTCACATATGAATGCCCAAACTCGTAATATTGAATTATTTGACATTCATTTCTCATGCTTAGCTGCATGACAAATTTTGCCTTAGTCTGGTCATGGCTGTGGCACATCCAGGGAGATGTTTTCCTGCCTGAAGCTGAACCGCAGTTGATGCTGCTGGTTACCATGCACAGATGTACAGTTCAGTTTTTAACGAAGGTTTTGGGGATGCAAAATTTGAAAGTTCTGATGTTGCCATGCGAATGACCTTTACAGGCTTTGTAGATGAAAGATACCATGCTCTTTGGGCTATCTATGTTTGAGCTGATTTCTGGAAGAGCGTATTTCTCCTTCACACAGTTCCACGCAGCATGTGTGGCAATCCCATAGACAAGACTCTATCCCTTAGCCCTGACGGTCCTCCAAGAAAAGCTCTGCTTTACATGTTTGGCAGTATAGATTCAAAGAATATTGTGTTTATTTCATAATCCAGTGGTTTCCAAACTGTGGTCTGCTTTCCAGCCTTCCCAAGGCCGTCTTCAGTGGTGCTTGGCTGGCCTGTGGTCTGCAGCAGATCCGGTGCTCCGGAGGGGCTCCCTTAGGGACTGCCTCCTCTGGCCACGGTGCAACACCACAGCCGCTTCCAAACGGAGTGACCCTGGAACACGACAGGGTCCCACGTTAGACCTTGCGCACGTATGAATGAGCTGCAGGGGAAAAAACCAACAGGGACCCGTTCTCATGAAACATGCGAGTAAGTGAGAGGAATTCAAGTCACCTGGACAACCTGACCACTAGGGATTCATAACACCAGGAGGTCACTTCTGAAGTGGAATTCCACTTTTCATGCTTTGTTTATTAAAAATAACCAAAAAAACCCCCATCTCAGAGTCAGTTCTGTCATGTGGAATGGTGTAAGGCACCAACAGATATCATAGCAGTTGTCTGTTCTCAAAACCTAGTTTGCACTTAGTTTGAATAAATGAGCGTTTGGCTACATAGCTATTGGTAGCTGCTGTAGCTGGTCATTTGCCTATTTTGGGCTATTTTCAGCAGCTAGAGGACAGCTAGTCATTTTTGTAAGTGCGTTTTCACAGTTTACAGCAGAAGCAGTTTGGAAAATTTGAACTAAAGTAGAACATTCGCTGACATTTACAACTTTTCTGCTCCTCAGCACCCCTGTAATGACTCTCTCTTTCCCTCTACCGCTTCTTGCGTTCATCCTTCCACCCACCCCGGCTCCGGCCCGTCTCTTTTTCTCTGACTTCGCCTGCGGTTTCTGCCTTTGGTTTCCTTCCCACCCTATTCCCCGCCCTCCCGCATCTTTCCAGCTCCTATAAACTTGCTGCAGATCCAAATATGCCTTCTGCTTCTCCTGGCTCCGCCGGCCAGTCCCGTTCCTCCATCGCCTCTCCGCCTGGCGTGGACTTGGAGTGGCAGAGCTCTGCTCTCGCCTCTGTCCTTTCCGGAGACCACTCTCTCGCTATCTGTTCCCTCAAGGAAAACTTTGTTCAGCTCCTTGTAGCGCTGAATGGAAACACGCTCTTCTGACAGACTTCTCGGGCAGTAACTAATTCTTGTCTGTACCCTCCGAGCATGTACAAGATGAGCTTTTGCAGAGACTTTTGGTGAAATATGGGTGCAAGCACGTTGCTGGTGCTTGGGTGATCTTGCCAATGCACACCGTTAAACAAACACGGACACAAAAAGAGACAGCTGGAAGGGAATATCTGCCGTAGGAAAAAATCTAGCTCAGGGGTGAAGCTTAGCAATGCTGTGAGGAGATGTTGTGATGGGAACCGCACTGGTTCTAGCAATTCCATCTGTGGCTTATGTTTGTCTACTGGAAAGACTGAGAGCCGAGCTCTGCGCATGTGTGATTTATTACGAACTGCTTCCTAAAACATGCAAGTCTGAACATGTGGCAGGGAACAGATGCTTTTTTCTTTATGTCCCATGTATTTGAAGCACTTTTAGAAAACATTTCTTTGTGAAGAAGATTTGTTAAGCAAAAATCTCATTATAAAATTTATCTTCTTCTTTTGCCAGAAGGTTTGGCTCTGATGCGTCTAACACCGTGTTGTTTTGTATTTTCTTGTTCTACAGTCCGGGTGCGACATGGTGTCTTCACTCTCTGCCTATGATTTGCCCGTGCTCTGCCCGTCTTTGCCGTGGGGTTGTTGCCAGAAGTTAGGGCTTTCTAAACCCAAAGAAATACAGAGTAGTTTGCTGACTAAATAAAATATCCTAGCTTGACTTCTACTTTCCTATAATCAAATGTGACTATGACAGGTAAAAATGAACACTTTTAAAATGAATTCAGGTTTAGTTTAAAAAAAAAAAAAGTCTTGAGCTAGTGTCTGTCAGACCTGCCCGCATTTCACGCTTTTTTTGACAGTGACATAAACCCACTGTTACTGTTGCCTCACTTTAAATTCCCAAGAAGTTGTGTGCCGCAGTAGATCTCGGTGCAGAAATAAACCGCTGATCCAAATGCTAATTTCATCTTCACTACTTGTTTGCACGAGGGCGATTGTGAAAGTGCCTTCCCATGACTAGCAAAAACTGGGGCTCTCCCCGATCTGAACTCCCACCCTCCCCATGAGCAAGGCCCAACTTAACTGGGTTTTCCAAGCTAAGATTAATGCTAAAATCTAACCATGATGTCACGAATCGGGACAAATACTTTAAAAATCCCTATGTGTCTAGCAACCTATTTGTAACACAGGGAAACGAGCCCGTTGGCTTGCAACGGGGGATGGATATGTCCTCAATATTGTCCTCTCCTGAGCCTCGGGTGACACTGGAGACTTTGAAAGACGCAACCCACCGCATCTGCGATGGGGCTCGTGGGGAGTCCGAGCAATGCTGTATGTATGTACGTATATATAGAGATGCTGTACAGCCCGGTTGCGGTATGAGGGAAGCGGGTGGGTGCACTTGTACCGCCAACAAGGTCCCTTTCCACCCGTGCCGAGGGTTCCTCACCCTCGGGGGGATGGCGATCCCCCGCCTGCGCCGGCCTTGGGAAGCGCTGGGTGTCTTTTATTTGTTTTCTTTCCCGGCGACAGTGCCCCTCTCGGGGCAGGCGCTTTAGTGAGATGGATGGCACGCCGGTAAGCGGCGGTTCAAGGAAGTCCTTCCCCGGGTTGTTTACACCAAGGCGTTTTAGAGCAGCCATTTAGCTGCCACCCCGTCCCACCCCGCTGACCAGCTGTAAGTGTAAAGGCCGCCAACGGGCCCGCAGGTCGCTGATAAACTAACCCCCCATTTGGCAGGCAAGGAAGCCGGGATGATAAGGATGTTGATTTATGTTTTATCTGTCACTACATTTTCAGTAAAGCCAGGCAGCCAGCCTTAACGGAGCGAGGGCTGTTATCACCTCTCCTTAGCCCGTTAAGTGCAGCAGGCTCTTTGGTGTCTCTCGCTGGACGCCGTGCCGTTAATTAGAGGGTAAACAGGACGCCCAGCGCTGGCCGTCCCTGCACTTCGCACAAAAAAACGCAGATTTGGGGCAAGGCTCCATGCCCAGGGGGACACACACACACACACACACGTGAAAGAGATTTCCTAGAAGTCCTCGGCGTTTCCTAGACTTGTTTCTATCATGTAAAATGCATCGCATACCTTGAAGCGAGTGTAATGGCTGGCTTAATTGGAGATAACTCCACCGAAGTGGCCGCAGTTAGCGCTCACGTCAGCAGCCAATGGGCCCTGTAGCGCCGTGCGCCTCAGGTGTGAGTATTCAGCCTAGGAAAAAATCTGACAATATTCATTACCGGAGAAATAAATGTTGTGAATTATTCGTATGATTATGTACCATTTTCCCCTCATTTTGGAGGTGAGTGTTATTTTTCTGAAAGCATTGTAAGATTTTACACGTTATATTTAATGGCAAACACATTTTTAGTTTTGAGAAGCACCACATGCCTTTTGGGGCCAGTAGCAGTGCCCGCAGAGAAGAGAGCGGAAAGAGCTGGGAGAGAAATGTGAGCATTAAAATTCTGAAGTATTCCAGCAAAACCAGAACACGGAAAATCTGGAAAAAAACCCTAAACCCCTAAGCAATTCTTGTTACATCCTATGTAAAATGTTAAAAATATAACTCAGTCTTTTCCTTCATCCCCTTCTGATTTCTCTTTATTTCTCTCTCCCTCCCTCTCCTCAAATATTTTATCTTACCTTTCAAGTCTGTCGTTATATTTCTTTCTAAACAAAACTAGAAAGAGAACAAGAAGCTAGTTCCTGCTTGAGGTCAATGGGAACTTTGCCATTGACTTTAAATAGGTCCAGAAGCGGGCCCAACAGAGCATTTTATAGCTTCCTTTATTTATCTTAGGTTTTATTTTGAGCAATGTGTCTTTTGCATGACTGCATTATTTCCACAGTGAACGCCGTAATAATGGCCTTGTATACGTTATTATATACACACACGTACTGAACCAAGCATTATTGATAGTTATACTCTTTTAAACAAGAATGAAAGACAATTATAAAAGTCTGGCGCAAGGATGCTGATGTGGTGCTGGTTCGGTGCAGGATGA
Source organism: Burhinus oedicnemus (assembly GCA_008921705.1). Lineage (NCBI taxonomy): Eukaryota > Metazoa > Chordata > Aves > Charadriiformes > Burhinidae > Burhinus > Burhinus oedicnemus. The sequence goes on from VFFE01008203.1 coordinate 636,080, forward strand.
GTGTTCTCTGTGAGTTTGTGCTTGGTGTTACTCCATACTGGTCTTCAAGTATAAACAGGAATACTGTTGATTACGGAGAGACAGGTGATTAAGAGAAAGACAGTAATTAACGCTTTAGAAAAGGCTGCAGTTTCTTTGGTGTTGTTAATGATGTCCATAGCCAGTCTGCTCTTCCTGATGAGAAACAGGGGGGAAAAACAACCATTCTTCAGACTGGAACACAGTAGGAACCATGCTGAAATTTTTGAGCTTATTATCGTTAGGCTGGTAGGCCAAGGATAGCAATGTGAAGTTTGGCAGAAATTTGGCCGATATCCAGGGCTATCAGCCGTGGAGTGTGCTGATACCCATTTGTTACCCTACAAATGACGGCAGGGACTATTTTCTGTTTCTTGTTGACGACAGTTATGAATCTCGAGTTCTTCTGAAAACTGTGTCCAAGGAATCCCCAAAGAGCCATCTCATGCACAGAGATAATTTATCACAATTACAAGTGCCGTGTATTACAATCACGAGTAGAATAACCAACAGCGCAAATAAATGAGAGAGACGAAGGCGGGTTTGCTGCCAAAGTGGCTGCAGCCATGAATCAGACCAACCAGCCTTGTCAAAAAATAAGGGAGACCCCCAGCTGGAGAAAAGCTGCAGCTCACAAAGGTCTGGCAATGAGGATGGATCAAAGGCGTGTTGGGACATGAGGGACACTCCGGATCAGCTGTGCTCAGGACACGCTGGGCTGGGAGCGCTGCACCTCTTCTTTCTCCCCGGCCAAAAGAGCCAGCTGAACTCGTTTCCGCGCGGGCGCACTGCAGGAAGAAGACAAAGTCACTGTTGTGCCCATTCCCTTCAGCGAGCTGAAGTTAAAACCCAATTTTCCTTCCAGTTAGTATGGTGACATCGCGTGCAGGGCAGCTTTCATACTGCTGGGTTTGTCTCCCACAGTAAATTACAGCAGCTGCCTGGGGAACACACAACCCATTTGCTTCTGGTTGTCATGGGAAGAAATCCACTGATAGGCAAAACAGAAGCATTTATGGAAACCCATCGGTGAGTGGAGGCCACGGAGCCTGGGGCTTGCAGCAGCTGTGTCCTTCCCTCCGAACGGGGGCACACGGACACCGGCCGGTGCTCAGGGTGAGCACCGAGGTGTCACAACATGCACGGTGGGGCTGGTGATGCCGCTTCCCGCCCCAATATCTTTCCGAAGATGAAAAAAAAATAAATATTGTGCTCATTAGTTACTGCAAAAATATACCGTTGGCAATGAAATGTCACTCTAGCAACCTCAGGGTAAGGGACAACAGCTTGCCAGGAGAACAGCCCCGGCTGCAGCATAACAGCCTTGTGTATTTGTTAGACTGGAGCTAAGTAAGAAATTTTACAAATATAATCTAATTTTTTTTTTAATTGATAAATTTCCCACAAGCCATCATGGCCACTCTCCAGTATATTCGTTTCCCCAGGTATTTGCCGAAAGCTTTCTGCAAACATACCTTCCCTGTTCATAACTAAATTTGCCTGAATGCATAGTTTTCTAGTCTTTTTATTATTTATTTGTGGCAGAACAAATGCATCTCTTAGAATTTGGATCTTTTAATAAATGCATAGTCTGGACACGCCATATATTCTTGCACATGCTTTACTTTCTGTTTTTCCAAGCTTTCCTACCAGTAAACTGAATATTCATGGAAAATGGGTTGAGAGAGGGTGTCAGTAACACTGAAATAAATCCACTGTTTTATTCAAGTGATTATCCAGGAACATTTTTTGGTCACTCTCCCAATTTCTATTACAAAAAATAAAAATAAATAAATAATTTTAAAAAGATCGGCGTAGATCCTCCCATCCGTTTATGAGTTAAGCCATTATAAAAGTTGCTCTGTTCCATTACACGGTCCCACAGCCACTGGTTTGCCAGCGGAGAGTTCGCTACTGGCTGCAGAGCAGCCGCCGTGCCCCAGAGCGGCTGCTGGTGCTGGGTGTTTGCAGCTTCCCCTTGCTCTCTGATACCCCATAAAACTCTTTATATTCACTGTAAAAGTATTTTCCCTCTGTTTGCTTGGTGACCACGCACCACAAATATTCTCTTTACCACTAACAATCGTGAAATGCAAATGTTTACAAAACTTTATTTAGTGCCAGTACCTAATAACTACGGAAATGTTCTGAAGTGAACGCGCGGGCACGAGCGCACGCTTGCGTAGGAACCAAGTATTTCCCTCGTTTTTCTGTGCGGCAGAAAGGTGGTGACGGACTTTTCCTGGGACTACTCTGAGCTTGCCTGTATTTGGGATCTGCTGCCCAGTTTTATAACTCTTTGAAGCTTATTTACGGCCTGTGGAAGAACTGATATGTGAACTAGGCTAAATTTTTGAAGATTTTTTTCGCAGCCTTGGCTGTATCTATCCAAGATTACGCGTGTACGCCGCATCAAAGCCAACCCGTTGTTCCTCCTACCTCAGATCAGGTATTTGGGCTCGTTTACCCTGCCCTGCTTTCATGCTGCCCGTCATAAACAGTTTCCACGTTTCTCCCTGCGTTGCTGTAACCCGACGTGTAACTGCCCCCAGGGTCTGAGACAGACTTTTTCGCCATTCCGCTTGCGGCTGACGGCTCTTTCTGGGACGATACGCAGCACGGCCGAGCAACGCTTGGTAGCTTTCACCCCGTCCTTTGGTATCTCATGTGCAGATGTATTTCCCGTGCCAAACCCTCTTTACCACGCTCACAAAACCGGGCTGGGACGTGCAGAGGGGTAAACTCTTGGGAAGGCAAGCTTTGCTGCCCCGGAGCAGGCGTCCGGCTCCAGCCGCGGCAGCCGGCTGTGCTCCCTGCCTGCTCTGCCCTGCAGGCAGGCTGGGGGCTCGGCAGAAGGACCGCGGTACCCCGCGCTCTGAAGTCCAGGGACCGAGAAGCTGAGGTTTTATCTCTTCTCCTGGATATTTTTTTAAGCATCTAGTTTGGCTGAGAATATTTACCTCCTCTTGTGACCCTGAAACCATGGCTACTGTAGCCGCGTTTCTTTTATGTCTGGACCTTGTTGCCAGAGTTTGTGCGTGTGACAGATTCTTTGGTTCGGTGCTTTTTATTCATATATAAGCGAAGAGTAATAGGTATATGGATTCCTTGTTTTCATACTTTCTAAAATTCTTGCAAATGAAATACATTGGGATTTTTTTATTATGATGATTTTTGTCTGTTTATTAATGTATTGAGCACTGCTAACCAAGGACAATAACTCAGGAGCCTTCAGTTGGATTTATGGGTTTGGTTCCTCTTCCTGCTCCCATCGAGTGCAGGAACCAACATGGCAAGGAGACAGACTGGGAAATTTTTGTTTCACAAACACACCTCTGTTGTCTCCTGCATGACCAGAGTCTCACGCTCTGAAAATTAGAGCCCTTCACCATGCACGGCGAAGAGCTGCCGCTCCACAGAGGAGCCAAAGACGGAGCGTGCCCACACTGCCAGACCTTCTGCCGGTGGCAGCGCCGGACATCCCGCTCTTCTAACCGGGTCTCAAAACCCAGAGCTCAATAAACTGTCTGGACCGACAGACAGCTTTGGGCTAAGAGAGTTTATAACCCGCCAGTGCATGATATCTTCATTTTTTTCCTGGGATCTCTGTAGCAGAACTGTCTTGAAAACTGAAAGTTTTGCGGCATGGATGACTTTTGAGGCTTCAGAATAAAATCTTTCAAGTTGACCGTGAAAATTGTCCCTATGTCTCTTTGGCCATAAATACCTTGGGTTAAAAAAAGTCTTGATTTTGGTATGTCTTGACAGCGGAGAGGTGGTTTTCCTTTGAAGCCTTAAAGGCGTTGTGCCCGCTCCCGTTCCTCCTTTCATGGTGCACAAATAGATGACGCGTGGTACTTCTGCCCGGTGCTCTTCCACGACGCTGACATTGCTGCAGGTGCCCCTCTGGTTCAGTTAAGACGCCACAGGTTGGCTCCTGTGCGCTGTGGAACAGGGTTTGCCTTTCTCTGAGTTTCTCCTTGTCTTTGGGAAAGCAGCCAGAGCTACCTCCTGCACCCGAAATTTAGAGGGGCCTCTGCTTGTCCAAAGCGGTTCAGAATATCTGATGCTATAAAATACGTGGGGGAGATGGTTTTATCTCTTAAGCATCCCTATCCGTAGCTTCAGGAATGACTAACTTTGCCTTTAAACCTGTAGGCTGCATATGTTTTAGATTAGTTTCATTTGTGTTTTTGTAGGTTTTATGAGTTTTTTTAAATAATTTTCCTGTTTTCTGAGTAAATTATATGAAACATCTGCCCTAAATTTAATCTATCAAGCTCATAAAGGGAAAAGGCAGACGTTTTATGAGTGATATTATAAAATTTAGATAATTATCTTGTTTGTTTTAGCAGTTTCTATTTTGGTCTCTGTACAGTACTCTTCCATTAAAAGACAATTTTTATATGGTGTACTGGTCGAGGGGAACAGCCAGTGATCACATAAACCATACATATAATAATGCTCATGTTAATCAGTAATAGTCTAGGCATTTTTAACTGAACTGTATTTACTGTGTAAGAATAAACCTAATTTCAAGGCTGTTATATGCTTCTCACATTAAAAAGGAAAGAAAAGCCTCTGCATGGACAGCCTAGAATTCCACTGTCCTTCGTTAGCCATGCTGCTTGTGCAAGCTCAGGTAGGATACGTAAAAGGACGCCTAGAGCAACGGATATAAGGAATATTCATGGTAGCCTTTCCCACTGCCATCTGCACCAGTGCATGGAAGTTCTGCCATCCAGGATCTACTGAGGGTACAAATCTCTTTAATGGAAGGTGGAAAAACATTCTGGGGAGACATCATCGCGTGCATGCTTGCTCTTGTGTTCTTTACTACGCATCTGCCACTGTCTGCTGTCAAAGACAATATACTGTGCTCGTTTAAACCTCTGGTATGCCCTGATGTGGTTATCCTTCCTCCTCATGTGGTTATTCTTGCCTTTCTTTTTTTTTGTCAAAAGCAGCTCCTTCCATTAACTTTGCAGCATAGAACCAAGTATTGGAGTTAAGATCCAAAATTGATGACAAAAGTCTTTTATTCAGGAGAAGAAGCTGATGGTTTAGCTTCAAACAAAAAGCCACTGGGGTTCTGTTGCCTGTAGACATCTGCGAGAATATGCACCCAGCCAGCCTCACTGGAGCTGGAAGTGATCTTCCCTCTCCTACAGCAGGACCGCAGTCTTTCAAAGCTCATATGGATTCAGAATAACGTCTCGCCGGCCTTGGTCACACCCCACCCCTTCTGGGCAGGGTTTGGATGGCACTCGCTCCGTCCCTTCTTAGGCCTTCTCTGAGCTTTTCTAAGTGAGACATCAATTCCTATCTCTCTGCTAGTTCAAATCTTTTTTTCCCGATTTCCACAGTTCTTTCCTCAAAAAAACAAAGATAATAATATTGGCTTGGACTCCTGCTCTGCTGGGCCACGCGCTCAGCTTGTGTCCTGGGACCCTGTGCTGGTCAGGAGGCCCGACATGCTTCTAGTTAAAGTAGCTTCTGCTCTGGCTTAATGGGAAAGACTGGTCATTTCTGGCTTCAACGACCTTCACGTGGTCTGTAAAAACGAGGTCAAAACGTAAATGAAAAACAAATGCCCAACAGAAAAATAGCAATTTTTTTGTCAGCAATGTGAGATCAGTGCGCCTTTCTGAGGGCTATTTATGTTGCAGAGGAGCCGAGAGAGGAAGGTAGGAGAAGCATGCGTGTTATTTTTCAGTGCAGAGAGTCTGCATTCTTTTTTCCCCCAGTATATGTCAATGGATAGAGAATTCATTCATTTGAAACTTGCTAAGTGGTGCCAGAAGGCCACAGAAAATAACAGCAGTGCTAAAGGCTTGGCTGTATGAACGATACGCAGTTTGTGTCCAGAATCTATCATAGTTAGTTGGAACTTCAGGGTTTAAGGATAGATTTTTTAGACTTTTGTCTTAATCCAAAGACGATGCCAGCATGGCTCTAGGGTCATGAACTGTTCAAAATTCCGCCAGTTCTCCCTGATGGGTAGGATACACTATAGCAGGCATTTGTAGTTCGTGTACTAGTAGTTAGGAATAACTGAATAATTCTCAGCAAATCTCTGAATATTTTTTCTTGATTTTGTTTGAGAATTCTTGATTTCCACACGTTCATCCATGATACAGATTTACTTAAATATTTATTTTGCATTTTTCTCACTAGCTAATGCTTTAAATTCAAGGTTTTGTCGGTTAGCTTCTCTGTGCTATCTTTGCCATTATTCCTGCTCCCTGGCCGGATAAACACAATAATTTTTAACCACCTTCCCGATCAGTAAGTTTGAATGAAAGAAGCACTACAGACCAAACAGAGAGGTCTGTGACCCTGTCTGGGTTTCAGGCTCTCACCACAAGCCCATTCATGATGAATTTAACCCGCACAAACCCGTAACGTCAGCGAGAGAAGCAGTCCTGCTCCCATCCATCCTCCCGGCACCCGCGCCTTGGCCGGTGGCAGGAGGGTCACACAGCCGTGCCGCCCCGCGTCACCTTGTCCAGGGCCGGAGAAGGAAAGGATTTTCCTTTTCCCCAGCAGTGGCAGCCCCTTATCTTAAGCCAATGACGAGATTGTGGGCTGAGCAACAGCCATAGGAAAAATGTAGCTGCCGGCCTCGGGATGGGGCTACCCAACCGGAGGAATCGGTGGTCTCTCCAGAATTTCAGGCTGAAAAAGTCACGCTTGCCTGTCAGCCCACGCGTGGGAAATCGGAAGGGGCATTTGTACCGCACACGCCAGGGAAGGAAAGGGAGTTTAAATAAAGTGCTGGGAGACTCTAGGGCTTCTGTGTTGTCCCAGTGTGAGCGGAGCCAGAGGGCAAATGCTTCCGTCCTGCTCAGCATCGTTATTCTCCCCCCTGCGCATCCCACCAGCCCACTTGGCTCCGGAGCAGAGAAGGGAAAAACACGCTTCTGGGACCCAGCAGGAGAGCTGGCTGAGTCTCCCTGTTCTCCTCTACGTGTAAATCTGGTATAAGCCCAATCAGAGCACAAAATTAAAATATTTTCTCCTTTATACGTTTTCCATAATACCATTTCTTTGAGGATTTGAAATGCCAGAAAGGATTGCCAAGCTTTCATCTGTTTAGCTTACATGCTGATTGATGAGTTTGATAATATGTGTAGTTTAATGATATTTACGCTGTTTGTCCAGCTAGGTATATTAAGAGAATGTTGAGAAAATAGTAGACGTGCTAAAATCCTACGGTAACAGCTCATACATTAGTGGCGTTTCGTTGTGAACAAAGTCATTTTTCAGCCGAGTCATAAAGTAGCCTAAAAACAAGCGTGGCACTGTTTGCTTCAAATGAGCCTGTTGCCATGTGACCGCCATTCATCTGACATCATTACTGACATAGCTTTCGTTAGTATGATATCTGATTAAGGCTCCCAGCCGTGGTGGAGCCAGACTAAGTAGTCTGAGTGAGGTGGCTGAGGAAAGTTAATGTGTCAATGTTACTGTTGGGTGAGAGCGTCTGCTCAAAGTTTCCTTCGGAGAACGAGGATAGAAAAGGTTGACGATCTTTCTAATGGGAATCTTCTGAAAATATTTGAAGATCTGGTAGTAATTAAAGACGTGCTGAACCCCAGTGAGAGGTGTAATCAGTTCAGCAAAACATAGAGATGCCATTTCTGTGTGAGGGAACACGTGAATATGACGAGGAACTAAAAAAAAGGAAAAAGGAAAAAGAAAAAAGGAAAAAGGAAAAAGAAAAAAGGAAAAAGGAAAAAGAAAAAATGTGAGCAAGAGAAATGCAATTGATCTCATATTTGCAGAAACCAATTAATTAAATCTCTGTCTTGTGTGTGAATAAATGCCCGGTTTGTATATGTAAATAAAAAATCAGCCTTGTTCACCTCTAAATTTCTATTCTATAAAAAAAAAATTATAAGGCTTGATGAATTCTTGTTACCTGGAGAACAAATCATTTTCAACAGGCACTGTAAGATACACTTGCAGCGTCCAGCTGAGATGGGATGAGTTCCACTGTTTCTGCTTTGGCTTTTAAAATCCACAATGATTAGTACTGTATCTAGTAATTTAGAAAACATACTGAGTAGCCTGCTAAAGTAAAAAAACCAAACATAGTTTACCTAATCTCCATATAATGGGATGACAGAAAAGTTTCTTTTGACAATTCTGTTTCTAAAGTCTGATATTAACTTGTGCTCCAATTTTGGTCTTGGACAAGGAACTTCTGCTATTGTTGTTCACTTTTTCCTTTTTAAACAGAATATGGTAAGTTTTTTTCCTTGCACAGATGCCATAATACTTGATATATCTATTATGCTTTGAACTGTTATGGGACTAAGACCCATAATTCCATAATTAAGACCTCCCCCAGAGAGCTGGAAGCATTAAATTCTCATAGTTGATGCTAAATCACTGCTCAAGTGATTTGGGAGCCCACTTTATCCTGTCAAGGGTGATGGAGGAGCATAAACCCCAGCAACTTCCAGTGGGAAGTGTGATTCCCAGTGTCTAGATCCCTTTGGGAAAAGAATTCAGGTAATTTAAAAAATAATTTTTAATATCAAAGAGAGGAGTTAAGGATTTGGCATGGGAAAGATGTGAAACTCACCAATGAGTAGATTACATAAAGTTTTAACAAGAGCTTTAAGGTCAAGGAAATTTTTAATCCTGATGCTCAACGATGGTCTGACCCGTAGCGTCTGAGCACTACTTTTGTCTAGATGACCAGAATTCAGCAGTTCAGGAGGTGTACTGCATTTGCATGGCACTTTTTCTTACAAGCACAGCTGTTGGCACCATCCAGTGATACAGGCCATTACAAATCCAAACGGGAAAATCCCAAAGGATATGGCTTCAAGCAAAATTGTTCAGATGAAGCCTTTGTTTTCCTGCACAAATATACCTGAAGAATAGATTCTACTTCAAGGCAATACTGAAATCTTCATGGTATGGATTATGCACCCACATTCGAAATGTTTAATGGGTTGGACCCAAATTAAGATGGCCTGAATTCTGTATAATTTGGCTGGTGGCCAGCCAATGGGAAGTACTACGGTTGTACGTGGGATTAAGTTGGTGCAATTTGGGCATTAGTCCTCTAACAGAACCAGTGAAATGAATGGATAGACTTAAACATTGAGCTGCAGTTTATTTTTGCAAAAAAAGAATAGTAGAGTCTGTCCTATCTCCATATAACTTGTAAAAATTTAATAAAAGATATTTGTTTCAGCTCAGAGGAGTAACGATAAAATCACTCTGAGATTGTTAGAAAAATGCCGAGTATTAATCTGCTATAGCCTTTAAATTACTCTTCATATACATTTAATCTTCTTTTCCTTTAATTAGAAAAAGTTGTAAAGGGATAGATGCATTTGACGTTAGACTCAGCAACACATTACTTAGATGAAATCACACTTAAGAGTGCTGTGGACTGGACCTGAGCGGCTTAGCTGATAAGGCACTGGTTTGTCATCTACAAGACAACAGTTCAAGACTTCTCTGATTTCTTAAGTCAAATTAATTTAGTTATGTCAGCTATGCTGCCATAAGATGATAATCCAAGCTGCATGGATGCCAGGCATACTTTTACCTTCTTTGGCTCGATTGAAACTGTGTCAGAAACACTGGGGGTCGCTAGAATTCATTTCAGGTGTGGTGAGGAAACAGGAACATTTGAATTGCATGAATTATAAAATAAGTGACAATATATATTGGCTCCCCCGATTCGACCGGTCTAGGATTTTTTTCCTGTAAGACCCGCTAAGACACAGAGTGAAACGCTTCAAGCCCACTTGAACTCTGGTTGGGTCTATCTGTTAAGTTTAGTTAAAAAAAAACCCCAGCAAGCAAACCAAAAAACCCCACCTCGCTGCTGCCTCCTCCGTGCGGGCTCCCGGCACGTGTGACTGCCGTGGCCCAGCAGAAGAGTGGGTCCCTCTGTGCGTTTCTAGGGGCAGCACCTTGCAAACCCCCCCTCTGAAGAGAGGCAGCCGCCCCGGCAAAACTCGCTCTCCTTGGGTGCCGATTTCCTCTATGAATTCCCCCTGCGACAGTAAATCTTTTCAGGAGAGATACGAGGATAAGAGAGCCTGAATGCTTGCAGAGAAAACACAAACATTCTTCTGCAAAAGTGACTCACTCAGGGCGAGATAAAGGGGCTGGAATTTTCCTAAGGAAACGTCTTATTAACTTATGTTTTCTGTCTGTGTCTCTGTCAGAAAAAAGCTGTCATTCCCGCTACTTCCTCAATAACTTCCATTTCAGACAAGATGTTGCAGAGGGAGGAAGGTCCCAGGGATGCAAAACGCCTCCCAGTTTTGTCAAAGTATGTGGCTGGGTAGGGAAACAAAATCTTTAACGGTCCCACTGATAGAAACGATTCCCAGCACGAGCCGTCGGGATCTCCACCCCTGCGAGAATTGCTAGGAAGAGTCAAACCGCAACACGCACGCGGACCGTACCGCTCCCGTTGTGCGCAGGTTGCCATCCCGAAGCAGGTACGCTGGGTTGTAACGGAAAGCAGCACAAACCGAGACTGAAATAATTCTGATTCTGGAATGAACTGCCCAAATTTCCGTAGTGTTGCACAGAGGTCTGGAAACACTGGTACCATTCAGGAATATTAAACCGGGAAATAATGAAGCTAAGATAACATCCCTCCCTATTTTAATGGCAAGGGAAGCTGTTTAAGCCTGTGGCAAAAGATTAAGATATCAGGGCCAGAAGGAGAGGTGCACATAAAGCTTTGAAACTAGTGTTGACTGTAGGGATTCTGTCAGTGCAGTCTACTTCAAGCACGGCGACTGATAGCTCGGCTTGAAAAGTCACTGATCTCCTGAAAATATGCCACCGTCACGTTATTTCCAAGAGGCCTTGATGGCTGTGAAGGCATGTTATTGAAATTCTTATTCACTGTTAAAAAATGTGCTTAATATTAGTCTTCTCATGCAACTTCTCCATTGACATCGCAATTATATGATTTACTTAGCTGGTAGCATCGCTTCAGTTTTTGCAATAGCCTCAGTGATGATCAAATTTCTCAGGAATGATTGTCCACAATCCATCAGAGCTTGTAAAACTTTTACATTTATCATAGAGCAAATAATCTGGTAAGCAGCCAAGCCTTCATTTTCCACCAAAGAATACTAAAAAGAATCCGATTCCTGGAATCTGATGCAAATGTGTTTTCCGTGAACTGCTCTGTATCCACGCACAGTTTAGAAGACGACATCAGAGAAGTTATTTAATGAGTAAAATATTGTTGTTTCTCCCCCTCCTTCCACTAGAATTCCACATATCAAGTTTTCCAAGACACATATGCTCTTTTTAATGACTAGAAATACTTTCCTAATGATTAAATTCTGCTTAGCTGTAGTAAGCTCTTCTAGACCTTTTAGAAGCCAATATAATGTATGCATCTGACGACAGGCTATAAACATTCATTGTAGGCCGCTAAAGGCAATGCTTGGAAAACTGAGGTGTCCACACCGACTTTGCTTAACAGCTTGTGTGATAATCATTCCTAAAATTATGTATTATGACTCAATAAAGCCATTTGGTGGTGCAGTAGTGCTGTCCAGCTGTCCATGCTGTCCAGCTACTTGAAATGGGAATGTCTAAATTGTTCAGCTGCGTTTCTGCAACACTTCTGAGTCACGTATTTTTTGCCTTGAAATTCAGTAGGCTGCTTGACATTTAAAAGGCACTTCTTCAAGATTTGTGACGTGGAAATCAAGTGCTCTATATAAAGTGAAGGTGGTGCTTTTGTGTTGGTAGTGATTTCCGTTTCCTATACTTTTTCATGGTTCAATAACTACCAGCTTCAAAATACGGGGTCATTTTTCAGTGTGAAGCAGAAGACTACTGTCTGGCACTTCACATCTCAAAAGCTTCAGGTGGTAACCATTATGTACACACACGGGTGGTCGGATAAAGACCAGCTTTGCCAAAGACAAGTAATGCTGTGACAAGGTGCCATCTCCAGGGCAGTGGCTGTGGTGAGGTAACTTTTCTCAAGCACTCATTTTCTCGAGTACACAATTGTTTATTAACATGTTTGATCTCTTCTCCCAAGTAACAAGTGATAGGACAAGAGGAAACAGCCTCAAGTTGCACCAGGGGAGGTTTAGATTGGATATTAGGAATAATTTCTTCACCAAAAGGCTTGTCAACCATTGGAACAGGCTGCCCAGGGCAGTGGTGGAGTCGCCATCCCTGGAGGTATTTAAAAGCCGGGCAGACGTGGTGCTGAGGGACATGGGTTAGTGGTGGTTTCGGCAGTGCTAGGTTAATGGTTGGGCTCAATGATCTTAAAGGTCCCTTCCAACCACGGTGATTCTATGATTCTCTGTGAAGTTATCAGCTCTGCCAAGCGTGGAAAGTGGCATGGGCTGCTGTCCCAGTAAGGATCTCCTGTGCTCTGTGGTGGCTCCACCGCAGCAGGCACTGAGAAATTGGACATTGCTGCAAAATTAGACGCCTACGCTGTACACACAGGCTGCCAGCGGTGCTGTCTTCTGTTACCTTCTCACAGCTGCTGACAAGGAATACAAATTTCTATGTTGCAAGGGGGTTTCTTTCCTACTCACCCACCATCGTATTTAATAAGATGAGGCATTTACTGTAAAATCAACTTGTTAATCGTATGGTTTTCAATTTATTCCCAGTGTTGCAGAGAAGGGACAGTTATCTCAGGAGGGAGGTCACTGGGTTGTGTATCACCTTCCATCCCTCCCAAAACAACTTGCCTCCTGTACCTATTTGTTCCTGAAGCAATCAGGAGAACCTTGCAGGACTTCACCAGACAAGGATGGCACAGGATGATTAGGGGACAGGAACGTCTTTCTTATGAGGAAAGGCTGAGGGACTTGGGTCTTTCTAGTCTGGAGAAGAGAAGGTTGAGGGGGATCTCATCAATGCTTATAAATACTTAAAGGGAGGGTGCTGGGAGGATGGGACCAGTCTTTTTGCAGTGGTGCCCAGTGATAGGACAAGAGGTAACGGGCACAAACTTGGATATAGAAAGTTCCATCTGACCATGAGGAGGAGCTTCTTTCCTTTGAGGGTGGCAGAGCACTGGAAGAGGCTGCCCAGAGAGGCGGTGGAGTCTCCTTCTCTGGAGACATTCCCAACCCACCTGGACGCCGTCCTGTGCAATCTGCTCTGGGTGACCCTGCTCTGGCAGGGGGTTGGACTAGGTGATCTCCAGAGGTCCCTTCCAACCCCGGTGATTCTATGTAATCGCACGTTGGATCTGCAGCCTGAGCAACCAAACTTTCCCAGGCTCCTGACCATGCCTCTGAGTTCACATGTCTACACCCAGTGCGTGCCCTTCACCACCTCTTCCTTTCAGCAATTCCTTTATGTATGCCAAGGACCCTGTAGATCAATCGCACCCCTGTTTCCAGCTTTGGCAGGCGTAGGGCATTCTGTCGTCTTAGGTATCTCCCTCGATTTTTCCTGCATGGCCAAGTTTCTAGTTCTTCTGATGTCTAGACTCTAAATCCCCGCTTTTAAACTTGTAAAATTCTTCCTGTTTTCCATGAAGTTTTCCTGCTCCGTACTCTGGGTTCTAGCCTTTTGCTCATGTTTCCAAGTTCCCTTTTTCATTACTTCCCCTTCACCCCACATCTGCTGTTGCTCTGGTGCCTGCTGTTTCTGTCTTCCTGCACTGGAGTTTTTGCTTCTTCCCACAGGCTGCTCTGGAAAGCTCTTTTTTTAGTCGACTCTCAGCCATTATCTGCTCACACATAAGATTAATTTGCTGCCTTTGAGGTATGCAGGCAGCAGAAAGAAGCAGTAGTAGCATTAAATGGTCTGGAGAGCCTGGCTGTTCCCTAAGCAAGGTTTTTCTTGTGTTTTAAATTGCATGAAAGTCAAAGAATTTGTGTCCATGGGTTCCTGGAACATTTTGACGCTTATCAGCTGAAGCACTCCCAGGTTGTCGTCTTATAAAAAGAGCAACTGGGCCTGGGTGGTGGATTTTGCTTTACCATGCCTTTCAGAAGCTAATGGCAAGATAAAAAAAAAAAAAAAAAGATTCAAGTGCTGTGGAAGATTTATGAAAGTTACATAATTCTCTCATATGACCAAAACATTTTTTTTCAGACTTGTCCATTCAAGTACGCACTTTATCAAACTCCAAAACAGAATGGTTCATAGTCAGTTACTGGTATTTCAAAGTTGTTTGTTTAAATTTGGTAATTTATTCCTCCAAAGGAAATAACTATGCATATTAAGGTTTAAAAAACCAAAAAAACCCAAACCCCAACCTGCAAGTGAAAACCTGGACTTGGTGTTTTGTTTGCAATGTCACTACTGCAGCTCTTTGGAGCATCTTGGCACTGTGGTGTAGTTTTCCCACATTTCAGAGGATACTGTGAATAAAGAGCTCTGCACTGATCAGTTCATCCTCTGCTTCAGTGTGGCGCTGTATAAACCCAGCTGACACCTTGAATCTCGAAGACAGACAGAGTAGATCTGGAGAATATTCAAAGAGGGGTGCCAGGATTGACTCAAAGCAAGGAAAGTTTTTTAGAAAGACACAAAAAAATGTTTTGGGAAAGAAATAGAATGGGGGAGGCAGAACATGAAAAAGCCCAATAAAATTGTAACTAGCATGGAGAAGTTTTTTGCTATTTCTTTGAATATTGGAACTAAGGGACATCAAAGCAAACAGAAGAAGAGGTTCTTTGTGCATTTAGGTAGTTCAGCTGTGGAACTCTTTGCCAAAGGATGTTACAAATGCTAAAAAAGCCCGTAGTTTGTGGAGAGGTTTGACGTGTTGGCGGAAGAACAAACTATTTGGTGTGATTAGACATACAGAAATGACTTCTGGTTCAGGAAATCCCTTAACTAAAAAAGTAAGCAGATTTTGAAGCTACCTTCATTTTCATGAGGTGGGCCACTTTTGGAGACCAGCTACATGGACCACCGGTGGTGTACCCAGTGCTATTTTCTTTTGCTTCATCACTTCACAGAATTGTCTGACAGGTGGTTTTTACTTGTTCTAAAAACTACCCACCATTTTTAAAAAAATGTATTGTATTGCCAATATCGTAATGTGGGGGCTGAAGGCAAGAAAAAAGAGGAAGAAGAATGCAACAGTTTGTGTGGACTTACTGTTATGCAGGAACTGATACTTCAACAGATCTTGGTTCCCACTGACTGTCCTTTCTTGGTCACCACATTTCAACAGTTTGGTTGAAATTCTGTACACGATAGGCTCTTTGGAATGACAGGTATACAACATCCGTTGTCAAACTTATGCATTTGAGAACTTTTTGAGTCGAGGCAGAACTGTGACCATGCCCCAGCAATGCAGAATGCTGGTTGTGAGTAAAACCCCAAGCTGAGGAATCTACAGATGCAGCCGCTGGGAGGGTGTTTCCTGTTCTAGTTCTCAAGACAGATTTGGCAAGATGCATTGGTGGGACCCTGGTAAGGAAAACAGAGTTTTCCTGCAGACCTTCAGTCTCTGCAGGCGCTTGAAGAACTTGATCACTCAAATTACCCCTAGAACTTAGTGGGTATTTATTATCTACTTTACAGCCCTGTTCAATTTTGTTTTAATGAGTACTGTTAGATAATGTGAAGTCTAGTAGCAATGTTGGGTTTCTTTTGAAGCAAATGTAATTTTCATTTTGATCTTTTACGTTTTGCCTACTCTTGGCTTTATCGCATTTAGCCAAAAACCTTTTTTCTGTGTGCTCTTTCTGGAAAGATTTGTTTAAGATGAAAGAAAATTCAAAAGAAAGCTACTGCAAAAAATGAACAGAACTTAATATGGAAAGGTGCACTGGGATCAAGGGAGGTACCTTTACTAACAAATTTAATACTCGTATAGCTAACAAAACCCACGGGACTTATTTTTCCTCTACTAAGAGATGCGTACATGTAGACTTTTAACTGATTAGCCATTCTTAATTTAGTTTTTAATAGCAAGCTAACATGGAAAACCAAAGGAGTTCAAGGGCTGTAGGAATAAGAATTAACAGCTTTGTTGCTTGTAATACTCTTCCTTGTCCTTGGGAAAAAAATAAAAAAAAGGTTAAATATGTCCTTTCCTCTTTTGTAACCTATTTTGAATTTGGGCCAATGTGGGTGTGGAATTTGGGTACCAGCTCAAAGTTTTAGTTAACTGTAAGACCCCATGACTAATCTGCCATGTGTAATTTGGCACAATCCCGAGCCAGGTCTGTGTGTAGATTCGGAGAGCGAAGCTGGCAGAAATTTAGGCCAAGAGATGGCAAAAGGCACGTGTAATTGTCTCCAGGGCTCCCAATTAATTCTCAGTGCGACACTGCGGAGAAAGTTGCAATGGCAAGGCCAGGCAGGCCCTCACGGGGCGAACAAAGTCTCAAAATGCCTGTAAGTTTTGGGAGGCGAAGGTCATAGGAGCAATATCGGGGCACTCCAAGTCTATGTCATAAACTGTCAATAAAGAGCTCTTGTGCGAAGCAGACCTCGTGTTTTCTCTGCCTATGTTTGTTTTTCACCGGCACCCCATCAATTCACAGTGCAGGGTTAATAAAAATCCACACAAGTCTCAAGGTGTTTCCTTTAAACGTCTTTGGAGGTTGCGTAGATGGACAAGAACACGCAGCTGCCCCGGTGCCCAGCCCCCTAGTGGTCCGTGCTCTTTACTACGGTACACGTTAACCTCTGCTGCACATATCTGGCATGATTAAACTGTAGGGCTGCATTTTTAATGAAGTTTATCTGAACAAAAATTTTGCGTGTGTCATAAATCCCAGGAATCTGTCACTAGAGGAAGACCTGAATCATCTTGGCCACATTTGCCAGCGTATCTAATCCTTTTTATCACTGCTTGAGAAAGACTAACCCCCAATTCTGGTTAAAGAGAAGATGAAGTTCTTCTGTCTGATCTTCCTGGCCCTCAATTCATTTTTATTCAACTTTTTAAACGGATATCTATGACCTTTACTCTCATTTTGTCTTCTTAAACATCTTCTGGCTGTCTTCAGATTCCATGACATTTTACAACATTGTGTTTGGGCTGAAAATTCATATTAATAGCAAGGTCGAAAGAAGCAAACACTAATACCGTGGAATCGCAGCAGCTATTCATCACGTTTAATTGCCATCAGGTCTACTTGAAAGAGAGCTGATTTACCTATGCTGCATTACTCAGTAAAGGAGTATTATATGGAAAACAGCAGAAAGAGACAATTATTTCAGCAGGTGCACACAGATTTGTGGCTGAGTTAATTTCTAAGCTAATGAGCTAAGTTCCCATGTTTTGTTTTTGGGTTTTTTTCATAACATTCTGAAAAAAGATCAAGATTTCCCATAGCATTTATGACATTATAAAAATGAAATCCCAAGCAAAAGGAAAAAAAAATGAAAAAAAGTCTTTTACAAGTCAGTCAGTTTTACCAAGGATTTCTGTGACCATCAGAAAATTTTATACATAAATGACAGAAAGCCAGATTGATGCTGTTCAAATGTGGATTTTTGTACATCTCACTATGTCAAGATATAGATAGAACAACCGAAAATTGTTTGATCAGTTGACTGTCAGCTCCTCAGGGCTCCATGATGTTTTATCTCCAATTCTAGTCATTTAAAAGGTCAAATGATTTTTTTTTAAAAAAAGACAGCTAAAGCAGGTTGTCAGGAAGCAAGATAAGGAAAACCCTTTTATGTTTGAAAATATAACCTTATCTTAAAGTTCACTTTTCATTTAAAAATAAAGGCCAGCTCTGAAAAGAACAAACAATATTTTATTATGTAAAGGAAGCAAATACAATTGGTGCAGTTTTTTTCAGTAGAAGAACAAAAGCATGTTGTTTTCTACAATTGTCAGTCCATCACCTATCATAACAACGGTGGTTTTATATCTATCTGTCTATATTTATTTTTTTCCATAAATGTCCTTACCTTTGTGGCAAAATGTAGTTAACGAAAGAGAACTAGACCTGAAGCTCTAGGAAAGACTTTGCTATGGATGAACCATTTCATCACTGGATTCAGAAACTATCCTGTGGAAGAGGGAGTTTTAATAAATCAGAACTAATATGATCATGACTGAGAAAATTATCTAGACCTTTTTATGAATAAGAGTACCCATCTCTCACAACTGATCATAACACATTTATTCTACAGAAAAGCATAACCATTTTTTAGTCTTCTAAACAACATTATGAGACCCTGACCTTAAAAATTTGAAAGTATGTCACCTACCCAAACATTACGGTTCAGTGCCGATGTTTCTGGGAATACCAGAAAAAAATGTGAGATAACACCAGTATGGGTAGTGAAATATGTGAATCATATGCAGGTAATTGAACGTACTCCCAAACCTCACATTCTGATTAATCAGGAATTACCACAGCTGCACACAGTGTGGACAACAAAGCATAAAATCATTTGATACTCACCTGGTTTGGAATTTATTATGAATTTGAGATGTAGACCTGGCCAACTGAAAGGTTTTCTACATGTTTTGCAAACTGTTGAACATAGGCTTACTGCAGCTGAACTATTTTAAAGCCATTTAGTTAATTCAGGAAGCAAATCTTATCAAATAATTTTCTGGACAATGAAGATTTCTTCAGAATATTGACTGGCTGCAGAATTGTTCTTAGATGTTTCTGTGTATTAGTTGCTGAAACATCCTCTTCACCTCCTTACGGTCTTTCTTGCAAGAAAGGAAGTAAGGAGTCCTCGCAGAGGGATTAGAAGTGTAACATTCAGGAGAGGAAAAGATTTCTCTCAACCTCCTGGATGAGGCATTAATTGTAATCTTTGAAATTCTAATGGAGATCTATCTAGGCTGCTTAACAGAAGTCTAATGTTAGGATAGACAATACATGGATTAATGTAAGCCAATTAACATACAAACAATCTATAAAAGCATCTTGCTAGGTGAACACTGACCAATGTGATGGCATCTCTGAGGTATTAGTGTCAGTGATGAGCTCATCATGACCTCAGGACCACACAGTACATCAGCTGCTTCTGGACACACCTTCTCATCTGAAAGCAAAGTGGTTATTGGGATTTAATTGTCTTTTTCACAGCCTTCCATCTCTTCTGATTTAGCCTTATACATGTTCTCAGGGTAGACCTCATCACTCTCTACAGCTCCCTGAGAGGAGGTTGTAGCCAGGTGGGGATTGGTCTCTTCTCCCAAGTAACAAGTGCTAGGACAAGAGGAAATGGCCTCAAGTTGCACCAGGGGAGGTTTAGATTGGATATTAGGAAAAATTTCTTCACCCAAAGGGTTACCAAGCACTGGAACAGGCTGCCCAGGGCAGTGGTGGAGTCGCCATCCCTGGAGGTATTTAAAAGCCGGGCAGACGTGGTGCTGAGGGACATGGGTTAGTGGTGGGTTTGGCAGTGTTAGTTGATGATTGGACTTGATGATCTTAAAGGTCTTTTCCAACGTAAACAATTTTATGATTCCATGGTTCTGTATTTCATATTTCTTTCACTACTAATATACTGAATGATGAAATAGATAATGCAGTACATATGTCAGATGAGAAGTGTCTACAAAGTTCTTGGTCATCTATATACAGATAATATGCTAAACAGAGGTTGATGAAAGGTAGTAACACTGAGATCTTTGAGAAATTGTGTTGCAAAATAGAAGTTGTCCTACAATGTCTGTTTAGGAGCCGCTGAAAAGGTATGAGCATAGCCAAAAGTACTTAGAACTGTGCAATTCCTGTTTGCACGTTTGTATTGTTTCCAGATTGTTTTCTTCTAATGACTTTGCACGTCTAGTAGAAATCATTGTATTTGTACTCATTCCGATGAAGCTTATTATGGTTCTCTATTATGGTTCCAGCTGAATTGCTTCCATTCCACAAAAATATTCTGCAAATATTTGCTAGCATATCACAAAAAGTAATTCTGGCAATTAGAATCTTTTTGTGTGCAATTCTCATATACTTTTGAGAACTATCTCTTCTTGCAGGCAAAGTTTTCTTTATTTACAGGAAAAAAAATCACAGAAACAATGTTGGACTTATTTTAAAAGCTTTTGAATGATTGACCATGATGCAATAGTGTCAGATGTTACTAACACAGAATCATAAATAACTAATAATTGGAGAGAATTCTTTAGAGTCATTCCATTGACTTGAAAAGAATTTTCTATTAACTTTGATAGCAAATTCCATCACCTCTTTTTGTTTCCTCCAGGGGGATATTTTTAGATGAAGAAATAAGCCATACCTATTTAATGAATTATCCATTACAAATTATTCCCTCAATTCCAGTCATCGGGTCAAACCTTTATTATTGCCTGGGAAAAATCACTTGCAATCTGTCAGGTACTCTGAAATGTTTACCACATGAAACAGGAAGGATTATATTTGTTTTGTGGTTGAAAAGCAAAAGGAAATGTTTCTGCAGCAAACAACATCCAGTCTTCCATACTGCCCAAGTGGAAGTTATGGTCTATCAAAAACTCAGCTGCTTCTCTGTTTAGGTTAATGTTTTACAGCAGAAAAGTGAGACATTTTATTGAGCTCCCCCAAATTACAAATGTAGCGTTCTGTCACAAAAGAATGAAAAAGTGACTTTTTAGCCATTAGTATCGGTAGCAATGTCCCATTTCTCCTATTGAAATACATGGACAAGTTAAAGCCTTATTTCTATGCAGAGTTTCTGCTTTTTACGTTAGACATATTTTGTAAGATGCTTAGCTCAGAGCTTCCTTTTTTTATTCAAAATAAAGGGAGATTTTCCACCTAGTTCAAATCGAATGCAATATGGTCTACAAGGTTTTAAACTATGGACTAGGCAAATGATTTGGCTAAAATAAAACAGACCTGAAGCTTTATGCAAAACTGAAACAGAACTTTGTAGCTTGCAAAAATCTGATTTAAAATAATCTGCAAATTTAATATGTAATTGTTGGGAGGTAAAAAAAAAAAAAATATCATTTTTGTCTTACTTACAACAAAGCTTGCAAAAGAATCGTTTCTATAAGGCCCACAACCTTATTTTGGGGGGCTTGAGCTGCTTCAGATAAACATCAAGGCTTTTCGATGCTTATTTAATTGACCCCCCAAACCTTTTGAGGTTTGCCCATCTCCAATTTAAAAATCCCCTCTGGAGGGAAGTTATCCAGCTGTAGGCTCTACAAAAGCACACCTGGCAAAACAACATCTGCCTGACACTGACTTAGTGAGCCTCAGTAAGAGCTGACGTATGTGCGCATACGATTGGACCTTACAGCAACAAAGCGTTTTACAGATCAGCGTGCACGGGGGAGCCCTGACGCCTGACGGAAAAAACATGATGGCTTTTACACTTTAAATTACAGCGAAGCTGCATCCACAGGTGGTGCAGGTCCAACGTCCTCTTGCACCGACGGCAGGGAAGGGAGCTCGTTTCCACAACCGCCTCCTCCCCATCTCCAGCCTTGGCTGTGATGCCCTTGTTGCAATTGGAGACCAGCGTTTTCGGTGGGAGTTTGTTCCGACACGGCGCTGACTGGGAACCTGTGAGCCCCGGTACCGATGCAGAGGCTTCTTTTGACGCTGCCAGATGATGAACTATCATCCCCTCTCCTCTCTTTCCCAAGGCACGGGACAGAGCCTGCCGTGGTGGGGTCCGTTAGGAGACAGACGCCGAGCAAGTCAAGAGGGTTGCTCTGAGCTTCGTCAGCCGGAGAGCTCGCAGAACCACTGCTGTGTGCCAAATGGCCGTGCTTTGACGATAGGGAAAGTAAATCTTACACGGTCGGGTTCTTGAAGACTAACAAAGGCGCTTTAATTCTGGAGGAACAAGGACGGATGCACAGCCTGTTTTCTTGCGCTGACCTTTGTTTTAAGATTCCAAGAAAAATTCCAGGAAATATTCATACTTGGCCAAATTCTGAGAGCAGGACGTGGTCCAGCTGACCACCGGCGGGGTAGAAGGAAATGTACCTCCATCTAGGAGGCAGGCTTTCTTCTTTTTTTCTTCCCCAGGCGGTGTATTCATCCGGATGCCCAGCCTCAGCCCTTCTCTTTCTCAACCCACCTGAGAGCGTTGAGCGCGCGGGAGGAAGGGAGCGTGCTGGGCACCACAGGGCTTTGCTCAGCCGTAGGGGACCAGTACTGCTTTTAGAAGGGCAGGTCTGAACTTTTATTAAGGTGGCTTCAGAGGACTGCCAGGGAGAAAAGCTGCCCGTGAGAGCTGCTGAAATCTTCTAACAGGCCTAATCTAATGGATGTCCTCATCCATTTTTAATATAACCCTTTTCCCCCTCTTATTTTGACATCTGCAGCTCATGGAAACGTTCCTTCATTTCCAGACAACGAGAGGTGGTTGTGCCATAGCGTGGGATTAACGGGGAATTAAAAGTTTTGTGATGGTTCCAAACCCAAAGTTTTATAGCCTAGTGATAAGGAAAAATGAGTCAGAAATGTAAGTTTGCAGAGTTTGCAGCAGGGGGGACAGCAGGTCCTGCTGAGAGGACATAATCAAAATCATTCCCCTCTTTCCAGGCTGGTCTTTTTTCTGTTATCTTTAACCAATTTCACTTGGGGTACGAAATTGTTTGTGTTCCGAAACCTGCACTGCACAGTGTGTAAAATCCGAGCTGCCTCCTCCAAAGCGTTTCCTGTGAAACCTCGTGCTGTGGCACCTCGCTGTCCCTCAGCCCACTTCTGCACTCCAGACTTTTCCAAAAGCACGGGTGGGTCGGTGGGACGTACGGTGAGGTGTGACCAGGTGTGACTCAAGTTAGGCTGTTGGACAACGCTGTCAGCAGAGGTGAGGGTCATCATGGGGTACAGCCGTCTTCCTAGCAAAGTAGTGCTCCTAACGCTGTGCATTGCGCTCTCTCCCCTCTTTTCTTTCTGAATATTCACTGCTACGTGTTGTTTAGATGTCGAAAGCTCTGAAATCAGATTTAGAGTCATAGAATCAAGGAGTCACCTAGGTTGGAAGGGACCTTTAAGATTATCAAGTCCAGCTGTTAAACCAGCACTGCCAAACCCACCACTAACCCATGTCCCTCAGCACCACGTCTGCCCGGCTTTTAAATACCTCCAGGGATGGCGACTCCACCACTGCCCTGGGCAGCCTCTTCCAATGCTTGACAACCCTTTGGGTGAAGAAAGTTTCTTTTCCTGGAAATCGCTATAAGTATTGAGTAGATGCAGGCTAAATTCCGCATCTGCATCTGGAATCAAAGAGCCTCTTGGGATCGGACCTTAAAGACCAAGGCCAAATCTTTTAATGAGAAGTTAGGCAGTGTCTTATAGCAACACAACTGACTTGTTGGGAGGTTTGTGTAACACCTACCAAACTGAATTTCCATCAGGTTACACACTTCTGCAGTGTACCTTTTATTCCATTTAACTGTATTTCATTTAACATTTTCTCTGCTGGCCAATGTTCTGTTTCCATTCTTTTTCTTTTTTTCTTTATTTTTTTGACTGGGTAAATTTTTTATTTCAGTAGTAGCGCAAAAGTTCTGTAAATCATTAGATTTTTATAAATATCGGAAATAACTGAGTAGCTTCAGATTAATATCCCAGTGTTAAAGACTGAGAGTAAATTTAACACAAGCATATGGGAAGGACCTAGCCAAAAGTAAAGCCTCTCTGTTTCAGCAGAAAGCTCCAAATCTGACTGAATAGCCAGATGAAATATTGGTCCGTTCATTCATGAAAAATGAAGAGTTAAATGACTGTCAACACAGCTTCCGAGGAAGGCTAATAGTTGTTAAATCAGCAGATTAAGTCAGAAAATGGAAAGGATACCAGTGAGAGTCAGGGGGAAAGTAAGGTTAATGAGCTGAGATTCACAGGCTTTATCCTGACTTTGTTCAATCCAGAGAAATAAAAAGTAGAGGATGGGAACTTCAGGTGTGGACTAGAAACTCCGAGTTTCTATACCCTGGCAGGGCAGGCCAAGACGGCTAAAGCAGGCCAAGAAGCATCCAGAAATTGGATAGAACGGCTACTGAACATACTGCAAAAGGTCACTGGAGACCTCAGTGGCGGGCAGTTGCCCAGGAGGACGTCCCTCATCACTGGGCACCTCAGCTATTACAGGAAGGACAACATGGTTAAAACCATGGGTGGAAAGAGCTATCAGTTCACCTTCACACCTATCCTTGTGCCAGGACCCTCAGCTGAAGAAGGCTTAAAGATGTGTTTTCTAACCCAGACAGCACCGATACCGCTGAGACTAGAAATATTTGCTCTCACCAGGTACTGAGGACCAGGCAGCTATGAGCACACGGGCTGGAACGCTGCTGGCTTTGGTGGTCTCAATGCTTCTTTGTCGCAAGGGACCTAAAGAATTTGTAAAGAACTGAGAAGCTGCTGGATTTTTTCCAAGCTTGGAAGAAGCCAGATGACTGTATGCTATGACTACCCCATGAGACGGGAGAATGGGAAATCTGAATTGATTGGACAGGACTACGTCAATTAAGCATATAAGAATGTGTTTGTTATGCTCAACTATGCATTTAAATTTAAATATCAAACATCAGTACAATATTTTAAAGAATAGGTACTAGTAAATCTAGTCTCCAGAATGTTTTAATTAAAGTTATTTTAAATAGTACTTACAAAGTTTATATTTTTAAATGTTTCCTGTGTGTTGACTGCAAGATATTTTTCAGAGATTTCTTTACAGTAATGTTGGGGTCTAATCCTGTATTTTACTTTTTGAAATACTGTAAAACAACGGAACCCCAGGCTCTGCTTCAGCAAGGAGTTAAGGTGAGGCCCAGAAAGAAAGGGCTGTAATAAGTGTGCATAATATTGCCTCATCACCCCTCCACCATCTCAGTCCTGCCACGGGTATTTCTGGATCATGTCGCAGCATCTGTGGAACCATATTCCAGCTGTTCTCAGACTTCCCCATTTCTGGAAGCCTGTGCCTCCCTCAGCTCCAACCGCCAGTGTCCACACAACGGAAATCCAGTTTTCCTCCAGGAGATCAGTCCCGGACTAACTGGCGATTACACCAGAATGTCTCTGTTATTTTTGCACCCCCATCTAAGAACCTTTGGAACTACGAAGTCAGGCATGAACTCATTAGCTCAAAGTAAGACACCAACACTTCAGTGAATTAGTCCTGACAGAATTGTGTGCTAAGGTCTTTCCCAAAGTTACTAAGGTCCCAGGTATAGCCGAGCTGGAAATCAAAAGGATGTCAAAACATGCAATAAACCACATTTTAATTAGTCACGAAAACCTCCAAAGAATTGAATGAACAGGTTTCCCGGTCTGTCTAAAATTTAGGCAACTTGCTTGATGACAATCAACAGTCCTCTCACTTTCAGATGTCACCAGCCATCACTTGCTTTCGAGTCACTTTAGATATGAAGTCCCATCTGCCCTTCCCCTGTTCTTTCTTTTTTGGTTTTAAAAAAGTGGTGTCTAAATACTTGGGAAAGCAGTCTCAAAACACACAAAACTTATGCAGAATATCCCAGATTTTCTGTAAAAAGAAAGAAAAAGAAAAAGGAATAGACCTTCAGAGTCCTGTTGAGAATTTGTGTATCTGCATACATCTGATTCTTGATATCTGCAAACTCAAATCTACCACACAGAACTCCACTGGATTCTTATTTCCAATAACTGTTAGTAATCCTATGTCCTACTTCATTTTTACAGCATTGCACACTAAGCTTACCTTTATGTGCTCATGAGAACACATACTATATTGTTTAAGTATGCACATGTAGTAAGCTTGTGTGTGCACGCACAAATTTTTTCAAAAAAAGTAAAACTGCTAAAACCAAACTGTGTTCACTTTAAAAAGTTACTCTAGGCTAGTCTAGTACTGGGGGTTTTTTTCTGAAGAAATTTGGATTTGCTGCAGGATTTTTTTGCAGGTTTGCCACAAGAGCACTGAGTTTAACTAATGGATGTAAATTAGTAAAAAGAGGTGCAGGACACTGGACACATTAACGTGCGCCCGTTACACATGAGATTTTGGGCTTGTCCACCTAAGCAACAGGGAGCAGTTTAGCCTGGATATCTCATTTCTGGATCATATCTTTCAAGATAACTTCTAAACTTCCTTGTGTCCTAAACTTTTCTTACGGTGCAAGATGTTTTGATTCTTGTTCATGTAAGCTGCTTGTCAGCGCTGTTCAAAAAGATGACTGTTCTTCATCAAAAAAGAAAATCTTTCAAAATCTGCTAAGCTGATCATTAAATGTTATTGGGATCCAATATAGGGGGAGTCACAAGAGTTTAAGGTAAATTATTATCATTGTTGTCATTGATATTTGAGGATAAAAACTACGTAGCCCTCATTAAAAAAGGCAGAGGGAATCAATCAATTTCTCCAGTATCATGATACTAAAAAGCGTACTAAATGCAGCACATCAGGCTGGGTCATTCTCAGCCCTAAAGCAAAAAGACAAGAGCAGAACCAAAAGGTGACGGTGATAAGGGAATTATTTTGGTACGCAATTGACAGTGATATTCCTTTTTGCAAGATGACATTGTAGCCAGGAGTTCAGGAAGAATTTTTCTCTCCTTAAGAGATTTTTTGGTGATGTAGAACATCCTGTGTAGTCAGGGCTAAAATAACAAGAGCTTAGGGTGAGCTGCAGATCTTTAGCCTACCTCTGAAAACCAGCACAGATTAGAAAAACCCTTTTCTTCTAGGTATCTTATTCTACCGCAGTCTTTCTATGCCCAATTTATTTCCTCGTTTTTCGGAACATCAGTGCTGACCTTTAAGAGGAAAGCAGTATGAAACTAGGGGGTCTAGAGGAGAGGTGCCCAGCATGGCAACTGCTTGCAAGATAATCAATAGCTCTGTGTAGAAAGAGAGGAGCGAAGTCTGGGGTAAGCAAGAATGTTACCGGAAGGATTACTAAAATTATCATGATATTCAGAGATTTCATTTGACTACTTTTTTGGCCAAAATTAATCTTTGTCCAAAGAGCTTGTCAAGCGATAGTGGGGCAAGTAAGAGACAAGCAGACAGAGGCGATGGGTGAGTGGTTATGGTTGCTTGCAGAAAAAATGTCTGTGCTCTGATTTAAGTTTTGTTTGCTGTGGCAGTGTTTTTCTTCATTTCCACGACAATAGCAAAGAAAATCGCACCTAAAAAACTTGTTTTAAAACCTGTACATTATTTTTTCTTAGCCTGGAGTAAACAGGCAACGTTGGAGGGTCATGGTTATTTTCTGTGTGGCTAATCCAGGATTAGAAAAAGGGTGGGAATACTGACCTATTGTTCATTCATTTCAAAGAAATGAACTTTTCTGTATAATTCCTGATTTATTTTCATGTCTCAACTGTTTGCATGCAACTGCTAAAATGAAATGAGTACAAGGTGGGTGGGAGAAAAGGCATTCGATGGTGTCTCAGTAATAGGTATTGAGAGAAGGACGAGCACGAGGGCAGCCTGGATGGGTTTTTGGGGGAGTTGTGTGTTCAGGGCTGAGTCATGCCAAAGGCTGAGCTGAATCAAACAGCGTCAATAGGGAAACAACTCTCTTAACAGGGCTGGGAAACCAGTGCCTAATTTATATCCAAATAAATGGAAGTAGGATATATTGCTGAGGGTGACAGCGAGCTGTCTTCAGAGATCTTGCCCCGCATACCCTCCCCATCTTTCTTTCTCATCTTTATCCCAGGATTTGGTGGTGCGTAGCCCAGCCCACGTGTTACAGCAAAGTCTGCAGCCTTCGGTGTAAGAGAACCTCTTGATCCGTCTCCCAGGTTGGCCCTTAGAAAAGACAGCTCCTGGGAGGTCATGAAATCCTTGGGATGTGGGGCTTTAACAGGATTGCCAGAATTACAGTCGGGTCAGTCAAAATCAAGAATCTACTCGAAGGTCTTTCTTGGGGATGGGGAAAACTGCCACCCTGCCTTACCTGCTGATGGTATTAGGCGGACTTTCTTGGAAGAAGGTGGCATGGACTGCAGAATCATGTATTGCTTTCATCAGCAATCAGCCTTTGATACGTCTTTTTCCAAAATCCAGCCCTTAGGTAACAGAAAATCGTAGAATGTATTTAATTTTGGAAGCATTCCATATTTACTTGCAATAACTGCCCTGGGAGACTCATTAATGCTTTAAAGCTTCCTATTAAATGGAAACCTCACAGTATTTTCTTTTTAATAAAATAAACCGAGAGGTGAAAATATTTTCTGTTTGTTTTCTAATTATGAATGCCTGTCTCAAAAAATTACTCTTAATTTGTTGGATTATTTTAGTTTTATGTCCTTTCACAGGCATGTAAATGAATAATGAAAAAAGTGTAATAAAAGCAAACAATAATTATTCATACTGACCTGAGGCATTGAATGAAATAGAAGAGGGTCTAAAGAAACAGATTTCCTATAGCACTACTTTCTTAAGTATACTAAGGTAATTAGCTTTAAGAGGAGATAATTTCAGTTCACCGAGGTTGCTCTTTTAAGTCTTTCTGGGAAATTTGGATTTTCCATTGATAGTAGTTTTAACATGTCACACTGGAGCCAGAGTGAATTAAAGTGAAGAGCTACACAGTCTAAACAAACAGTCCTTCCCATTATCAGAAGCCTGACAACATAACAACATAAACTATGGTCACATGCCCACAAGTAATGCAGGAACAATTAAAAAAATAATAACAAAACCTCACTGCAATCCATAAACAATATCTGATAGCTTTTATTGAGCTAACATTTTAAGCTGTCTTATTTTCCAGTTTAACATGTTGCTTTCCTATAGGTCTTAAGAAAATAAACAATCTTCTATTCTTTCTTCTGATTAAATGGTGACAGCATTCTCTCACAATTCCTCATGAAAATAACTGACTAAACTCTCAAAACCATCAATAAATAACAGAAAAAAATTAGGTTTTATCCCATTTTGAAGGACAGTTAGGATATATAAAATACAATTTTTTGTGGATAGGGATCTTTTAGTAACTTATTTTACATATTGAAATTTTCTACTTTAATCTATGATTTACGTGTCCATATTACTTTTTGTACAGACCTATGTTTTCCTTGTCCTTATTAATTTTTACCCAAAGACACAACATCTGTTGTCTATTTTTCCCCCTACTGTTTTGGATGTGCCCCATATTTATTGACGTATTAATTCTCTTTTCTTGTTCTGAGAGCCGGTACTCTAACAATTTCGCTAAACCTCGCCTGTGTTTCCTCTGCTCGTCCCCTCTACAATCATCATTTTCTTTCCTCTCATGCTGCTTTCTAACTAAATTAGGACTTAAAGGGTCCAATTACTGCGTGATCTGAGGATATCCCACTCTTTGGCACGGTTATTCTCGTCATAGGATGTCCTTGTTATGTGTGATTGTGGATGGAGAATTCAAGCACAAAGAGATGAAGAACTCTGACTCACGTTCAGCAAACAAACATCTGACGCTGTTTCAGGCGTTGTCACCTCCCTCGCTCCCCACAGGTGTGTGTTGCTACCCTTCTGTGAGACGCCCGTGCTCCTCTAGGAAGTTTATGTTCGATCTCTTATAGTTCGGTGGCAACTTCAGATCGTATCTGGAAGGTGGACTGGCAAGCTTCGGTGCCGGCATGCGTGGCAGCACACCACAGCTCGTACCCCTGCTCCTTCGCTGGCTGCATGGCGGCTGCAGGCTTGGTGGCAGGGATTTGGCCATCACGCCATGATGAGCAAGAGGATGAGGCCATCTCAGCAAAAGGTGATGAAGAGTCAGAGAATGACATGTGTTTCAGTGGCCAAACAAATGATATAGGTACTGAACTGTAGCTTCTGTCCCTGGTATCCCCCAGAGTAGTGGCAGACCTGGGAGAGTAGGGTCAATGGTTGGACTAGATGATCTTAAAGGTCTTTCCCAACCTAAACGATTCTATGATTCTAGATGCCATGCTTTATTCCTCCCACTCTGTTTTGGTTAGCCCTCCAGCAGTGCCTTCACCTCAACATCAGTTACAACAGGAACAGGAAAAAGTCCTTTCACCTTTCATGTTCCAAACGTATGTGGCTGCAGATTTTTTCTTGTTTAAGGTGTGTTCTTTCCTTGCGCCTCTGACCAAGTGTAAGTTAAATGGGAAAGTTGATGGCAATGCCTCTCGTGCATCATCCTCTTCTTTGTACCTACAGACAAGAGGCACTTGATAAAGACAGTGCCTCGAGGAGTTCCCTAGCTGGATAGTAAGCAGAAGAAGTTTTTCCCCTACCTGAGTAGTGTTTAAAGATGACTCTGTAGCACACAGAGTGAACGTATGCTTCTCAACACGAAGTCGTCCAGCCTGACGCTGCAGATAAGAAAGGCTGTTAGATCTCTTCGCATATCACCTTGTCCTCTCCCAGCCTCCGTGTTAAGATAGATTGTTTTCATAGATGTTGTTTGTTGACCACATATGCGTGGTCAACTACAGCTCTGGAAAGTGTCTCAAGAATTTACAGCGAAGGCTGCAGAAACATCACTAGGAAGAGAAATCATTCTATATGATTTTCTAGTTCAGGATGTGGATACCGTCTGCAAAACTGGCTGGCCTGGTACAGAGCCTAATTGCGTTGGTTCCCCAGGTTTTTCAAAGTACCGGCGCCACAGAGGCAGAATTTAGAGTCTTCTGTTAATCTATTTTTAATCATTATTTTTCACTTGTAAATGTTGAGGATATATTTGAGTATTTTTCTGATTTGGATTCCTTCCTTTAGTTTTCACATTGCATGAGTCAACCACTTACACCTGCAAGAAACTATTATTTATGTCTCCTAATGAAAAATAGCCTTTGGAAAGGATAAATGAAAGCTGAAGACCTCGGATAATGCCTAAATAAACAGCAGAGCTCTTCAGTAGTTTCACGTTGTTTTCCTCCTCTATAAAAAACATTGTATGGAACATTACGGTAGAAGTTGGTTGTGTATTGTTATGGTTCCGTCATGTCAGACGCTTTTAAAAGAGGCAACTAAAATATTAAAAGCCTAAGAGAATTCGGCGCCCATCCCGTTTTAGGATGGTCTGACTATTAGGAGCAAACGTTTTACCCGGACTCCTAAAATCAAGACCAGATGCCTTTCTAAACACTATGCTGTAATTCAACCATATTTTTATTGGACACAGTACAGGAATTACAGGGTGAAATTCCATGGTTTCTGTTATGTAAGAACTCAGACTACGTGATGGTACAATCCCTTATGTCACTAAAATCCCTGGATAACTGAAGATGTCATCCTGTCTTATTTGCTCAAATTTCACTTCCTTGGTTCTTGCGGTCTCATAATCCCACTCCATCTCCAGCCACTAAAGTTGGTTCTGGGAAAGACTTTGTAGGCAAGATCTGGATTTTTAACGTAATAAACAGGAAAAAAACCCAAAACCTTGGAAAAACCTTCCTGTGGCATTTCCACCATGCTTTATCTGCTTATTTCACTTCAGGAGCAAGCTGAAGGGAATGCATCTCTGTGTTTTTGCATTCACTTTAATGCTGTTAACACCAGGCAATAAATCAAGGAATTTATGCTGGGTTCATATCTTAAGCATCAGCTTTATCAGCATAATCAAAATACTGATAAAAAGAAATAGAACCTATTTCTGAAATAGGACTTCCCATAAACTTGCAAATGATAATGTCTACTGAAAAACGGAGGCTTTTCTCATACCCTCAGGTTCACTTCTGATGGGATTCACAAATTTTCTTTTAAGCTTTGAAAATCTCTTCTCCTTTTCATTGGTCAGCATTCTAAAAGCATAGTATTTAAGAGGGTGCAAACAGTGTTAAAACTTTTGAAGAACTCTAATGCCATTAAAACCTCTGCATGTTTAAACAACGTTCAGTTATAAAATGAGCTTAAAATGGCTTTTCTTTTTTCTTAGGCAAGATCATTTGAATGGAAGAAAATTGGAGATGGGTCCTGCCCAATGTAACACTCCAGAACCAAAAAAACCCCGCCACCCTGCCAAAACCCGACCCAAAGCGATCAGCATCAGTGGGAAATGGAACAAAACAATAGGTACACCGTGACCTCACGGATGTTTTCCTTCGCGTCTGTGGAGTCATTGGAAAACTCGGGTACCCTCTGCTGGCCACGCAACCCCTCTGTAGCCCCGGAGCGGGGCTGCCGTCCCCACGGATGCTGACAGCCGAGCCAGCCAGCAGCTTGAGGCGAGAGCTGCGTTGACCTACATCCCGTTAAAAGAGCCAAAAAAAATCCCCCTGCAAAATAACACATGAGAAAGTGCTAGTCAGGAAAAAAGTTTCAGGCTACTACGGGATGACTATAAAAACGAACATCAGTAGTTAATATATGTAATGTTAGAGCTTTTAAAGGATTTTAAATATGAAGGCTCCATCTAAGGGTGTTAGCTTTTCGGAGCATGTCGTAGAGCGCTATGAAATGCCTGCACGCGTGCTTGTTGCCATCCCCCTTATCGGTCGTGTCGGAACTCACCGCTGCTAAACAGGGGGAGCGTGGCGAGTAAATTGCTTTAAAGTGGAAAAATGCATATATGTAGTTCTTGGAAGTGAAGCACTACCTCCTGTTGCAGAGGTACAGGAGATCGCTTTTAAGCAGAAATCAGTGAAGTTAAAACTTTGTTTTATCCGTTTAAAATAATGTGTATTTGGTGCCTTACGGTTCATGAGGTTAAAGAGGTAAATGGTTTCGTGTATACCATAGGCCCCTGCTAAAAAGAGGACAGTAATGATGGGCCAGCCACTTTTGCAGAGGTGGAAAGTAACTAGTTAGAATAGTTAATCTTTTGAGACACATCCCTGGCATTAAGCGGATTCTTCTCATTCAGCTGAAGGCGCAACAGCTGGATTCTGTCACCCCTGACTGGGGCGGTCTTGTTAGTGTAGGATGACCTCTGGAGCACTAACACAGATAATACTGGCACCTCTCCCCGCTCTAATCAACTACCAGTCTGAGCAATTCTACAGGAGATGGGGGCATTAAGGCCATATTATTCTAAACAAAATTCAGTGATGGTAGCAGAGTATTGTGACAGCAAAAAGACAGATTCTACCTTTCCCACCAAAGGTTTTTAATGCTAAACTTGGGGAATGGTCTGTAAAAACAACACAGCTCCATATTTTCTCCCTTTTGCTAAAAGTCACGTTTTGTAAAACTAGATTGTTTGTGTCAAGTATGTCTAAGCTAAAACTCTCACAGTTTTACTGCCATATATAAAACCATTCATTGCAAACACGCGTAGATAATGTCCTCTCTCTTCGTCTCTTTCCACATAGATTAGAGCTGGCAGGAAAACAAAGATTTCTGGGCATTTAGCTGGAATGTGAAAGACTCAGGTTCAAGTTGCTGTTCGGTCCTGTCCCATGCTGGAACAGGGTATTGAACAAGGATCTCCTAGATCTGAACCGAGTACTCTCATGGCTGGACCAGGTGCTGCTTTGGTGATGGAGCTCTTGTGTTTTGACCATTTTCAAAGAAGCTTCGTCAAAACCTGACCACTTGTCATGGTTTACATCAAATTTCACTGAAAATATTTCCTGTTGTAAAGTTTTCCGTCATGGTTAGTACTGCTAGCTATAGATGAAAAAAAAAGGGCAAAAAAGCTTTCTGTAGTTATGAAACAGCAAAATAAAGGTAGCTAACTTAACCAAAAGGGATTAATACACCACACAGGCATTTGATGTGTCTCCGCGTCACATTACACCGCAGAGCACAGTCATGCCGTTGATAAGAACGCACTGGCACGCAACGTGCAAGGTGGAGTACGTTAATTTTATAGCTAACAGCAACTCTGTTTATCCTTACCATTTAAAAAGGATTTATTAGAAAATAAGCAATATCCATGGTGTCAACTAATTTTGGCTTGCAAACATAAAATGTGCGTAGTTTGAGGTTTTTGGTGTGCTTGGCCTCTTATAGCAGTTACAAACGCTCTCAAGATCCTTGGGCTACTGGAGTGCTGCTGCCTTGTGCCCGGGTGATATAGAGACGTTGGCTTCGGCTGTGTTTGGAGAGAGGCTTCAGTCGCGTTTAAGAGTGTTCACCCCTGAAACTCAGATCCTGCTGTTGAAATCACAACAGAAATAAACGTCTGTATCTGAGGTAGGAGTGTTTGCATTCCCTTTATTGTCAGTGGAGAGAAAGGGGGGTCATTTATCCCCCCAAATAAATATTTAGAGTGCAAATGTCTAAGTTTATTGAGAAATCCCACCTTTGATATACCTATCAAGAAAAGCACAATGAGCACCTGTGAAAATTTTGAGGCGCTTGCTTGCCCACAGTCCTTCATGTCAAAGGTGGGGAGAAAACCCAATTTTCCAGGGCAGCTTTGCTTAACAGGAGTGAGCATTGTGCTCCACTCTTTGTTGACAGTTTTAATGACACCACCAGCTTTATTTGCTGGTGACTGTGATTCTGTTGGGGGGCAAACACGTAGCTCAGAGGCAGGAGCACAGAGTGTCCACGCGGTTGAGGACTCCACCATAACCAACGCAGCCGTGGAGATCGGATGCAGTGTTTCTTTGATGCGAGGGGAATGCTGTAGGAGAAGAGGGAATGTTGTGTAATTTCTTAAGCTTTTAAAAGACCATAGAAATTGAAAGCCTGATCCTTAAGAAATTCATCAACACCACTGGACTCCTTTAGTAATGTAACACAGTCCTTTACCCCTCAAACTAATGACAGCAGATGAAGGGTAGGTGTCATCCTGTTTGTGAATCACTAAAAAAGGCTTTTCAAAGCTTTCATTTTCAGAGATTTTGGTAGGAAGAAAAAGGATTTGAAGGTTCTTGAGCTTATCTGGTTTTCCAGTGAAACTTTCTTTTTTGGGTGGGAGAGAAGTGAAGAGAGTGAGAAAACATGATTCTGACACAACTTTCAGCAGGTAAAAGGATATAAATGTTAACAAAAACTGTGAGTTTTTTATTTCAATTGAAAAAAAGACAGAATAAAAACTCATCACTGTGGAAATGACCACTAACTTGTTGCTTTGGACACTTATCTGGCCTCCAGTTTCAGTCCTTTATCTGCTTGATATAGCCCAGGGTTGTAATCTTGATCTCCCATATCCCACATGAATTTCCTTGCTGCAAAGAAATTCTTGTTCTCCTTGTAAGTACTTTCCAAAAAAACGTTTAAAATGCAAATGCAAATAAGATAAACTTCAAAACCATCACAACTTTTGCAGCCTCCCACTCTGCTGATTAGAAAGACTGGGCTTCAATCGCAGATCCCCTGGGGCACGTGGGTTGGTGTTCATGGTTCTCTTGCCACTGTGGTCCCTGACTTCACCCCTCTCTTTTTACCCGTGGTTGCCTCTGCTGTTTCTATTTCTTCTCCTTTGAACTCCCTCAAAGTGGTTTCTTCTCGCCACTGTTCCCTCAAGCCCTTGCAACGCGTTTTCCTGATGGAACGCTGTCAGCAGGGGGAGTGTCAACAGCACCAGAGGCTCTCCCTCAGGGTCTTCCTGGGAGGAACAAGGACAGACCGGCTCAAGCTGAATGACAGAAATTTGGCCATTATATACATCAGAGACAGTCCCATGCTGGAAACTGTTGACTCATATGTAAAAGATAGAGAGCTCTTTCTATTTAAACGGAAAGGGAAAGAAACCAACCTATATACATATTGGAGTTGCCGTAAAAAAAAGACAGCATAGGAAATGTGGGATTGTGCTTGAGGTCTTTCCCCAACTTATGATTTAATTATATTTTTTTAGATACTAATTTTTTCTTGCATTTCTTGTTCAATGGCTCTCTAGAGAGTTAGTTCTTTGCTGGTGAATTTCAAGGTTAATAAATTATGTTGAGATTGACCAAATAAAAAAATAAACCAATTTTGAATATGCTGGCACTGAAAGAAAATAACTTGGGTAGTCTGCAGCGTCTGGACATGCTGTATCCTTGGCCGATTCTTTCCTTTAGTGAGTCATTGTTTTCTGGCAAATGTTGATTACCCCTCCATGTACGTTTGCGAAAATTTCAGCTAAGCTAGGCTGTTGCAATTAGGGCAAACATCAATATATTATCAGCATACGCCTAAAAGAAAAAGATGCACCCTGGATTCTGTCTTAAGAATCCAGCCTTATTGTATATAACACAATATATGAATACTTCTATAAAATTATCTTACAATATTTTAACACACAAAATGAGGAATGCTAGCCCCCCATATCTGTAAAATTCACTGTGAGGTTGTTACAGGGAGGTATATGTTTCAACTTCTTACATGCAATGAGGCTAGGACAAAAACGTAAGTTAATGAGTAAGTTTACTCTGACTATTCAAGAGAACTAAACATAAGAGACAAACTTTTAAGAATCTCCAACCAAAAATGGAATTTGGGAACATGAGGTTTTCTGATGTGATGCTACTCGGGTGCGTAAGTTGTGGCCAGACTTGCCCCTCTGTTGACTGAAGTGAGTGATCTGTCATTCACTTCATGCCCTCAGCTGTTTATGAGTTGCAGACAAAACATCCCTGTGACTGAATTCTCTGGAGAACCTGATGAGGTAGACACCTTCTGAATGCATTTAACTCACACCAATTATACTGCATTCTGATATAGCGAAATTTACAGAGGACAATATGGTGCTGGCGTACATGGTGATGATGGTGGTGCACATCTTTACTATTGCCTAGTGGTTAGAGTACTCTTCTACGTTTAATTTCTCCTTCAGCTTGTGCGACTCTCAGTTTGCCAGCCCAGAAGAGGTCCTGTCCCAGCGAAGGAAACACAACGGTGCAGCCTTCTCAGACCAGCAGTGAATGTTCAGGACCAAGACCGGGGACAGATCAGAAGAGGACCGTGTCCAAGCTGGGGAGATGGAGGTCTGACATCTTGCCCTGGCTACCAAAACTGTTTTTCTATTTCATTTTCATGTGAAATGTGTCACCACTGGGTCTAGTTGCAGGTATGGACCCCAGCCAGTATTTTCTAAATGCTTTTACTGAATCCTCCTTCACCCCTGATTCAGCAAAATACTAAGGCACATACCTAGCATTAGGCACCAACAGCAAAACTGCTACCAGTGGAACATTCATTTAGATAAAACTGGGATTGTATTGTCCTGCTTCATGTAATTGAGACCTATATATTCCTGCTAGCCCACATCTGTGACATGAGTCTTGATATTTAAGGAGTCAGTAGTAGAGGATCCCAATATGTCATTAAAATGTCCTCACTGTTGCGTGCCTGATATCATGACAAAAGTGAAACTTAATTCTACATTTTATATGAATTTCATTTTTCGCAACTTTTTTCATCAAACAGGGATTGCTGTGTACAAGAGAATTAGGTCAGAAATTATTTTCTTCCCAGGCTGTGTTATTCTTGAAAGCTCTCAAGGCTTCCTCAGCAATGTAGGAAAAACTGAATCTTGCCATGCAAAGGAAGAGGATGTTGTGGGACCTGCCATTCCCGGCACAGCAAATAGAATCATAGAATGGTTTAGGTTGGAAGGGACCTTAAAGATCATCTCGTTCCAACCCCCCTGCCATGGGCAGGGACACCTCCCACCAGACCAGGTTGCTCCAAGCCCCGTCCAACCTGGCCTTGAACACCTCCAGGGATGGGGCAGCCACAGCTTCTCTGGGCAACCTGGGCCAGGGTCTCACCACCCTCACAGTCAACAGTTTCTTCCTAATATCTCATCTAAATCTCCCCTCTTCCAGTTTGAAGCCATCACCCCTTGTCCTATCACTACATGCCCTTGTAAAAAGTCCCTCCTCAGCTTTCTTGTAGGTCCCTTTCAGATACTGGAAGGGGCTCTAAGGTCTCCCTGGAGCCTTCTCTTCTCCAGGCTGAACAACCCCAACTCTCTCAGCCTGTCCTCACAGCAGAGGTGCTCTAATCCTTGGATCATCTTTGTGGCCTCCTCTGGACCCTCTCAAATGTACAAGCAAAGGTAAAGGATGGCATTAGGACTTACAGCTGGTGCCAGCCTTGCTGCTTCTCCAGAAGAGATGGGAAGGTTCTTCTTCCTCCCACTATTGTTTCTGGTGCCCTGCAGCTACAACCAGACAAAGCTCCCAGAGCTTTGGCATTGGCAATGCAGGTTGTGGGATGGTAATTGTTTTGGTACCAGAAGCTGTTGGCTGATGTGGGAAGATGTTTTCTTTACCTGTGTTTACAACAAGTAACATACAAGAAGTGTGCTGCTTGTAGCGCACCATCAGAACACACCACCATTTTTTTAAAATGCTTATCCATTTCATTTTATAAACATAAAAGTACTTTTCTTTCTGCAGAAGGGCAGAAGCACAGAAGGACAGAGTGGTATAAGATCACATAGGAAGTCTCTGGTGAAGCAAGAGCTTGAATTCATCTCTTCTGAGTCCTAAAGCAGACCCTTAGCCTGCTGATCCTCCTTCTTCTCTGTATGTCCTTGTAGTTGTGGTAGAAAATATCGTAAAGCTGTGATTAACTTTTTCTCCTGGGCTGTTCTTCTGCAACATATGTATGTCTTTGGTTCTGCAAGTTGAGCAGGTACATTTTTTAGAGCATGTACATTTTTTAAACCAGTAAGCCAATTGGTATATATAGTATTCCCATGTTTAAAAATGCCTTTGAAGACTCGTCCAAAGCTCACTGAAGCCAATGACATCTTTGTTTAATTTCAACGGAATACGCATCAGGATGTGGATGAAAAGAGAAACTGTGGTCCTGCTGCTGCACTGAGAATCAAAGCAGGCGTGCTTGAAGGTGTAGGACATAATTTGCTCATAGAAGTAATGAAAGCAGCTGGGACCATGAAGACTTTACAAAAAAGGCTCAGTTTCACACTTTCTGAAGTGTGCACTACTGTTGGAAGCAGTACCCACCTGAGCAGAACTTCAACCTACAGGGATCTTCTCTGAGCAGATTTTTTCAGCAAATTTCCTTCTCTTTTGAATTCAGCAAGACTGGAGAGAAAACGTATCTCACCATTTGAAATAGATCTAGAATAACACTGTAATCTACAAGAACATTGTAAAACAAGTGAAAATAACTGCCCATGTTTTGCTTTACATAGCAATATTTTCATTGGACCAAAGGCTATCACTAATTTTAAAAAGATTGTTTTCAAGTTTAACAAAGCTGCTACAGCAGCCTGAAAATCCTGTTGAACCCATACAGTCTAAAATGTTCTGAAGTTCCCTGGATAGATTTGCTGCAAATTGTGGCAACACTGTCCTGTTAATTGAACAGGATGATGGAATGGCAAGTCTGCATGGGTCAATTCTTAGACTTTTTTTAGAACAGAAATGGAGAAAAAAAATCCCTGTGCTTTAAAGCAATAGTAGCATGAAAAAACATAATATGCCAATTTGTTGTTGTATTGCTGTTAACAGAGTTGATTATTTTCTAAAAAAACTTAGAGAAGGGGTTTTTATGTTTTTTTTTTTAATCTGGGAAAATGTGTTGTTTCTAACAAAAATTATTAAATAAAAAGAAAAACCTGATAGTCTCGTTTCAACTTCATCGCAATCTTTTGGGGTTTTATTTTCAAAATATCTTTTATTTCAAACTTTAGTTACTGCAAATTATAATACAAGAAATCGACTTT
Organism: Burhinus oedicnemus; assembly: GCA_008921705.1. Taxonomy (NCBI): domain Eukaryota; kingdom Metazoa; phylum Chordata; class Aves; order Charadriiformes; family Burhinidae; genus Burhinus; species Burhinus oedicnemus. Next base: position 675,489 of record VFFE01008203.1, read on the forward strand.
GACACAAACTGGGTTGGTTTGACGTTAAACAATTTTTCGAGGGAAGGGAGAAAAATGCGCCCCACGCTGGGGAGTGCAAACATGATGGGCAACGCTGCCATGTGCTCCCTGACCCCACAAACCCTTCGGCTGCCGGCCGTCGTTCAGTCCTGGTAGACAGAGGATGAGCCCGCGGCACCGGGAGTGCAGACGTGCCGGGAGACGCCGAGCCAGCTTTGAACTGCGCACCACTGGAATGGGAGTGAGACTTTGGCTGACGAGATGTGACCCGACAGAACCATTATTTCTCTTGCGAGCCTTCAGTACCATCCGAAGTCAGTACTGCTGCTGCGGATTTACCTCTGGTTGATCCGCACTCTACTTTCGCTGTACATTTGCGTGTGAAGACACCAGGAGTTGTTACAAAGAGAAAGAAAATGGATTTCTGGTAAACTATAGACTTCTCTCAAACACTTTGTGCTGTCTTCAGAGCAAAAGCCCCAATTTCAGCATCCTTCTTGACCATTAAGCCTTTTGAACACCTTTCAGCTTTCTCAATTACCCATCCATCTCAGCAGTCAGCCTATTGTTACTGAGGAAATACCCTTCGAAAAGAGTATTAGGAAGTCCATTTTGGTGATTATTTTATAAGGAATAATGACCACTTTGTTTCGTTAGTGGCTTTCTGGTTCTAATCAGACATTTATTTTTCACATTCACCAAACAAGGATGTACAGCATATGTTAAGGGAACTGTGTGTGTACCATATGGCTCAGAAGAATAAATGCTGTATTAAATGGAGAGAGTGAAAGAGGAAGAGTAAGGTAATATAGTAGATAATGAATTCAGCTACATTATATGATTTTATCGTTACGAGGCTGCAGAGACGAAGGAATACTATGGAGCACACATGGTTTTTAAACCCCAGTGACTGAGTTTTACTTTTAGCATTCTAAGCTGCATTTTCTTTTCCCTCACCCTGATGAGATGACTCCATAGTCCTGAAACGTCAAAGATGGAAGGCTTAATTCTTGTGTGTAGTTGTATTCTCTAACTCCAGCTTCAGCAGAGGTAAAGCGCATGAAGTCCAGATATGGGAAACTGGAATCACCACTGAGACAGGCCTATGATGTGTTGGCATTGGGGTAGGTTTTCTGTATTGCAAAACTGTGCTCTGATAATTTCTAAGTACTAAAAACACACACTCTGGCTTACATTAAAAAATACAGGCTCCAAAATCAATTTAAAGATTTCTTTTAAAACTTGGCTGGACTTCAGAAAGTGAATTTTCCCATTGCTCTAATCATCTGCTATTAAGGTTTGAAGTCAGGAAGCATCTTGAGCTCAAATCACTAGAATGAAGGGCTGAAATAAAAATGTTTTGATTTCTTAACCAAGAACCACAATTTTTAGGAGGTGTTCTGGAAAAAAAATTGCTTGTTGGATGATAGCATGAAAAATAGATGGGACATTTCAAGCCATAATTCAGTGCAAATTGTTACCTGATATTAGACCTACTTTGCTATTATTTGGAGTTTCGTCAAAATCCCACGTAGTACTGAGGTCTCCAGCCTTGGTATTAATAGTGAAATCTGCATTTGGCTGGGCAATTGCCTGAATTGCTATGAATACAAATCTGAAGAAATTATCAGAATGTAAACTGGCGCAGAGCTATCTACTTTAATCCACACACAGCCTCATCTTAGCAATGCCACATGTCCCAGGAGTGTTAATTTTGGGAGTTAAAGACACTGAATGCTGACACTTTTACCTTTAGGTTGTGTATTATACATTCACGGTTGTACGTCATATACTCTCTCTAATCTTGCTTACATTGATTATAACTTACGATTGTTACAGCTACAGGTTATTTAATACCAATACCTAAACCCTGGGCTCATTAGGGTCCTAACCCGTGCCTCTCCCTTGAGAAGCATATTATCATGGTTGACAATATCAATAATTTTAATTAAAGTGAATAACACACCCCTGCCCTGATTTTACAATTTAAAGGAAGTTACTGAGAACCCTCCAGTTCTTAACATATAATTTAGGATCAGCTAAACGTACACAAGACCTTACTTATTGGACAATCAGAGCAAGAGGTGTATAAATCCATCTTAGTTTTCTTTCCAACTTTTGTTTCAAGTATACCTGGTAGATTTATTGCTTGACTGTGCTTCAGTAGTCTGACTCCCTGTGGTGATTTCCAAAAGTCTGCAGGCAGGAATACACCCTTACTGCTGCAAAAGATTATGACATCACGGATGTTAAAAAGAGAATGAATGATGTGGTTAGCCATGCATTCAATATATTACTAGAGAGGGGGTTATATGGAAACATGGCCTTTCTGTCAGGTAGAATGAATGAGATATATAATTTGTTTTGTCCTTCTCTTAAAAGAACAAGGGAAAGGAGATAATCTGTCTTAATAAGGGCATGCTTAGAGTATCAACCAACTAGAAAGTAATATATTTTTAAACATCCATATGTGATCCCCTTATTAAATTAGGATGTTGAGCTAAATTTAAAGTATCAATATATAAATCAGTCAGTCAGTTAAATTAGCCAGTTTTATACTGATAAATGGGAGTTAATAAAGCAATTACTTCTTTCTGAACCATAAGGCTCTGGTTTCCAAATCAGTTGTATGAGTTATGGATTACTGACATAATTTACAAGTTTTCATTTACGTGACTTATATCCTTGATTTCTGAGGAATTAGTCCTTTATTGTATTAAAGGCACAAGAAAACAGCATTTGCGTAACATTAAGGTTGGGGCAAAGCAACAAAACTTTGACTTCTCAATTTATGGTGACATAGCGTTCCTTACTCTAGCTGCTGTTGTTCATAACATATAGAGAGTTAAGGACAGAATTGTTGCCTTAATATTGAAGGTCATGACTTTTCAATGTGTGTGTCGTGACCTATGTTCTATACCTGTAGAGTTTTGCGCTTTTTTTTCTCTGATTTTTGTAAGCACACACCAGTAGCCGGCAGTTCTGCACCTATGTTGGCCATTTGCTATGAAAGAGGTGGTATTAAAACTTGTCAATGTATTGCCACGTAGCCTTCACATTTGCTATTTTTATGAGGCTCAACTTTGTACAGGTTGACGTCATTGAGGGGTTGGAAATGATTACAATGTGAGTAAGGTCAAGCTCATATAGGGTGGGCCGTAAATAAATTTTCATTTTAATTTTTCACACGCTTTTCTCCTTTTAATGCTTACTGCCTGGTATTTATCTCACTATTCTACTCAGACAGAAATGACTTGTCTGTTGGGCCACACAAGTCTTGACGAGCTGCACAAACTAGCTGAAGTCAGGTAGAATTTTACCAAAACCCAATTAGTTATTTACAAGGCAGTTCTAAAATTCAAGAAAGAGGTAGTGGTTTGCAGATTAAACATTTTACTATCCTCTACTCTGTTAACGGTTAGCAGCCCAGTAACGCCACTGGTAACAGCCGTTAGGAAATAGAGGAATAAGAACATTTCAAGAAGACTTCGTGGTGTATACTGATGGTGTCTGTGTAGTTCGGTTCATCCAGCGTTTCAAAAAATAAAACAAAACTAGAAAAAATCCCAAATTGATAAAGTAATATTCCGATTGAAAATGTCACGTTTCTCATGAAAAATGTATTTGGTTGGGAAGCAACAAGCAGCAAGCTGAGAGATCAAACCTGGCTGCATAGTGCCTGAGACAGCCCGGATTACAGTAAGGAATGAGTAAGAGTGTAGAGAAAAAAGCCGGGCAGAAATAAGGGAACCAGCAGCCCATTGAAGCAGAATTCTCAGGGAAAAAAAAAAAACAGCAAGATTTATGTGGCCAAGAGTAGGATTACCCTGAGATCTGGCCCAAATGTCAGACTCCGTTTTACAGACTAGCAGAATTAACAGGGCTCTGGCGAAAGAGCAACTTCGGTCTCCTGGTTTGCCTTGTTATGTTTACCTTGCAGGCAATCCAGAAACTGGATTTAGCACTAAGCATGGGACGAACCCTTTGAGAGATCGCCTTCCATCTCCCAGCGTATCTCCGTTCAAATATCAACAGCTAATAGATAGGCAAGGCTCCTAGAATCTGTCTTTCCCAACGGCACGACGAGTTCTGTTGTGAAATTTGGGGCCAGTGAACTTAGCCACTCACTACAGAGAAATTATTTTCATTAATAAAAGGAAATTTCCTATAACAAGAATTTCATTTTTTTCCTGCCGAAGTGCATTAAAATACTCTGAAATACTTACCCCGAAATCATTATACGCCGGTATACGCACAGTGCATTACATATTTTAAAGCTCACGGAGTCCAAACTTCAAATATTAATGAGCCAAACAATAACTCATGACAGAGGCAGTCAGGTGGGGATCTCCCTGGTATGTGTTTGAGACCAAGTATGGTTTTCAGATGTCAAACTGTATAAAAATGCTTCGAAGGAAATATCATAATGGGTTTTCTGTAATTTTACCAAAGTTTACCCTCAAGCCTTATGTAATTGGATAATATCTTTTATGTCAAACAGCTTCGACCAGAGCAATTTGGCCTGCAGTACTGGCATTGATATTATCATAAGACAATCAATAAGTCTGCCGGTTATGCCGGTGCTACGTACCGTCTGAACCACGTGCCCGGCTAACAAAAAAGTAAATGGATTTAAATGAAACATAAAGGAACCAAACACTATTGAACAGGGTACGTTCCTAATAAAATAGTAAAGCCTCTTAATAAACTTAATTAAAAAGGCCAGTGTTTGATAGACCTAACAGGAACCGGTTAAACTGATTCAACTATTCCAGCGTTGACACAGGAGCAGCCAAACTTCTCCTATTTACACCTTTCTTTTTGGCCCCAACGAAAATGAGATTTATTAATCATTTAAAAGAAATGGAATTTTGGCAGAAGTTCATTTTTCTCTTCAGTCACCTGTAATTTTATGGGACTTTAGATAATATAACTTCCCATAATATACCTTCCAGGATGCTAAAGAAAAGCTATTTGTTTACAGTATCCAGAGCGATGCCAGCTCTGGCTGGTCTGGAGGTAAGATTTCCCGGACTTTTGATCTGCAGGCTCTGGTTTCCAGAACTTTGGGATCCATGTTAAGAAGGGAATCTGGTGTACAGATCCTGTTCATCCCATCTCCACAACTGTAGAACAGAACCAGAAAAAGAATAAAGGCTGATAAGGGTCAATGAAAAGTGTGGAATAACTACTGTAGGAATAGTGACCAAAAGGACAAGAGTCTGTATAGAGGAGGTATCACAAAATCAAGAAGTACGTGGAAGAGGTGAATAGAAGATGTTTATTTGCTTTTTCTTCACACGAGAACTCAGCCTGCGGAAGCAGTGCCAACAGAAGGCCTTTTTAACATAACTAAGCGTAAGTTTTAACATAACTAAATGGTGGTCACGAGGTACCATGGTACAGAGGTGTTGGCCACAGAACACTACGGAAGGCAAAAATACACAAGTATTTGGATTCAGACAGTACTAAACCATTTCTGGGAAGACAGATCCATCCGTGACTTTTAAGCACACAGGAGCTGCTCAGTGAGAGATTGTACCGGGTGGTTCTGTGCTCGTGTTTCACACCCCTGCACGCGCACTGCTGGGGCGGGATGTGGGGCTACAGACCTTTGTGCTGGCTTTGAGTGGCCGTTACGCTGTCGGGGTCCATGACTCTCTTGACGTGCCTAATTGTCAAGGACTTAAGGAAAGGACAAATTCTCATCAGTTCTGATGGATTTTTACTCCAGCCCCCTAAACTGCCCTCCAGACTAGGTCTCCCTCTTACCCTGCTGGAGTTTTCTTCCTTTTTCCTGTTTCCCTTTTGTCCTCCGCCTCCCCCACCTTTTGCCATTCTTCTTTGGAGGACACTGCAGAAGGAAAGAACCTAATTGCTGTGCGTTGAATGTCGATATTCTGTATGGCCCCGTCTGTGCTCTACAGACAGGATTTTTTCCTTCAGCCTGACTGTTGAGCATCAGGCTTGAACTGGATGATTGAGTCTTGCTCTCTTCATACTCTGAAACCTTTGTTTGAACACGGTCTGAGCTCTCTTTTTACAAGAATAAAGGAGTGTCCTATCAAATCAAAAACCAGCAAATGAGAGATACACATAATGCCCTGTTTAACCATTTCCCACTGTATTATCTGAAACCACCACCATAAAATTTCACACATTTATATAAGTAAAAGAAGTACTAATAGAGAATTAATGTAAAAATGCATAGCCTTGCATAGTATTTCCATGCTAGGAGTGGGTATTTATACAATTACAATAGATCATTGGATGAAAGTACAACTTGTGAGAATGCTGAGAACACGGGTGTTTTCAGAGCTGTGAATTGGTATTGCTCAGACTTGATCCTGAAGACAAGCTGCAGCAGTACAAAACTGTATGAGGCTGGCGGTGTGTCGAAGCAGCAAAAAAGCCCTCAGAAGAGGAAAAATACACCCACTCTATAATTATGAAATTATGATCCTGACTAATGTAAAGGCTGAGTCTATTCTGGATCTGCAGGTCACGATACCAGTCAGGCAGAAGTCTCAGCTGCTTTTTGTTATATATATATCTATGTATGTATGTATTTTGTATAGAGAGAATTCAGCTGCTGGGTTCTTCTCCTTGACCAGATAAGAACTACATTTTCATACCTGATTGTTCTGTTTAATTGTTTATATTTGCCTCTTTTGTTCTATTTAGCATAGAGGACAACGGTTCTAAATGACCCCATGACCATGACAGTTAATGTAAGCAAAAAATAAAATGCTTTTGGCTTTGAAAAAAAAGAAAGTTGGCTCAAATTCAGGCTGCATGTACTTAACATTCTCCAAAATGTTGCAGATGGGCTGAATGGAAGGCTGATTTTGATAAATGGTTCCAACTCTGAAGCCACAATGCAATACTTGTAAATTCTTTTGAGATGATTAGACCGGTAGTTTAGCATCTATCATTTGAGATAGACTAGCGTGATAATGGAGCTAAATAACTCATCACACATCCCTGCTATTACTCTTCCTCTGGTATGGCTGATATCGCTGGTACTCGGTTGCTCATCCTGGTGAATTTGATGGAACATTTTTTGATTAAAAGAAGGAAAAACTGATTTTCAAAGGAGCCTTAATCTAAGGGAATATGTACTTAATTCCCTTGTACATGTTAAAGGACCTGATCATAGAGGGTGGTTTTTTTAGTTTGTATTTATGTCTCTGAGGCCATATTCTTAGATCTTGTGCACAAAACCGGAAAAACTGCTGAAAAACTTCATAGGCTGCAGACATGTAACGGAAAATCACCTCAGACACTCATCCTCTGTTTGCGTTACCGTGAGATGTTGTGTAAGCCGTTTCGGATGGTTTCGTTCACCTCCCTCTTCCCGGAGGAGCTGGGGTGCCTCTCTCTTTGGCTCTGCCGTGCGGTTGCCCTCCGGGGGACTCGTGGGCGGCGCAGGCGGATGCCCTTCCCTCTGGAGGCAGCGCTTCCCAGCACGCGGCTGTGTGGCCACGCAAGTGCCGGGAAGGTGCAGGATCCAGAGGGATTTTCCTTCTGCGTGCCGATAGTGGACCCTCAGGTCCCCTTCTCGTCACCTTTGCTGAATCTCCGCTCTCCGGGGAAGATTTATATTCTCTTGACATGGAAGAGTTAAACGAGGGGAAAAAAGACTTTTACACAGCCCTGTAAAAGTCATGTTTTGCTGGCAAACAGCAGCAAACTTGCTAGGCTTTCTTCATTAGAGCCTTGCCATTTAAGCCATCAGCGTCATTTTGTGAGGACATCAAACATGTGTACACCAGATGCCTGCAACGCAGAGCAGCACTAAGGACCTGACTCAACTTAACAATAATCTGCGGACAGCGGGTGTGAACCTGAGCTGGGCCAACACCTCATCAGACTGCATGGCTAATTGATTTCAAAATTAGAGTTGGTATTTCTGAACAATAATCTTAAAAGGCAGCAATAAAATACATCAGAATCCTTTGAGCTAGCCAAGCTTTCATCCAAATGGCTTATTACAAAGAGCTGGCACACCTGAACTTTGGCATAGACAAATAAATCCCAAAACAGTAAATGGAAACCACATTTGGCACTGGAGGTTTGTCAAGAGAAGTTTGTAGTCATCAGGAAACAAGATTTTGGATTTTTTTTCCTTAGTGGCAGGAAATCATTCACTGGATGTATTTTACTCCAACTGCCGTGATTTATGTAATGAAAACATAGGTAGTGTTGAGGAGAATGCTCTTTTTTTTTTTTTTTTTTTTTTTAACATTTCACAATCTTCAGGATCCCAGAAGCACTAAAAGCACAGCAAGGGTTACAGTTATCCCAACAGTGATAACTTAATTGCATCTGTCGGCCTCCCTCTTTGAACTTTGAACTGCTGGTTTGTGGCATCGTGGTCCAAAAGGATTTAGATCTGACTTTTGTGTGGCTACAATAAATTATACCCAAGTATCTGAGCAATGCCTGGAATCTTATCTCGAAGGCAGGATGAGGCATCTCACTTAAGGGATAGTATAAATTTGGAATACAAATCTTTCTAGGAACTAGCATTTCAGACCAGGTAGAAAAGATTGTTTTTTCCTTTGCAAAAGGCTGAATTATAAGTAACTCAAGAATATGTAAACAAACTCATTAATTTCCCAAAATATTTCCTGAAAAAGTGGCTCCTCAGAACCGCTTAAAGACAGGACTGCACAAATCTGTGAAGTCAGAGGCTCATCTGTGAAGTGCTTGATATCCCTTTGGACTGCTTGGCTCTTTCCAGTGTTTGTAAATAGTTTGATACACTTGAATTTGATGAATAAAGATGTAATAGTCTAGAGGCAATTGCAGCTTTCATCATTAATTGGCCTAAGTGAAATGTTACCCACTGCTTGATTACTCGCTTTGTGTTTAAAATTAGTGGTTCAGTTTTACCATTCTGACAGTCTCCGCTTGAGTTTGTGATAACTGCGATAGTTCTGTTCGCGGGTTTGAATAATTCTGATCTGCACCATTTATATCCATGTTGGTACGGTGTCAAACTGAGCTCAAAATGTGCGTCTTGATGGTTCGTATTACATCTTCACAAACGGTCTAAGACAAAGACGGCTACAGAATTATACATAATTTTGCCAACGGATATAAGCAGTCTTTTAGCTACGCATCTGATAGATGTAGTAAGCTCAGCTTTAGACACTTCAAAATACTGGGCTTTTCTTTCAGTTTATGTCTAATTACGATCTTTAGGCACGGCCTGATTCTGATCTCACTTACAGCCTGAGCTCCCAGGTGCATCCCTGGATTTTCACTGGGTTATTCGTATGAACACAATTGGCCTGTGATATGCCAACTTTCCGATTGTATGGGGCCCAATTCAGTTATACATGTCTAAAACCAGCCTAATTCTATTAGCTGCCAATCTGCGGTGCTGGGAGAGGATAATCAGACCTTGAAGATTCATCTCGCCCTTTTGAAATATTTTGCTACCCACACTCTTACATCTCTTGATCTTGCCAATATATAATTGTGTCTCCAACCGGCTAGGCACGTGAAAGCTCCTTTAGTCGTGTGCTATATTTTGGCCATGACAAATTTTAGAAATGTTCTTCAGTTGTACAGGTTTGGGGTATGTGGGGCAGCTCACATTTTGACCCATTAATTAATGGCAAAGGTTGCTCTTCTCCTTATTTCAGTCTAATAAAAGGTGCTGAAATAATGGAGATTTTTATAAAATACCCTATATTATGGGCAGTTTTTGGTACAATACTGGGGTTTCTCACATCCATACGCATATTGACTTAACATCCAATTACGCAGCCATTAACGCTCATCTTCTTGTTTGTCTTTAAAATAAAGTATGTTAACCTAAATGTGTAACATGCAAATAAAGACTAACGGGCCAGATTCAGATCTCTCTTCCATCTGCTCAAACCGACCCGCTTCAGCAAGGGTTGCATAGGTGTAAATGACGGCAGATTTGCCTCTAAATTTTTGTAGTGCTCACAATGACGCTTCCCTTTGCTTGTGTAGTGTAAAATCAAGGACTTGTTTTTGTAAAACTGAATAAAAGTGACATTTGCAACTTAATTCCAGCACATGGCTCTTCGTGTTTTCCTCCTACTTCTACATGTATTCATGCGCAAAGCAAAAGAATACATCAAAGTGACACAAACAGCATAACAAAAATCTGTCTACAAAGTCCTGCGCCAGCTGGTACTCTTGCATGTTTTAGATTAGAGTCCAGAGAGCGCTAGGGCTGGACCACCGCAGGAGAAACAGCTAGGGGACACGGGGAATGTTCCCATGCACGGAATTAGACAAACACCTGGGTCAAATTAATCCAGGCTTATCCACTGTGAAAATTCACAGGGTTTAATGGCTTTTCTTACCTGTGAAGGGGTGGTCTAGTTATAGGACTTCTGTACAGAGTCTGATGTAGAGGGGCAGATTTCAGATTTTTGTGTTAATGTCAATGTTAAAGGTCAAAATCTATAGTAAGAGGCAAACAGGTGGGAGTTAACATAGAGCAAACAGAAAAATACAGCAAAGGTATGAATTCCTCAGTTTTCAGTCATTTTTGAGTTTCGAAAAGCAACTCAGATGTTCCTGAATCATTTTTCAAAAGAAAACTATTCTTATGGCTGTGAGGAAAAATAATAAAGTGGATTCCTGCTGTATTCTGCAAGTTTATTTTATTCTAGAGAAAGATAATTATACATGTGTGGTGTGTAGTCAGTTTAAAAGATTTTCCCCTATTTATACCTTGAACTACGCAATGACACTTCATTATAAGAAAGTTCTCTTTTTTCTCAAAGTTTGGTCACTCTGTATCTTCCTTTGATGTCAAAATATTGAACAGGATCGTGCTGTTCTTCAACGAGGACCCAGCAGCACCAACAGAGAGGTGATACGGACCCACCCAGCGACAAAATAAAATCTTGGCTGTATCATATAGTTTTAAGAACACGCTCCAAATGCATCACCGGTCCCATTAGCTGTCCTGCATACAGAGGGGCAATCAGCAGGTTGCCGAGCTCTCATGCTGCAGTTAAAATAGCTTCGGATTAGGGTTTGTTTGTTTGCTTTATCCGTGCATTAGTCTTTGATAACAATGCTACAAACAAGACTGCGCTTGTCTTCTATATGGAGATGGATGAACCGGCTGCCTCCAAAACAAGGCCAGGAATTCGACAAGATAACGTGAGGGAAATCAGAAAGTAACTGGAATTTTTACAGGGCTGCTTCTACACTCTTGATATCTCCTATGGTTGTTGGGCCGCTGGCTGGAGCCGCTCCCTGGCTCGGTGTGGACACTGCTGGAAGAGCCGTGGGCACCTCAGTGTTCCGAGCCGTATCCCGGCATCCTGCAGAGCTGTAACGTGGTCTACATGGTCAGCGGCGAGCTGGGCTCTGTCTGCAGCCATAAGGCTGTTGGAAGACTGTTGCCTTATCATTAGAGCTAAAGCAAAAGTCTTGCCAGAAAGGCTTAACGCCTATTAAATATCATACTTAATCTGACATTTGCGTACATATCTGTCTGTCAGTGTCTCAGGCATAAGGTTTGTTTTTTGTTTCCAGTTTTAAATGAGCATCAACCAGTCAAGAGGAAAAGTAGAAATGCGGCAGAGGGACAGAGAAAATGAAGCCGTTCCTACAAAACTGTAATCTGAATAAACTGTTCAGTTGGAGGGTAGGCAGAAAAGGCTAAACAAATGTGTTATGTTTTGGAAGAATAAAGATTTGGGGATTATAAACTATTACAATTTAATATAACTCAAACCCCAACTTGAACATTTAAATCTGTAATTGCATATAGAAACACAGAAAGTGGTACACAATGATTAATGAATGTATAATTGTCCAGAAATTGACTCCTAAAGCGAGCACTAGAGGGGCCTGCCACCATTGCTGTAGTACAGGAAATGTGGGAGGAAGGAGAATGGTATGATTCCCAGGCAAGGAAGAAGAGAACGCTCAGGAAGTCCCACAGCCTGATGAACACTGCAGACCAGCATGACCTGCTGGCACCGTGGCAGTCAGTTGAGGTGGTGTGGTGGCCCTCTGGGAAGAGAATGGAAGACCTCTGGAAATGCACAGCTCAAAACGTCAGCACATTGGTCTCTTGGTTGATTTCTAGGGCTTGGCCTTTACAAAGTTACAAATAAAAATCCCAAAGGAAAAGGATGAAGCAGACATGACAACAGTTGTGGAGAAAATAATTTGTAATACTCGAAGTAACATTAGAGGGTTATAATAAATGGGTATACCGCATGAATAAAACATCACATCGGGCTGGAGGGTTTTTTTTTTTTCCCCAGATGTTGCTTTGGTAAATCATATGGGCAGTTTCTGAACACATAATACGCAAAGCACAGCCTGTTAAAGGCAATGATGATATAATCTTAATTCTTCTGGTAGTTCCCCAGTGTGCCTGTTTGGCTCTACTAGCCTTGACTTCATGCTGATGGGAGTCTAACAGACGTTGAGGAAAGTGAAAACTGCCGCTCTCCCCATTGTCGACGACACGTGAGTGTCCCAGAGTGGCCTGACCTTTCAAAAAAACATCAGCAACCTGCTGGTCTAAAGAAAAGGGTGCACCTTACAGAAAGACAGTCTATCAACAAGAACAGTAATGACTTTTACTTGGACCAGAAGGGCCAAATCGTCATTTAGACACTTAAAAATTAATTGTTTATGGTCTACCAAAGATTCCCAGCTGCTGGAAAATGTCTGATACAGCTCCACCGACTTCAAGGAAGCTGTGCTAATTTATGCCAGCTGAGGATGCTGATGGCAGTGACAGAACAGGACAAAGAAAGATAGCATAGTTTGAAAGTGGAGTGATATAAAAAGAGACAATAATAAGGACACCAAGTTATCTGATGTGCGGTAAGAAGACAATAACGTCAAGATTAAACAACATGCTGATTAATATGCCTAATTCTAAGCATATTATTTTCAGAATTGATTTAAATTTTCTCGTTACCACTTTATCTCATTTGCTGTGGAAATCAATCTATGCCATTTTTCTCCTTTTATAGCCTCATTTTTCCTTCTTTGTCCAGCATTATCAAACCATGCCACAAACTCAATTATGCTGTTGTGATGCCAAAACCTGTGGTCCTGGCAAAAAGTATCATGCAGCATATCTAGGTAAGTGAATTAAAAAAGCATCTGAGCAGGTATCTGGTGTGTGTCACAGTTCATTCTTCCATAATAAACTATGTTCTCCTTCTCATTCATTTGTCAATCATAGTAACTAAAGATTATTATTTGCTGTACGTACGTGACACCAGCAATTTGCAAAGTCTGTTGGCAAGAAAATCAGGTTAGAATGACAGAGTGAGAAATTAAGCAGAAGTCTGATGTAATTAGCCGCAACAATCAGTGCTCTAATTTCTGATTTATTGTTTCCTGTTTTCCTGCTGCTTTCAGTCCATGCATACTGTATGTGCTGCATATAGGTCAAACAATTGCCTTATCAGTCCTGGCAAACCGAGAGGTCAGAGTTAACAATATTTATTTAAACATGCAGGATGCTTCCCACTGCAATTAGGAAATAACTATTACTAATAGGTCTTTGGTGCTATTTCCTCATTTATACAACTTTGTGAAGAAATAAAGGCGATCAGGAATTCAGATTTCAGACTTCTTCATAAAAATTTCTTGCAGATAGATTTACTTGACGAGTAGCATTTTGTTTTGTTAAACTGGCCATATTGAATTCCACCAAATGACAATCTGACAACAAGATATTAAATGTGGAATATTTACACACATCAGTTTAATAACAATGGACTTGTGGCGTATTTTGCATTGTGTAATGCCAGATCTCAAAAAATAAGGACCCTCCAAGTCTTGGTCCCTCTGAAATCAACGACAGTTCTGCTCCTGACTGTGATGGGGTTACCACTTGGCCCTATAAATTTATTCTGGTTGCCTTTTTCACGTTGTACAGGGTTCAAGCTCTTTGGATGAGCAACCCTTTTTAGTAAGCCAGGACTGTGCGTAATTTACTCCTACACAGCTCTTGTAATTCCAGTAGGAATTGACACGACTGCTTGTTTTGATTTGAAATCCGCACAGTAAATTGTACATCTCACAAGAAATGCATTTACTATACGTATTCAACACTTCAGGTAACAGGCACGCTTTCATAAAAAGTGAAGCTAGGAGAAACCCTCAGAGGTCATCTAGTCTGGCCTCCAAACTATTCCTAAAAATAAACTGGAACTAAAGTATTCCTGACAGAAGCTGGCCTAGCCTATTCTTTTAAAACTCCAGAAACGGAGATCCCATCCCACAACCTCCTCGTGTAATCTATTTCACTGTCTACTCCGGCACTCTTACAGAGAGATAATAGGGGGAAAATTCCAACCCAAATAGCCTTGCTGCAAATTAACCCCATTATTTAATTTTACTTCTTATAGTAGACATGAAGAGTAATTTAATATCTTTTCTTCTTTGCAGTAATCTTTCACATAGCTATGTCACGTCTTCGGCTTTTCTTCTCTAAAATAATCCATTGTAGCTGTTCCTTGAAATCCACATTTTCTTGACTTCTGATCATTTTTTGATCTTTGCTGAACCTTGTCCAATCTTGATAGAGCAATTGCAAAACCAGGTGTTCTACATACAGCTCTTGTTTTTATACTTCCTATTGTGATATTTGCTTTATTGAAACATTAAGAAACTTTTGCCTCATGTGATACACTATAACATCCAGATCCTTTTCTGTAGGACTGTTATCTAGGCAAGTCATTTCTCATACGGTATTCATGAAGCTGATTGTTCCTGCTTAAATGTTTTATTTGTCTTGATTGAATTGCTTTCTATTTATTATAGCTTCTTTCTCCCATTTGTCTTGCTTATTTTGAATTCCAACCTTGTCCTCAAAAATGCTTGCACTCCTCCCAGCTTGGTATCGTATAAGAATTTAATAAACTTACTGCCTGTTGTACCACCCAAGGCATTAATGGAATGACTGCATGCTACCAGACTCAAGACAGATTTCAGTAGAACCCTAGTTGATGCAGCCTTTCAACATGCTGTTTTCCAGTCTCTTCTGCACCCTCATTACAGGAGTGTCAGGTAGAAAAGTTATTTTCTGGTATGGACTATTTCAATGAAGTGAAGATACAGTACATCATTTTTGGCTGTTACTTATCACTAGTTAATATTTTAAGTGCTTAGAAATAGATGTGTTGTTTATTTTTCAACGGTCTGAAGTCAGGCTAGCTCTTCCATGGTTCCTTGGCTCTCTGTTTCCCCACTTTTGGGAATAAGCATCCCGTTTGTTTTTTCCCGGTGCTCCTGAACCTTGACCTGTGCAGATTTCCTAATTTCTAATGATTCTAGGATTACTCCACCATTTAAATATCTATATGAAGTCCTATACAACTCAGTGCAGCCCGAGGCTTTACGCTGTTGTTGTCAATACTCATCGCAGAACTCACGTAATCTCAGATAGCTGCTTTTCATGAACTGTGAATCAAGGGAGTATTAAACGTTTTGCCCATCTTGGCATGATCTAGCACTGCTAACGGTACTGTTGGCTTTTCATCCCTGTCGACTAGCAGGCTGATTCGTTGCTTACAAAATTTAGCTGCTGGGAGAAGAGCCACCTGCTCAGAGCCACTGGGTGACACTTGTTTGTGAGGGAAAGCTCTGGAGTCAGCTGTCCGAGCCCCAGGGCATTGCAGGAAAGGAGTCGTCATGCCTGCAGCAGATGTAGGATGCAGGTAATATCAAGGAGATAACATTCAATAGGCTTAATTTATATCATGTGACATCTGCTGTCTATAGAGTTGTGTGACATTGCTCCAGCAAACGGTGCACCAGGATGGAGGGAAAAGGAGTGATGGAAAGGGAAGGACATAAACATGAAAACCGGTAGCAATATGAACTGCTAATATTATTTTCAGGAAATAGGGAAGGAAGAATACTTCAGCTAAAGAATATGTCACAGAGAATATTTTTGCCAAAAAAAAGAATATAAAAAGGTCAGTCAGACCTCGGTGCCAGAGAAGGTTATGGAGCAGATCATCCTGAGTGCCGTTACGTGGCACATGCAGGACAACCAGGTGATCAGGTCCAGTCAGCATGGGTTCATGAAAGGCAGGTCCTGCTTGACTAACTTGATCTCCTTCTATGAAAAGGTGACACTCTTGGTGGATGAGGGAAAGGCTGTGCAAGTTGTCTATGTGGACTTTAGTAAAGCCTTCGACACTGTTTCCCACAGGATTCTCCTGGAGAAACTTGCTGCTCGTGGCTTCGATGGGTGTACTCTTCGCTGGGTCAAAAACTGGCTGGAAGGCTGAGCTCAAAGAGTGGTGGTGAATGGAGTTAAATCCAGTTGGCAGCCAGTCACAAGGGGTGTTCCCCAGGGCTCAGTATTAGGGCCGGTTCTGTTTAATATCTTTATCAACGACCTGGACAAGGGGATCGAGTGCACTCTCAGTAAGTTTGCAGATGACACCAAGTTAGGTGGAAGTGTTGATCTGCTTGAGGGTAGGATGGCCCTACAGAACGATCTGGACAGGCTGGATCCATGGACCGAGGCCAATGGTGTGAGGTTCAACAAGGCCAAGTGCACTTGGGTCACAACAACCCCATGCAGCGCTACAGGCTTGGGGAAGAGTGGCTGGAAAGCTGCCCGGCAGAAAAGGACCTGAGGGTGTTGGTCAACAGCCGGCTGAATATGAGCCAGCAGTGTGCCCAGGTGGCCAAGAAGGCCAACAACATCCTGGCTTGTATCAGCAATAGTGTGGCCAGCAGGACTCAGGCAGTGATTTTGCCCCTGTTCTTGGCACTGGTGAGGCCCCACCTCAAATCCTGTGTTCAGTTTTGGGCCCCTCACTCCAAGAAAGACATTGAGGGGCTGGAGCGTGTCCAGAGAAGGGCAATGGAGCCGGTGAGGGGTCTGGAGCACAAGTCTTGTGAGGAGCAGCTGAGGGACCTGGGGTTGTTCAGCCTGGAGAAGAGGAGGCTGAGGGGAGACCTTCTCGCTCTCTACAACTCCCTGAGAGGAGGTTGTAGCCAGGTGGGGGTCGGTCTCTTCTCCCAAGTAACAAGCGATAGGACGAGAGGAAACGGCCTCAAGTTGCACCAGGGGAGGTTTAGATTGGGTATTAGGAAAAATTTCTTCACCGAAAGGGTTGTCGAGCATTGGAACAGGCTGCCCAGGGAAGTGGTGGAGTCGCCATCCCTGGAGGTATTTAAAAGCCGGGCAGACGTGGTGCTGAGGGACATGGGTTAGTGGTGGGTTTGGCAGTGTTAAGTCGATGGTTGGACTCGATGATCTTAAAGGTCCCTTCCAACCTGGGCGATTCTATGGTTCTATGATTCTATGACTGAATGGAAGATGGTGGGAAACCTTAGAGATTAGGTGTTACTGATCTACTTGAAGTAGTTTTTATAACAAACTTTAACTATTTTCTGTTTTCAGCTTTTTAACCTTTTTTAGTTTGAATGAACTAAAAAGGGTGTCCTGGTTTGAGCGACACAGGACTAATTTCTTTTCTAATGCTTGGGAAAATTGTACTTTTGGAGGACTCTGGTGTCTGAATTTGTGAAAATATTTACTTTATAGCCAGCTATGGTGTGTGGGTGTCAAGGTCTCAGTGTTTTCAGGCTAGCCAGGTGCAGGGATGAGGAGGAGCAAGACCCGGGCACTTGACCCAAGCTGGCCAACAGGATTATTTC
>VFFE01008203.1:713242-769978 GCA_008921705.1 Burhinus oedicnemus
CACTTTTACTCTTCAGATCTCTCCCCCATCCCACCAGGGGGAGCGAGTGAGCAGCTGCGTGGTCCTATCTGCCAGCTGGGGTTAAACCACGAGATATACTAAGCTGTGTGCTTTTTAGCCATAATTAGAACTTTCTGCCCCAAAGGGGCCTTTAGCAAGGGCTGACCCTTGTGATTGAGTTCCTGCCCTGTGAGCAGTCCCACTGAGCTCCATGGACTCTTGGTGGACCTTGTGGGGATTTCTCACAGCGCTTGCACATCACGTGTGGGACGTGCCTTCGGGCACCAGCCACAGGAACAATCCCTTTGCCAAAAAGTCCCAACAGCCTTGCCGATGTGCTTTGCCGGTTCCTTTTTTCATGCCTGGAGCTCCTGGGCAGCCCCAGCAGCAGGAGGGAGCGCTGGTTCCCCTCCCAGCCAGAGAGAGATGGTGCCACCTACTGAGGCACTCGCACCCGCTGCGCTGGAAACCCTCCCCGCCGCCAGCCAAACTGGGAAGCTCGTAAGACCAAAGTAAATCCACGAATTTGACGAATCTCATTAAAAGGAGCATTTCAGGCAGAGCTGCGCTTGTTCAAATCACTCCGTGGTTCTGTTTTCTGGGTGCCAAGTAGGAGCGAGCAGCTTTATGGTGAACAGGGATCTGACGCAAAAGATCATTTCAGCACATTTCAGTGCTTTAAAATAACAAAATTCGTTACAAACCCCTGCCATTTGCACTGTTATAGGATGGGATGAATTGAATAGTTATCACGTAGTCATTTCAGTTGTTAATGCTGAATTTACTCTGTCTATTTTTACGGAATCTGGAGTTTCTGTCAAGCCTTTGTTAAGATCTGCTTCACGCTGATGGTTATACAGTGAATTATCACTTTATGCCATGCATGGAACCTCAAACCCATTATCCTGAAAACAGATTACAGAACTATTTATGCTAATACTTTTATCTGATACTACAAAATCCATCACCGTGACATTTTGTGTAACCAGGGTCACAAATAAACAGCAAATTTTCCCCTTGCAAGAGCACTTTTGAAAGTTGCCTTCGAGTACTGGGTTCGGTATGTTTGTTTCAAAAGCCAGATCTGTATTTTGCAGAACAGACTCGTTTCATTATCTGTTGGTATCTGTCTTCTTTAATGAGAAAAGGGCACTAAAGACACTGGAGAGACAGGGCAAATACCTTTATATGTGACTGTGAGTAAATCACAGGCTGTGTGTAAGCCCAACACATGCTTTCTGTTCATAATCCACAGGGGAGTGTACTAATCATGCGTTTTTACTGCAGCTCTATGTATCCAAACATTTGACCAGGTAAAATTATTGGAGATGTCAGGGAAAAAGATATATTTGCTGTTCTTACTTTCACCTCATCTGAGAACATAAAACCCTGTAAATAAAAGCTAATCTTGGCAAATCATGCAGAAAAAGTCAAAATCAAGTTGTCAAAGTAATAAACAGTCCAATACAGCTGACAGGTTTCTTTGTTACAAAATAATATACACATGTCAGCTGTAAAAAAGATAGGCTGAGACCTAAATGTACTGGTTTTGAAACAACAAGTATGAAAAGTTCTTGTTCTCAGGATCCTACACAACTGAGCTATGATAAAGTTCAAAAGGAATTTTTGATGGTTTTTTTCCATAAACATTTTTCATCAGCCTCCCCTGATCTAACAATTTATTGCAGTCTGGTAGATAGCAAAAGCAAAGAGGAGCATTGGCCGATCGCTGTCCTGGCTTTGGGGGATTTATTTTCTTTTATCAGTGAATGACAATCGTGATTGGAAATGGTTCGAGCTTATACTGCTTGTGTCTTTGCCATTCTTACTACCAGATCATGAAATAAATGCAGATTTTCACTTGCAGATGTAAATGCCACAACTGTGTTTGGTATCAAGAAGAATTTATGGCAGATCAAATCGTTCTCTGATGTTTTGGACAGATTTTACAATCAACGGGTTAAGTTGACAGGAGCTGTGAATTATATCTGAATCGCATTTATAAACAAGAGCCAAATTTATGCATGCAGGAGGATACTGAGAGGTTTGAATAACACCGTCAACATGTCTACTGCCAATACAGTCTTCCTCTTCTCCTTTACTACTCACTGGTAGGATTCTTTTTTCAAGATACATAAGTCTGTAACCAGGTATGTGAGCGTTAATTTAAGCTTCCAAATAAAACAGAGCACTGCAGTTGTTATTCCAGAGGTCACCCCCTGGTAAAAGTACTTTTTATTCTGATCTTCCCAGTGTATTGCCGCTTCTTTAATGCCGCTAAGCAATGTTCAAAATATTTACAACCGAGTTCGTGTTTCTGAAGAAGTGCCTGGAGAATATCCGTTTAATTTCGAAGCAGTGTGGCTTAAGAGTTTCTTGGGGTTTGGTATCATCACCTATGAGTTTGCAATAGGTGATTGAATACTCTTTTCTGAAAAAGCATCGAAGAAATAAGAGTTGGGCGTATCTGTTCAAAACTTTAAGTGGATTCTTTTTCTTTTCCGTGCTTATTTTTGTATTATTGTAGATTGCAGAGTTTCTGAGCTCCTGAGGCCCTGTTGCGACAGTCACCAAACAGAAATGCAACCGACGGCAGTACCTCCTCAACGCGCCTTCTAATGATTTGTTGGGGGTTTTTATAACGCTGCCTGCACCAAAACTGCAGAGAGTCATCACAGAGTTGACGCAATCCGCCTGGGCTACCTCGAGAGAGAGATGCCAAGGTGCCGTAGTCTGGCCATTACCAAATGATACTTTTAATAAATTGCTTTAAAGTTGTCACTAAGCAGAAAATAACCCAGAAAATATTGTCCTCACATTTCCTAGCTAAATGTGAACGTTACACATGTGAACTTCGTGGCCTATCACATGCATGGAGGACTGTGAATCATGAACTCCAGTATTTTAACTCCGGGTTTTATATTCATTGTTTGGCTTTGGGCACAGAATTGAGGCGCTCCATACTTTACTTTTTGTGTATTTAAGAAAAGGGAGAGATGGCAACAGAGTAATTACCCACCTCCCCTTTTAAGGAATGATCAGTTAATGCTGCTACAACACTTTGAAGATAGGCTTTCCAGAACTTAAATATGATTAGGCATTTATACAGATAATAAAACATCCATACTTACCTAGGATAAGATACGGGGGATTTAAAATGCTCAAGCTTCCTGGCATAACAAACTGCTTGAGATTAGGAGGGAAACCTTTCCTACAGGCAGGTTATTACTCAGGGTATTACTTTTGCTGGTTATGGGGTAGCTTACATGTTTCTTTGAAGCATCACACACCGTTGGCTGGAGCAGGATTCCAGGTTAAACAAACTGCTCGCCTCGGTGGAATGGCAGGTCTTAGTCTTCTGTGCTCCTGGGTCCTCCCTGGCTGGTGGAGACGAACCCTATTGCTTCCGTGTACCTCAGTACGATGCACAGCGTACCTGGCTATGGCTACGCCCCACGGCTAAGAGATGTCCCACCTTGTCAAGCCTCTCGGTATTTCAGTTTCTCACATTTGTTATCTGAAGTTTTAAAGCTTGTGGTTCTGATTTGGTTCAGTGGGCATAATTCAAAGAAGAAAAGCCTTACTAACTGAAAACTCGTCAAGCAACCCAGGTCTCTTTGAACTAGAGGGGAATTCAACGAATGATTGTGATGGTGGATTGATGGTCATCCCCAGTGGTAGAAGCAGAACGGCACACCTGAGCATCCCACTTGCCCCTCGCCGTTGCCCCCCTGTTTCGGGGGGTGGGTTAAACCCCAGCAGGTTGGCAGAGGAGACCCCAGGTCACCTTGTCTCGCTGCTTGCAGTGCCTGCGAGCTGGTCCCTGGTCATCGTGGTGCTGGAGTGGGCGGTGCAGAATCTCTTCCATCGCGATTTGCTGAGACACACAGGAATAGTACAATTGTTGCCAGAATAAAGTCTTTTGTTGGACTATTTCACGCCAAAGCAAAAATAAAGCAATAGATATGGGCTTACTAGTAACGAATAAGAACATTCCTCCTTGAGAAAATGCTGTTTGCAGCTTTGCCTTTGCATTTTTAGATACACACTACTACATGGAGTGTGTGTGTGTGGTGTGTGTGTAATAACCAGCTTAAATTCAGGCCTGACTTTTTTTTAACTTGCTTATCAGACAATATGTCTCATTTAATTTTCATTCAGTTCATAGTTTCTGTTTTACTGCCTTATTATATTCTTTAAGCTCACTGGATGTTTCTCTCTCTTCATTCTTTTTTCCCTTCTGTTATATACTTTTATATATATAAATATATATATATACACACAGAGAGAGAACAAAATAATCGCTCATGAGAAATGTTGAAGCCCTTTTCCTTCCCTAAACAGCAACAAGAGATTTACATTTATAAACAGGGAGCCGGGGGCTGGGAGGCAGCACGCTAAGGCACGACAGCAGTGAAGTTAGGCAGATAAATTTTTCAGTTCTTTTATCTAGTAAACATCCTAATGATCAACATCAAAGGCTGAAGAAAGAAGCCGTTCTTCTCTTTTGTGCCAGATTGAGAAAGAGTGAGCTCTTTTACATCTCATATGGGAGATATGAGGAGCCTTTGAATGGATCGTTGCTTTTTATGAGTAGTAATGAGGTGAGAAGTATTCTAGTGTGTGGCACAGGCCTTCATTAAAAGCGTGAAACAGAATGGCTTATGGTTAAAAGGAGTAATTTGTTCTAACATACTTGCTAAATTGTGCTGTAACCATGCCAGGTCACCGGACTACATTTTCCATAGGATTCCCGAATGCATTTGTGTGTAATTATACTGCCTGTACGGAGTTCAGGGATTTTTCCAATGGCTTGTGCTAACTAGTTGACAACACTCATTCCTTTACTGGAAACTTTTCTAAATGCCATATTTTAAGAGGTGTGGAAGAGCCCAGATTCTGTTGCTCAAGCCTATATTTCCTCAAAAGAATAAGAACCAGCAAAACAACATAAAATAAGCGTAACTGATCCGAAGGGCTTTCTAACACGATGAAAAAGCAGGAAAACCATCCCCACAGTCTCCGTCCTCATTCTGCCGGGGTTCTATCAGAGAGGTCCACGCAAAGCCAAGGCAGCGAAGCCGCGACATGCTGCCATCTCTTCCAGTAGCGCGTTTGAGCAGCCTGGCTCCCTAAAGTCCCGCTCGGCCCCTCCTCACATCGCAGCCGGCGGCAAGCGGCGACGCTCCTCGCTTCGGGAAATCAGCCGCTTGCATTCTGCTGCTGCTGAGAGACGCGCCAGTAATTACGCAGCAGCACCGATAACACAACGCGCAAATGCGGTTCCAAGTTCTCATTCCTCTCGTGCTCAAAGAGGGGAAACTTCAATTATATGTGCAGTACAAATTTCTGCCCGAGTCATTTTGTTCAGCGGACAGAAAGAAGTATGGTCCCTGGGAACCACACGAGTGAGCTGTGAAGAGCTGGAATAAATTACACTGGCCAAGGAACAGATTTTCCAGCGCAGGTTATAGGCACAATAAGAGTCCTTTTGTCAGCAAAACATCCGTAGCATCCAGAGCTGACCTTCAGGCATTAAACCCAGACAGTCTGCTGAGGATTCTGTGGGAAGAGGAGGCAGGATGGGGAAGAGGAGGCAGAGTGGGGAAGAAGAGGCAGAGTGGGGAAGGGGAGGCAGGATGGGAAGGGGAGGCAGGATGGGGAAGGGGAGGTAGAGTGGAGAAAGGGAGGCAGGATGGGAAGGGGAGGCAGGATGAGGAAGAGGAGGCAGAGTGGGGAAGGGGAGGCAGGATGAGGAAGAGGAGGCAGAGTGGGGAAGGGGAGGCAGGATGAGGAAGAGGAGGCAGAGTGGGGAAGGGGAGGCAGGATGAGGAAGAGGAGGCAGACTGCAGCCTCCCTGACCCCGCATCGCCGCTCTGCTCCCCAAAGCCTCCTCTGTCCCCAGCGCTGCCGGAGGAGCTGCCTTCGGTCCTCGCCACGCCAAGAAACAGCAGGTCTGAGTTTTAAGCTTGATCCGATGTAGGAGTAACAGCTGATCAGGAGATTTTCTACAGAGCTTTTTTAAAAAGAAGTGTTAGTTCAATGTATGTCTTTAAAAATTAAAAAAAAAGTGAGGGAAAATAAGAATAGTCAGTATGTCCTTTTTTTTTAAAATATATTTGTTCTCCTTTTAGGACAAATAGCAATATCTAAAAAGAATAAAAATTGTACAAAAATATTTTAATTAACTCAAGCCAAGCTTTTTTTTTGGAATGCACATTGATGAAAATTTATGAGATTTCAACTTTTTGCCCTGAGTCAGAGCAGGACAATGTTTGAAATCTCAAAACCGTCTCATTCTTCGCTTTGAACTAGGGGAAGGGACGGCACTGTGTGTGCGTGTGCGTGTGTGCACGCGTGTGTTTGGCAGCAACTAAAGCATGAGAGCCGTGCTCAGAGCCATATGCTTCCTCAGAAACTGATAAAAGTTGCATGTGTACAACTGATGGAGAATTTGTCCCATCGTGTTAAGACAGCTGAGTTAAGTCAGTTGTTTCTTTAAACCAGTTTACTATTTCCTCCTGTAGAAATCAGGACAGGGTAGCCCACTTTAACCTGCTTAGATGAATGGAAAAATAGTGACATAATTCTGTAAAGAACACACAAAATCCAGTGTTATTGGTGTTTGTGTTCTGAGTGCCGGTCGCTTCGAAACCTGAGAAAGAGATGAATTGATTTCTCCACGTATTTTCCAGCCATATTGTGAAATACAGAAGACTTCAATGTTTTACGTTCATCAGTAAGTGCTGGGGTCATTCCTCATCATTGTATTCACAAAGTTTTGTTTAAAAATGTTAGTGGCAACAATTTAAATTGCTTATTTCAATGACATGAAAAAAAATAGAATAAAGCAGAGAAGTACGCTCTGCTTTACTTAAGCAGCCGCTCCCCCAAAAGTGTATGTATGTATTTGAGTGTGTGTATGTATGTAAGTATAGTGTATATATATTATTATATATGTATATATATGTTACTCTATAATGTATATACACTACACATTTTGAACAAGCAACAAAATACAGTGTTAGGTTTTCCTGTATGTTAGATTGTTTTTCCTAGTTTTTCAGGCAGAGAGGCCAAGGGACAGGACAAAGACTGGGCAGAACGTCAAGAGACGCCTGGATACGGCAAGGGTCCAAATCTGGATACGGCAAGGGTCCAGATCGGGATACGGCAAGGGTCCAGCCAGTTTTCTCCCTGAGTGGAGGTGCAGGAACCCCCCCGGGGCTCTTACACCAAGGGGCTGAACTCGGGTGGCCGTGGGGGTTCCAAGGGATGCCTCTGCCGAACGGCGGCTACTTGCTCACGAGGAAGAGCTGAACGTCCTGGCGTTGAAAGACCTTCGTGGGATGAGTAACAAGATAAAGACGCCTTCAAGCCAGATTCATCAGAACGCTTATATCCGTACACTCTAAGGTTATGGTATTAACAGGAGCCGTCAGCTGTCGTGTGTTACGAATCGCAATTTTTAACATAGATTTTGGCACTGGTGCCTTTTCCGTGGTTTTAAACGGTGTTTGAAAGGAGAACTCTATTTTGCATTGGTGTCTTGGAATTTACGTCTGCAAAGCCAGGTTTGGCCACCTTGCAAACACCGTAGAGTTTGTGTTGCAATAACAATTGAAATGCATTTTAAACCAAAACTGACTTGAATATAACATTCCCAGGCTGCCAGTGCTGCCTGACCTTCCCTTTTCTCCCACTTCAGCTGCAGACTGGCTTTGAAACCATTTGTTTGAAATAGCTTATTCCATGAATAATTGCTTAATTGATAATTGCTTAAAAGGGGGAGAAAATAAAGATGAGCAAATTGAAATCACTTGAGGCTGTTTGGGAAACAGGGAAATGCAATACTCCTTAGGCACGGCTGCCAGAAAGCAGAATCCTGACCACAATTCCGAGCTCTGGAGCCAAGTTTACTCATGGAAGGTGTGAAGATCTAGAAAACGTTGGTCCTAATCCTGCCCTGATCTTCCAGAAGGTATTCCAATATATTTTTGTAACACAGAATCTAAGTTTTTAACATTTGCAAAGGACTCTTGGATTCTGATAGAAGGACTGCAAATGTTGCTATTAATGCCTTTTTTATTAGCAGTTATTAAAAAAGCAGACATACAAGCATTGTAAAGAGAGTGAGTCCTGCCCTGTGCCTCAGTTTCTCTTTACAGTGTGAGTACAGTTCTCAGCAGGTTTCTATGTCTGAATTTCACAGAGGTGAAATGACTTGGTGGTATTCAAACCCCTGATTAACAGACAGAATGTGAAAAGCACACGGTTCTGTATATATAGTTGCTTTGTGCAATAACATCATAAATTACTCCAAACACCTCTTGATTAATCTTGAGCCAAATTATCTTCAATCATTTGTCTGCTCATTTCTTGCTTCATGGAACCTAGCAGTGATGGCAAAAAAAAGCAATATCAGAAGGGAAACAAATTTACAGTGAATCTAGTCTCCATGCTGGTTTTAGGAATCTGTGTCATTATCCCTGTCTATTCATAAAGCATCACACAGAAGAGGAGCATATATGGCCTTCTGGAAGGGAGGGATACATGTCTTCTTCATGTCTCTAATTTTGCGTGGAACTGGATTTCTAATTTATGTTATTTTTTGCCCAGTATGAGTTTCTCAAGAAAACAATTGCATTCTTTAAGGTTACATACTTCTGCTGACAGTTTTATTTATTTGCCACAAAGATGATTCAAGGGCCGGAGCCCCTCTGCTGTGGGGACAGGCCAAGAGAGTTGGGGGTGTTCAGCCTGGAGAAGAGAAGGCTCCGGGGAGACCTTCCAGCCCCTGCCAGTATCTGAAAGGGGCTCCAGGAAAGCTGGGGAGGGACTCTGGATCAGGGAGTGGAGCCAGAGGATGAGGGGGAATGGTTTTAAACTGGAAGAGGGGAGATTTAGATGAGATATTAGGAAGAAATTGTTGACTGTGAGGGTGGTGAGACCCTGGCCCAGGTTGCCCAGAGAAGCTGTGGCTGCCCCATCCCTGGAGGTGTTCAAGGCCAGGTTGGACGGGGCTTGGAGCAACCTGGTGTAGTGGGAGGTGTCCCTGCCCATGGCAGGGGGTTGGAACTAGATGATCTTTAAGGTCCCTTCCAACTCTAACCGTTCTACGATTCTATAGTTCTATGCCTTCATCCCAGGTCTTGCCTTCAGACACAGGGCACGCTTTTGGCAGGCCGGGCTCCGTTTGGGCTCTCCAGGGCTGGTTTTCAGGCTGTGGGCCCCAGTGCTGCACCACGGCTCCTGCAGTGACCCGCCACCTCGCTTCACACCAACGGCCACAATCTTTGCTTGACTCGCCCAAAATTTCCTTGCCCTCTGAAAGGCCTGAGAATGTGCTGAAAAGTCCTGTTTGCCAGTGTAACCCTCTGCAGATATAACCAATTTCGTAGATTTTGGATGAGAAGTTTCATCTCTTGCCCTTGTCCTCCGTGCAGGCGCACGAGGCAGATCTCAGCCGTGCGGGTATGGAGCTATATGCACTCCGGCAGTCCCCTGCTGCTAGATGTTGTCCATTAATGAACCTTAATGACCTGCTGAGACAGTGGGAGGAAAGGCTAAAGGGACCAGAGCAAGAATTAGCACATTAGCGGTTTCAATCATAAATAGGTTATCTCTATAAACTGAATTAAAGTTTAGTATGAAAGTATTAAGTACTTTGCTTTTTTAAGTACTTCACTTTGCTTTTTTAAGTACTAAACTTTTCTTTTTGGAACTTGTAAAAGCTTGCTTGGCAGAAGGAAATTCCTTTTGTCACTTCTGGAAAAGCCGAAAGTCTGTTCTGTGGAATAAGATGTTTCTCTATTAAATTCAGGGTTAAACCTCAGCCTGTTGCTGAGCTCCCGGAGGTGCCAGAGGCTGGGGCTGGGTCCACAACCAACCACGGCCACCTCCCTCTCCGACCTGCCCGGGGCGAGAGACCTCCGCTCTCCGAGTGGGAGCTGCAGGTCAGGATGCCTCCCTCCCTTTTCTGTGCTTAAAGATACATCTAAAGCAAAGAAAGCTGCCAAAACCGGTGACTTTGCGTGTGAATAGTGCTGAAATTTCACCAGTGTGCTATTCCTCTAATTAGAATCCCCAAAGCGTGGAGTGCAATGAGAAAAATGTCATGGCGCTAACTAAAAGTGTGAAATGGGAATGTAGCTACAAGAAACGGAAATAGTTCCAAAAGGAATAACTTTCCAAAACCATTGTTCAGTTAACAAATACAAGAAAAATGTGACAGTCAGTGAAAGGGAAAATTACTGCTGATTTTTTTTTTTTTTTTGAGGTCTTTTGTAACATTTTATAGCACGGCACTGATCTGACATAGAGCACAGCCATATAAACGCTGGCAGAGCTGAGCAGGCAATAAATTGGAGCTGGGGCTGAGAGCATAAGTAGATGAAACCAGGAAAAAAAAGGAACATCTTTTTCTCATTTTGCAGTCCAATTAATCATAACCTGAGACCGAACCTGTGCTCCATGGAGGTTTCACTCCCTGTCCCAGGTTGATGCACATCTCCAAGCGGGGACTGTGGGTGCCCTGTGGCAGCGGGGGACAGTGGGGGGTACAGTGCAGAATATTGAACCGCGTGAAGTACCAGATACCGTTCTGACCCACTGAAAGTGAAATACATGGGGCCCTGCTTAAATTGCCGTTTCCCACAAAGGCTGCGCTATTCTAATGTGTTTCTTGCCATTTTTCTTTTAAAATGCTGAGGGAAAATTCATTTTTATAAAAATGACAGTTAAGCCTGACCTTCCGTCCTTAAGCTCCTACTTGTGCCTTAGAGATGCAGCACATATGGTACAGTATGTAACAACCAGCTGCTAATTGGGCTCCCTGCAAACGTGGCTAAGGTCAACGGAATCCCGTGAGGACAGCTCAAGCTCTAAATCCCAGGGACGTGTGCCCTTCTGCCGGTTGCGCACTGCCCCCTTTGCTACCGGTGAGAGTAAAACGGACTTGTCCAGAAAGAAGAGGCTCCTAGTCAATATTCATAACACTTCTAATATTATTATCCACTTACACGTGCGTTTGGAGCCATACGTCAGAAAGTGCAAGGCCCATTCCTCAGGTATTTCCAGGCAAAAGCATGTATACTTTGGATTATATTACATATCGTGCACGCTGAGTTCATCCTGAAGTTCCTGTCTCGGATTTCTTTTCAGTATATTTAGGTAGAAATGAGGTGTAAAATTAGCAAACTAGAAATTATAGTATTTTAGAATGTATTAGGATATAAGGAATCCTAGCCCTTCTGTACTCTGGGAGCGTATTTCAAACAGAACCGTGTTAATCCCGTTGACGCTGGCGTGCAGTAACAGAACGCTACTTTTAGCAAGTTGCGCGGGTGCCAGACAGAGCTCAGGAGAATCCAGCGCTGTCTAATAACAAAAGGCTGCTAATCTACGTGCAATCTCGACAGTGGCCGCGCAGCGTATTTGTTTTTCAGCCTGTTGTTTTGCGAACATCCTGCCAGCAGAGCGTGAACCTCGCACACATCTTAAGCTTGACTATCAAAGTCAACAGAAAAGTCTCCCATTGCTCCCAAATGTCTGTATTAATAAACTGTGTAAACAAAACATTCCTGGATACCTCACTGGGCCTGAAGTCTTACGGAACTGTTGCTGATTAAGGAGTCTCTTTACTTAGCATTTGTCTTTCACATTTATTTTTCAAAGTATTTCCGTAACAGGCCAATGTGACTGAAGTTTCCTGACCCTCTGCCAATCACAATATAACCTTCAAAGGAAAGAGATAACCTCCCACTGAAGTAAGCAACAAAGAAATGTTCTTCAGAAGAAAATCCAGTAAAATTCAAATAGGGAGTGCAAAACTGGAACTGTTTTTGAGAGCCAAATACTAAGATTAATTTAACTCTTTAACTGGTTTAGCCCCGTAGCGAAGGGGCTGACTTAAATCCGAGTTCCACCTACCCAGCAGTGCTGCAGGGAGCAAAAGCAGGGGGAGATAAGACCTTCTGTGGCAGACGCTTTGAAAGGCAGTGAGGAACAAGGATCTTTCAGCTGGGACTGCTCGGTGTTTATCAAACGGGAAGAGCTGAGATAAGCAGGACCTGGATCCTTGTTTGCATTAGGACTGAGTGAGCAGTGAAGCTCTGGTCCCTTGGGGTATTCTGACACACTGATATGTATTTTCATAACAAATCATAATGAAATTTGGAACATCTTGTTTTTTGGCTTGGTTTTTTTTTTTTTTTCCTTTTTGAGTGAAGAATTCCAAATGAACACACTTTCGAAATGATGGAATGTTTTGACTGCATCTGCTACATCACCTCATGAGCGTGGTAAACCAGATCCCTCGTGTCCAAACCCTTTCCATGGCCAGGTTTTCTGGCTGGATGACATTTCTTTTCACGCACTGGATGTCCCATACCTCGATCAAAGGCATGACTGCAGAGAATAATAGAAAGTGCCACAGGAAGTGCTACTCCTATGACAGCCCCCATGACAATGATGAGTTGCCGTTTATAACCCTCAGACAAAGATGATAACCTCCCCCTGATACATGCAACCAAAACAGTGTTCTTCAGAAGGAAATTCAATCAGCAGAAAATAAAATACTTTTTTTCACGCTTTACACAGGTTTCACAGAAAGAGTAATTTGCCCTGAGCACAATTTTTTATCTGTGTGTCTTCTCCCTAGATGAACAGCAAAATGATGCTGTTTAACTGGTGAGAAACTCAGCTCGTTTCCAGTGCCGTACTCAATAGCGTTATTAAATCATCACTAGAGGCTTTGTCTATTTTCAGTGTTCATTTTTGCGTGTTTATTGAATGGCATTTACATAACTGCCTAGAAACTCCACCTTTTGGGCTGAAAATTGAAACTCTTTGTCTTTGCTCCACAGTGGTCGATTCTTTTCTTTTTCATTTTGTTTAAATTCTGAAGGGAAGCAACGCAGAATCGGGCTGCGGATGGCCCTGGCACAAAGCATAGGCAACGACATCTTTTCTGCTTTTGAGCAACCTCCAGGAGCGTGGGTGCTCCTTCGGCAGATGCGTCCGCAAATATTGCTCCCACCCTTGCTGTCCTCTTTGAGTGGAGGAAGATTAATTAGTCATCCCCGTAAAATGCCACAATAGCCCACCATTGTTCTAACCAGCACCAGCCTTGATTTACAGATGTGGAACCAAAGAAGAAACTGCTGTCCTTCTTGCCTAATATTCGGTCCAAGTTTCTAAGCAAAATGCCGTGTTCCCTCTCACGAACCAAACGTGGTTTCGTTTGTGCGGGTCCAGCGCTTGCTGAAGGCTGGAGGAGGAAGAATGGGGAGAGAGTGCCCAGCAAAGGGTAGTTTAGAAGTTAGCCCATTGTGACGGCAGAATCGTTATCGTCTGGCTAATTATTTTTCTCATTGGTAGTTAACCCCGCTTTATTTCGCACACTAGAAATGCACATTCATTTACTTGTTTTACCAAACTTCCCCACCGACTGAATTCACTTAAATTTACCAGCTTTGCGGTAGGAAGGTTGTCTCATCCTCTAACAGAAGCTAACAAGGCAGATTTAAGCTGAGGCAACAAATACAGTGTTATGACAAATGTTTAAAATTAAATTTGTCCTTGAATTTTTTTCCTTGCCCAGCTTTCACCAAGGCCACTTAATGTTTCGTTTTGGTATTAAAAGCAAGGGAATATGGAAGGAGAAAAGGGGAAGAAATCCCAGCTTGTATCTTTAAAGCTCTGGAATGGTGTAAATTATTACAGTGGTTTCACATTTTCATGGGATCAAGGCAACAACAGTAAGCTCATAAAACAGATACCACTAATTATGCAGAGGAGAAGTCATAAAGTCACTGGTGGAAGCATGTTTTATATTCATGAACACATCATTAAAATTTTAAGACGCACTATCAAATTCTACATTTTAATACTACACCCAACAGCATTAAACCCTCCCAACAAGAAAATCAGATTGTTTAATGATCGTGTTTGTCACACAGGTTTTATATGTCTGCCGTTGAAGCAGATGTGGACTTTTCTGTTGCTGGACAGCTTTTATCACTGGATAATTAAAAATAATTTTTATCCAAACCATTTATAGAAAAATTAAATACAACAGAAGGGAAAGAAAATCACCAGTAAGTTAAGAATGTTAAAGTGCAGGAATATTTAAATTTACCCAATCACATAAAAATCTTTTTATAGCATTGTCAATTTGTTTTTACTTCTCCTGTATTTTCTTTTTTAATTAAAAAGTCATTTTAAAGTAAAAGGATAGTGATTCAGGCAGACTACAACCCAGCACGCAAATGTTAGGCACTTTAAAGGAATCTTTAAATTAAAAGTGGCTTTAACGTAGCCATTTAAATTAAGGGAAAATCTCATAGGAGATATTTCAGGCTGGGTTGCTTGGCTGAATCTCTTGGAAGATCGAAGAGGGTTTTGAGTCACGAAGTGACTGAGGCCACCATGCAAATACACATATGAATTTTCAGGGTCCAAATCCTTCGCGACAGAAAGAGGTGCAACAGATGGTAAGTAGATGGATTCTTGTCGAGACATCAACAGCACAAGGCGACACTTTCAAAGCCGATTCCTGTAACCTACAGCAAAGACTCCTGTTTGTGGGTTTGGACGAACAGATGCGAAGAGCTGAGCAGTTGCACGTTCCCACACGATGTCCCTCCCACACGGCCGGTGGGGACAGCGCAGGCGCACTGCACCGCTCCCCTTCGCTTCCGAGGGAGCTGTGTTGCCTCCAACGTTTGGGACCGCTAGAAGTCAGTCCCCCTCTGGAAAGGGTGGGCACAGTCGAGCAAATTAAGAGTCATGCTTATTTGCCAGTGTTAGTAACTAAAATCCCAAATACTTAACCTGCGTTTAATGGACATAGTTTTAACGTTTAACAACTGATTTTTGTTAAAACCTTTTCAAAAGAACTAAACTGGTCTATCTCAAGTTAATTACTCTATGATGCCCAGGTACCAGCAAACACCATAGTTAAACATTTACCCGACAAAATGTCGAGTGAAAGTTTCAATTATTAACACAAAACTGTTGAAGTGAATCCTGTTAGGACTCAGTGAAGACTTCTGTCTAAAAGCATCAATGGTTCGATGTGACCTAATATTAGGTCTTTTCTAAACCTTTCTTTCTCCAGAGGCAATATTTGGCCTACACTATCTGCCAGCATCTTTTTAATGAGAAGCACACATCTAAAACCTCTCACAGCTCTCAAAATTTAGGAGTAAATATTTTTAAATTAAAACCGTATGCTAAGCAGTGCAGATTTGCTGGTGCAGATGTTATTTTTGGCTCATTTTCTTTAACTGATTCGTAACCAATATACTTCAGCTTATGTTTCCACATTTATTATTATTCTGAATACCACAGGTATAACGAAAGACATTAATAGCATAATATCTCAAGACACTTCAGGCAGTTTTCTACTTAGCAGGAAAATCGCCACTAAAATTCTGTGAATAAGGTGTGTCCTCAGGACACTATAAATAGCAAAAGTGGGGAAAAAAGAGAAAATGGAGATAAAGATGACTGAAACAGAGAATGGGACAGGAAGGACCATTTTTCGTGAAATTCCGCGCTCCACCTCTCTCAGGAGGCTCACACGGTCCTTTGGCACTTAATTCCCAATTGCACTACGTGGTTCCGCAAGCCCAGTACAGTCACGTCAGCTGTTGGGGCTTTTGTTGATGGTGCTTCCATATTCATTCTAATTATTTAGGATTCAGAATAACGTCTATTTTTGCTGTTTAAATGCATACCCATTATCCACAGTGCCATTCTTCTCTGGAAGAAACTGAAGTCTCTGGTGAAAATCACAGAGTTTTCCACACTCTGCTAATTCTTAGTTAATTCAGAACTAGTTAATTCTCTGGTTATGAGGTACCCTGTTAACAGTCCTGTTATATTGGCCAATGGTTTATTAAAGAATGGGTCATACACTTTTTCCGTGAATTGATCTAATTAACCTTATTCCTTCAAATGTTGGCTGTTTTTGGGGTCTTGAAACCACATTATCTCAGAAGAACATGGGTATCTTTTTTGGTCATGGATGGAAAAACACTGACTTTTTTTTTCTATTTCAAAAATTAGCGTCAACTCAGGTTAACATTCAGAGTGGACAGTAGAGTGTCAGAAGGTTTAAAGCACAGAGATGCTCTCCATGCCATTTACAACCGTGTGTTCCGATATTTTCCTTAGAGACCAAAACTGCCGGTTCTTTCACAGCTCAAGCATGAACAGATTTTCTTCTTTTAGCTGTATTTAAATAAGGTGAACAGGTCTTGACTGTGTGTGATTATACTGTTCTTACTGTTGTGAGGAACTACTCTGTAAATAAATATTTTTAATGTGTGGATTTTTTTAAGCAGGCCAAGAACTGTGAAATTTGAGAATGAGAAGCTCCTCAGCCACAGACAGGAAGACAAAATAATAGCTTAAAATCAATTAATTATACGTGAGCTTACACAGGGAGTCTGAACGTAGGTTTAGAAAAAGGTCTGGACACTAAGGATGCAATCCACTAAACATCTACTAACTTTGTATACTACTATGGCAAGTGGGCCCACAACTGCTGGAGAATTGAGCAAGGCAGTAAAGAGCAAACGCAGCTTTTGCAGGATCAGGTCTTTTGGCAGAACTGCATGGGGTCTGCAGATTCCCCATTTTTATGTCTTGAAACATTTTTGTTTGAGGCCTTTCTGTTATGTTTTGCCAGTTAGATCTCAGACCTATATAAGATCCTTTTCTCTCCTTGATGTTGAAACTGCAGCTTCGTAACCTTTCAAAATTTCTTTAATTGCTAGCAAGCTGTAAAGTAGAAAAACTAAGTTGTTCTGGGGTTCTTACATCTTTTGAAATGATTTTCCCCAAATTGTGGATGTTTTGCAGAGTGTCACATTTTTTTGAAAAGAAACAAAACCCAAAGCTGCAGGTCATTCATTTTTATTGCCCTCTGGAACAAAACAGAAACATGCAAGTGATGGAAAATGTCAAAACCAACGTTTTCACTGACTTGTTAAAAAAGTCCTGATATTTTGGTGAGAAAAGATTCAGGAAAAAACCCTTTAGAATGACATGTTTACAGGCCGTCATTCCATAACCAGAAGGATAAATATTTAAAACAGATCTTTACCAAATCTAATAATGACACCCTGCTAGAGACACTGGCTAATCAGTCAGCAACTAAATCCAAGCACAATTTACCAGACAAACTTCATTAAATAAATTTTATATCGTATATGGCACAAAACCAAACTCTGTAATTGGGATTAATTGCGACCTTCATCAGTTTTAGCAAGGTCAAGGATTAAGTCGGCTTGGAGAACGGTCTGACCTTTCACTGCGATTCTGCTCCCACCGAAATCTTTAGCTGTCATATTCACAGCTGTGGGTTTCACAGGAGACTGGCACAAAGCAGGTTTTGGTGCTGTATGGTATTATCCATGCCTGACTTTACCTAGCCGTGAAATGCTCAGACCTTGACAGAATAGCTGTTCTGAAAAACAAAGTGAAAATCCTTTTAACGTGCAAATTTTTCCGTGTTTCGATGTTTTTTGTTACAGGATAGGAACTAAAGCTGAAAAATCAACCAAATCAAAAAGAAAAAAAGATAGAGGGAGATTAATTTTTATGTTTATAGGAAGAAAAGGCTTGAAGTTAATATGGCTAGCTGAAAATTTCATAAAAACCCCTTTTTCTATGGACAAATGGTTTACGATTTCAACTTTTCATGATAATGCCCCTAAACAAAACATTTTCAGCCAAAAACTTGTCTGGTTTTGGTTATTTGGGAGGGAGGAGGTTGAGGAAGAATTAAAATTTTACAATATGGGTCTAGAAGTGCTCTTCTGCACTTGGTTATGTATATTTAAGACATATCTCCCTCCTGGCATGATTTGCAACACAATAATGGAGCAATGCTGAGAAACCCACGCTATTGCTCTTTACTTAAATTCCCAGAATTGTCAATCTGGCAGCTCTTACAGTACAGCATTTACATAATTTTTAAATTACAGACAATTATACAAAACCCTTCTCCATCAAAGGATCGGTTTCCTTCCCCACCCTCCCCCTGAAGTCAATAGCAAAGCGTCCTTTCTCGGCAGTGGAAACAAAAGTGTCTTGGTTACGCTTACAGAAGAGCACTGTATGCTTAAAATCGTTAGATTTTTGCTTTTGCCGAGTACTATGGTGTTTGAGAAAGCGTGTTAGTAATGGGGATGCTATAAACAGTAGCTACGAAGTCTTTGATAGGAAGCACTGTTCAGGGAGAGCGTATATGGTGACTATTTATAGAACGGTAAGAAATAAACAGGTCGCGATGGATTTGGGGGTTTGTAAAACTGCAGACTCCTGTGACTTGAGATGGAAAAAGGTTTACCAGGAAAATTATTGATGGTTTTGGATTTATTTTTTTTTTGCAAGGCAAAATCGGCATCTTCCTACATGACTGTAAATTGTAATTGTCAAACAAGGAGACACAGTTTCCCCGGTGCCTCCTTTCTGTTGCCATCAAGCCTTCAGCTCCATGAGAATTACATTCTTTACAACTGTTAGTGTGAGAGAGCACAGGATTGCTCCTCTCTGTCGCTGGTACCGGGACATTATTTAACCAAGATGGATAGACGGATGCAAGCAAGAATGACTTACCGCTCATTTCGTTTGAGAGGGCAACGTAAGCGCGTGTGCCTATGCGTATATAACACATGGTGTCGATGTGTAGGTCCACACGCGCACGCGTGTGCTGGGACCAGTGTTTGGTGTGTAACTGGGAGACAAACGAGTGAGAGCGGGAGAACCTGATAGCTTTTTCTATGCTTTTATATAATGCTTCACAAAAGTGTTTTGTTAGAAAAAGCTAAATCCCAGCGCTCTTTTCTTTGGCTAAAGCAGCTGTCCGTACGAAAAAGGAAAGCAACCCAACCCAGCAACTTCTCTTTGCTTTTACTGCGGGGCGCACGCTCGGCTGCTCTTCTCGGGATGAATACACAATGCCCACGGTGCCGCGCAGCAGCAGAGCTTGCCCCGTTTTGTAGTTAACCAGCGCAAAAGGCTGCATCTGCTTATTCTCAGGCATTAATACAGCTAAAGGAATAAGACATCAGAGGCCTGCGAATGAGAAGGTCTTTTTAAATTTACAAAGCATTTGCTCCTGAATCCACCTCAGCCAGTTTGGGGAAAGCGCTTTTGGCACCAAGTCACCCTTCAGGGAAAGACTGATAATGATCACTAAAGACATACTACGGGCTCCTGCCTCGCTCACTTCAAAGGCCTTCTCTCTTAATCAACATTAAATCATCATTTTGCCTTGGATATAGGGACAGCTGTGCACAATCTATTTGTTTTAAAACAGATTAGGAATGGTTTTTCTGCCAGAGTGTAAGCTGCACGATAAATGTACTTTAAAGACATAACTAGGAAAAACATTGCTCCCTTCGTTAGCTGGATCCCGATACTAGCTGAGAACACACAACATCGTCCCAGGACTGGATC
Source organism: Burhinus oedicnemus (assembly GCA_008921705.1). Classification (NCBI taxonomy): domain Eukaryota; kingdom Metazoa; phylum Chordata; class Aves; order Charadriiformes; family Burhinidae; genus Burhinus; species Burhinus oedicnemus. Next base: position 732,719 of record VFFE01008203.1, read on the forward strand.
CTTCCTCAGTTGTTTGGCAATCCCCAGGAGCACTTGGGAAATACGGCGAGTTAAAAAAATCCAGTGTCTGTTGATCTTGCCGTGCATTCCGGTGAGTTGTCCCGGGGCAGCGACAGTCACGGTAAGTAGGGTGAGATCTTCTAGATCTTCTGCTTTCTTCTTCCTTTTTTTTTAACCTTAGGGTTGCCCTATTTCATCCACTGACAGTCTCACAAGGTGACAACAAAGGCCTTTTATTACCCAATTAAAAGCTGATAGTCAGATAGTTGTTAAATCATTAAGTAAAGGTCCTAAATTACAGGGGGAAAAAATCTCTCCTCTAGATCCATACTGGAGATATTTTTACACAGTTGCTAAGCATCTCTCTACAAGCTGGTTTTCTTACACGATACAAATGCACTGACATGTGCAGGATTTAAAAGAAAAGTCTAGAAACAAGGCCTATTTCCAGAATAGGACAGTATGTACTGGAAAACAGTGGTTCCAGAAAATGTTCTGGGAGTCAAAATGAGTACCCAAATGACCACCATTCCCAGTACAACTTTGGGGTGAAATGAACTACTCAGTTTTTGTATGTGTAGAGAGAATATTGATAATGGAAGACTGCAGTGAGTTCTACCGTCCACTTTTTAAAAAGATACTGGAAAATTAAAATGGGCATATAAAAATATTAGCAAGAATATGTCTCACAATGACAAACTTAGGATGTTCAATCTGTATTATTTTTCAAAAAAGACAAGAGGATTGACAAGCTACTTGATTTTATGACACTAGTTCCGTCCTGGCGAGAAAAGAGCGTTTGCCGTCCTTTACGTATTAGAGAAATACAAAATGAGTTTAAGAGAGTGGAAGCCAAAGTGAGAAAAATTCAACTAAAAAATGAGGTCCAGCTTCCAAGAGGGACCAGTAGAAGAATCTGGCAAATGAACCAGCCGCTTCTGCACTCGGTCCCTCTCTTGCTGTCTTTAAACCAAAACCAGCCAGGCTTTTGGGGGAATGTGCCTTAACCAAGCACTGCCTGCTTCAGTTCAGCTTGTGCTCCATTCAGGAGGAGCTGGTAGGGACGTAGCGTCTTCCCAAATGAGAGTGATGCGAGTGGACAATGATCCAAAAGCCCATTGGAAGCTCAGGCTTCCCTCTCCTGCTCTTGGCTCATGCAGAGGTGCCACTGCGTGCCCAGAGTGTTCCTGCGGCTGCCTTGACCGGGAGCATAAACCAGGGAGTGGTGCCGGTGAATTGCCATCCCTATGGGTGTCACCGCTTACACGGCCAACGTACACACAAGGGACTGGGTCTGTTGTGTCGGCGCAGAACGATGATCACGCCCACCTATTTATTAAGAGGGCATTGCTCAGGTCTGAAAATACCCACTATTGATAGGACCTTTTTCTAAATCCAAGAAAATAAAAGACTAAAAACAAAAATTCAATTTTTTTTATGCTTTTATGATAAACCACAGTTTTGCATTAATCACTTAATCTCTCTTTGTATATTCATTTCAAAATGAAGAATGTCTGTTCTTGTTGCCCTTATGACAAAATTCAGACTACTCTACTCTAAAAGAAGACTGACTGATCGATATTTCTCTCTACTACTTATATATGACTGTGTTATTTTGTGATAAAGATAATACAAGATGAGCCAGTTTGCCAGAAAAGTGGATGGAACCCAACGCAGCCAGGCAGGTACTACCCCTGACTTCAGGTTTCGCACTGTGTTTATCACACGGTGGATAGGGAGTAAACGAGAAACCCAGCTTAACTTCTTTATGTAGGTGCTTCATAAAGAATATTAGACCTCCAAGAGGCTACTGCCCAGCACGGGAATAGAGGGAGAAGAAAAGTTGACTAAATGAAATTTTGGCTAGCAAACAGTGCAGGGCAGCAGCTGAGCAAAGGGAGGGCAGGATAGAAATGGAGTTAAACCTGGGTAGGTTTTTGACAAAAAAGGATTAAAGATTGCGAGCAGAAAAACCCGGTACTACCGAGCGGAAGAAACTACATCACGTGTGGAAAAACTGCATCCGAGCTGGGAAAAGGCTTCGCTCGCGAGAGCAGTGCGGCAGTAGGACTTTGAGGGAAGGGCGGCCCGTTCCTTGTCCTCCCGGAGAACCTATTTCTCGGTGGAGGAGAGCACACCAGATGACGCAAGCAGCATGCAAGAAAGGAAAAAGCATATAAAATGAATCGTATGCGCTTGAAAAACAACAGAATGCAAATCAAGGCAACATAAATTAAAGAGAGAGGGGGAGAAAGTTACTCCAGGGGTTTTATCCCCCTGCCCCCACAGGATACAAGCCATTTCCTTTGACTTTGCAATAGCAATTTCAGAATGCTACTTCTGGCACTGGCTGAGCCGCATGTATTTTCAGCGCTTGGCAAGAAGACATTTCGAAGATAGAGGTTGTTCTTTTGCTTGGGAAAGGGAATTAGACTTCTTGCGCTGTGACAGTAAATAATGCGTTTCTCCTCTGAGGTCACCATTGCACAGACAACAGTAAATTTGGCGTTTCCCAATTTTTCGCTCCTTGACTTTGCAACCTAAATAACTTTCTTCTCTTCGTTGAGTAATTGTCCACATGGAGTCCATTTTTATTGTGCGCGTGCTCGTGGCTAGCTTCAGGCAGAGGGAGCACGTACGGTCCAAGAATGGACTACATGTGGGTAACACATTTCAAAGAAATACAGTTCCTGAGAGGTAAGTAACTCCTTACCAATGTGCAGTGCTGAGAAAACTAAGATGGAGTTCTCTGACCATTGCCAATGCAGAGTACTGGCCTTTCCTAACGCGCAGTGGATAGACCTGGGTCTGATTTCTCAACAAATTTTCACTACTAAGTAATTCTGCCAAGTAATTTGAGACAATTAATAATGTGATACGACTGAAGAACTGTGTTCCCTTTTAAAGGACATCAAGATGACTGAAGATTCAAAAATTAGTCTCCAATAATGTACATCAGCGTATTATATTTCTAAGATAACTTTATATGCTATGCTATATAAAAAGACTAAAGAGCGTGACCAGCAGTAGTGGCAAGGGGAAAGGCTATGGCTTTAATTTATGAAAGCAGTTATAGGGCATCGGAATAGCCATACTGGATTAGATTAAAGCCCCAGTCTGTAACGGTGACCAGTAGCAGATGTTACGGGAATATGAGAAAGAGATGGGAACCCCTCCTTTTTTCTGCAACCAGACTCTGTCAGTTTATGCCGCCAGACTTCCCTGCGGAGGGGCAGATATGCAATAAGGTAACCACGGGCCGATACCTTCACGATTATTGACAGAACTCTCCCTTTTCCTCAATTCTGTTTCGAGCTGTGAAAGATTGCACTTTCTTGACAGAAGACGAAAAGAGGTTTTGTATATCGCTGATACTCACCGAGCGAAGAATCCCATCCTCTTCAGAGCAGCTACGACACGCTGGATGCCAAGATCAAGCAAAAAAATCTGAGTTTGTTCCTATTATACCTAACGAAGCTGCTGAGGTGGCTGGGTGCCTGCCATCTTTCAGTGTCGGTAGATAAAACTCACAGACCCAGCCAGATATCTGACCCTTATTGAACTGACAAACTGTAACTCTCATTTTTAGTTTGATCTAGTATTAAAGGGAAAAGTAAAACTCAATTTAAGAAAAATAAAACACTTAAAATGTGTGCATTTTTAATCACTGAGCGGTGTCATTTCTTTCTTGTGGGCAGAGACACTTGTGATAGTTAAACTGGGACATAAGAAATACGGTTTTAGGAGTTCATGTGTACCAGGGCTTGCTTTGTCAGTAACGTTAATTTTTGAAAAATTGGTAAACTTAAAAGGATTCAGATTGACAGTTCCACTTTCAAGTAGTGGCTAACGTCTACCAACAAGCGGCGTCACGAAGCGTGGGAACTCCCACACGTACCTGTCAGATCTGGAGAGGGAAAAGGGAGGAGTGAAAACCATGCCTAAACCGTACCTAGTTTGGATCTCGTTGCTCCTTTACGGACCTGACGAGGAGAGCGGGAGCCCGCAGGTTTGTCCGTAGGAAGCTATTCTGAAAACCATCATGGGAAGGTCAGAGCCTCAAGCTGCAGTGGGGCTGCCTGAGTCCAGCGGCGTATCTGGGTGCAGCCTAGAGGTCCCGTGCAGAAGTGGCACGGCAAAGTCAGTCGGTGTTCGTGTCTTTTGGCTTACGTGCCTCCCGAGAGGAGAAAGGGTTAAGCGTGAGTTAGGGATGCATGTGAAAATGTATGGGTGAAGTAGGAAAAAAAAAAAAAATTCTCTTCTAGCTTGAGCCACTCCATCTGTTCCCTTAATTCAGTGGCAGACCTTGACTGGACCCTGGGATCTGCTAGTCCCACACTTCATACAGCCTCGCTCGGTAAATTAAGTTGTTGGCCTGTGTTGCTGGGGGTTTAGGAAGGTGAGTGATGACCTTGGTTTGAGTATGTTTGTATAGAAACATGTCACTGAGGGATGATGTCTTTCCTCCAGGGACATAGGGCCCAATACTAACCATTTGTTAAGAAAATACCAAAGCTAAACATATCCAGTGCATGAAAGGATCCAACACCCTTGCCAAGTGTAACTTTCACTCATCTTTGAAACATCAATGTACGCTATATTTTAAAGGTTATTTTTAGCACTTGTCTTTTAAACTGTTTCCCATCTGATGTTAACATCTTGCAACTTTAAAACTAATATGAGTTATTTTTATTATTAAAATGGGAAATCTCTTTAATATATTGTAGTATGGCAATATGTTTAATATATGTTTTAAAAAGATCTAAAATAGTATTCATTCTCGAGAATGAGGACACGTAATTCCAGAGAAGCCACACAACGCTTTCAAGTTCTATGTTTCTTTATATAGCAAAGATTAAAAATAAAATTTTAAGGAGGATATAGTTATCCTTTATTCCATCTTCCCTGCAGTATTTTCCCGGCAGTCATCTACGTCCCTGAGTTGTGGTGCGTGTGTGTTGATGTTTGGAGAATTGCTTGTGGTTGTTCAATTGTCTGAGAAAGTTCTGTGTCAAACGAGAGGAGTTCTCCTCCAGCATTAATTTTGAAAGCAGATAAGGTGTTCAGTCAGATCAGTAGTTTTCCTTAGTTTGAGAAGTCCACAAGAAAACATGAGCAGATAAATTCGGGTTAGAACCACGTTTTTCAAGCCAGGTAGTCTTAAAACTGAATTCCCGACTGTGGATTTAGATCCAAACTTCAGGCATCCGAGGCTGAAAATGTTGGCCTTGTTTAATATCCCTATCCAGGACTGATTAATGTACAGTCAGGATGTTTTTCCATACAGCCAGCCTATAAATGTTACCTTTCTAAAGTTCAGCCCATACTAACTCGGTATATCTTTAAATAATTTATCTTCCTTCCCTACACTCTTTAAATATTTCAGCCTATTTTAGGTTGTGAAGCAGTTGTGAAATGGCTGATTCGGCGCTCGGGCGTCTCCCTGGTATGCGGGGTGGCTGGTGCGGGGGCCAGCCTTGGTTTAAACAGGAAAGAACGAAACCTCGGCACCGTCGGAGGCAATGGGAGCGTTGCCACCGGCTTCCACGCGGGCTGGCTGTGACCCAGGCAGCCACCTTTGGTCTCCCGGGCTGTAAATCAAGCGCCGGAGACTGCGAGGGTGCAAAATGCAAAACCGGCGTGTGGAGGGAAATCGGAGCAAAACCAGCCAGCAGAACTATGGGAAGCTGGTCAAAGGGAAGTACCTGTATTCGAGGGGGGGTGTATTTTAATGTTTTCTCCTCTGCAAAATTTTCTTTAACCATATGTGTGAGGAAAGACTGCCTACTGTCACATGGAACCATTCCTGAGGGAGGCGTCGGAGAAAGTAAATGGTAAGAGTGCCGTACATGGGTTTTTTCTCTCCCGCAATGAATGGCTGAAGAAGTTACCTAAAACTGATCACGAACCATTTTCTCCACATGCAAACAATCTTTTTGTCATACCTGAACTTTTGTGAATTCCCAGGTCCTGCCACTCCAGCATAAGCAGAGAACCACCAACACGTTTCAGTTGTTTCTCTCTTGCACCCGTGCCCTTTAATTTCTTCTATTTAAAGAACTGAATTAGTTAGGAATGACTTAACGTAAGGAATGCACTCAAGCTCTTCAGCTGAAAATAGTCTTTATTTACAACCAGGTTTGTATAATTTTTTTGGAAGCTGTCATTTCATTACTTTTCACATAATTCAAAGCAGAAAAGAAATGTATTTGAGTAGGGGAATAGGAACTAAAGGTCATTTCATTCAAGAAAGAGCATATGCTTTATTTGGGCCAGCCCTGAAGAACAGGATAAAAGATTGGACAGATATCTGGAGAAATGCTCCAAATGTTTTCTGGGTGAGAAAACCCTTTTAATTTAATAAATTAATAAACTGTTGAATAAACAGAATAAAATGTTAAGTGCATTTTGTTTTATACCGAGCATAAAGAGGAGAATAACAAACCCTTTTAACAGCAGCCAGGATATTATTCCCAAAATAACTTCAAGCGAGGCAGAAGCCTGCGTGGTTAGAGGGCCACAGCTAGACCTCCTTTGGTGGGGGTAAAACCCTCCGTGGGAGTGGGGTGCGAACCACCCGTACCCCCCTCCTCCCAGAGCACAGCTCCACTTTGTGACAGCTATCAGACCTTTAAAACCCTCTTAAGACCAGGGAGGTCTCAGAATCGGAGTTTTTCCATGGGGAGGAGAAGTGCCCAATAGGGGGCCAGGTGAAGCCTAGTGGCACCAGCCAAGGTCCGGAGGTGTGGGCTGGGGCTGGTTATCAGCTTGATTGCAGTTTTAATTAACATGGGGGGCTGAGCTGCAGCAGTTGAGGAGGTGGACTCTGCGCTGAGGATGGTTTGCTTCCAGGCAGAGAGGTGTGCGGGTGGGTGAGGTGGTCACCTCTGAAGCTGCCTCAGCTTGAGGAGTCAAAGCCCAGAGATTTCATTCTCTATGGAGCTGGCCAGAGCTCGGATTTCAGTACCCCTCTCTGCCCTACCTACCATGGACTATTTTCCTTTAGCAAAAAGTTTTGTTAGTTTTTCTGCTTCGGAGAGGACACATCAGCAGAAGTCTCCCACAAATTATAAAGCTCCTCACCCTCTGGGCTGGCTGCAAATGCCATAACCTGGCTAAAAATTGGAAACATCAGATGCTGAAGATGTGCTGGATCCACAAACAACTTCAGACTCTTCCTGTGACAGAAACTCCTCATTTAGCAGGGACTCTCCACGTACTTGGCCACCACCCCTACCTGCAGAGGGAAGGTGGTTCCCCACTTTCCGTCACTCCAGTTGCTACACAGGTGGAGCATCTTTGCGTGGGAGCTGGAGAACAGCTGCTCCTTCTGCTTCTCCATTTCTTGCTCTGTTTCCTGCCACTGCCTCTCGCCGCCAGGTCTGAGGAGGAATGAGATCCTCCTGGGGCCACGGTTAAATATAAGACACGAAGAACTGCTTGAATTTATTTCCCTTTACTCCTATTTCTCCACGAGTTCTGGTAGAGAACAAAGCGCATGAAGCAAACGGGACAATAGGCTCTACAAAGAAGCTTTTTGTAAAGAGATGATAGTACAAAAGGTCAACGTTATCTTGCTCCTCTTCATTCTCTCTTTGAGTTGTGTCAATCTGGCGTAATTGTAAGAGGTTTTTAACAGTATCTTGGCTTCCCTCAGCTTAACAACCAAAAGCTTCCTCTCCTTGGGGTCCGTCGCTGCGTGCTCCGGGCAGAGGAGCGGTGCCGGGGCTGCACAACGCCTCCGTACACTGGACACTTCACCTGAATTTACAAGCCCGCTTGAAGACTTAAATGAGCTCTTGTCTATAAGAGCTCCCCGTCAAACCTGTATTTTTAAACTGATTGATGCAAATCTGAGAAAATATTGGTTTCACCTGCGTCTTTATATCTTGTGGGGTTTTGCTACTCTTTCTCCCCATAACCTCGCAGTAAAGCAACACCTCTTAGATTCGATTAATTTCTTGTTATATTCATCACTTGTATCGTAACCTGGCTGAACCATTTGGTTAGTACCAGCATCCATAGACGCTGTCTATTTCCGTAGCCTCGAGGCCTGAGCAACCAGGGACGCTAAAAAAAAAAGGGCAATGGCAGGAAGAATATCTTAAGTATCTTAAGTATTAATGCTGACTGTAGAGAAATACAAGAAAAATCAGTTACACCTTGAAGGCTTCAGATTTTATTTAAATATTTGGGATTAAAATGGTATACCTGTGTTTACTGCACCCTTTTACTTTTTTTGTTATTTAAGTAAAATAGATTTATGACTTGCGCCATAATGTCACCTCCAGATCCTCACCAGAATTAATTGTTCTAGTAAAGAATGAAAAGTGTGACTTTGTACCACTTGCAGACAGGAAAATAATGGTTTCAAATTTTAAACCAGATTTTTGCCAAATGTATTTTTAGTCATATTTTTGGGGGAAAGTCTGCAGATGTCAGTCAGTGTTCATGTGCACGCCTGTGACTGTATTTCTACTTTATTAAGAGTTCAATATTGCTTCACAGTGTTTCAAAGCTGTAGGCAAAACTGTTAATGAAAAAGCTATATTTCTATGGCAAGTACATGATACTGTAAATAGAAAACAAGCTGAGCTTTCAAAATCCAGATTTGGACTTAATTTTTTTCAAAAGTTGATAATTTATTCTCCTTTTCCCCCTTTTTAGACATGAAATTAATGCATGAAATTTTGGTGTCTGAATTTGTCACACTATTTTCCCAATCTGGGGTGTTTGGATTTGTATTCTGATGGACTTGTTCTCTAACAAATTGTCTCCTGGCAGGCTATCTGAATTTTTCCACTGTACATTTATTTTTTGGCGATAATTTGCTGTCTCTCTTAAGATTTATGTAAGAAACCCCCCTACAGCAGCGGAGTGTCTAAAGAACAGGTACTTCTCCTCTGCTCTTTTCCTTCGGAAATTAATTTAAGTTCTGTTTTAGTTTTATTACTCCATTCCCTTCCCGGTCTGGCAATGCCCTGGAGACAAGCCGGCGTCCGGGGACGTTCACAGGGTATCGTAGCCCCGGATCGTGCTGTGGTGAGGAGGAGGGAGCAGGACCTGGGGGAGAAGGGGCTGTGGAGGGCAGAAATCCAAGCAGCCGCCTCTGAATTTCTTTTCCTCCTGGACTGCCTTGGGGCACTACCTACGCAGAACACCCCCCACCTCTTGAAAGAAGGGAATAAAAATCGGCAAGATCAGGTGCGCCGGTTGCCATAGCCAAACCGAAGGCAGCGCCTGGTCCTGCCCCGCTGTCCTGGCGCTTTGGGGTGAAAGTCTCAATGTTCAGTAGTTGAACCGCGATGATAACGGCAAGGAGGAGTTCACTGCCGGAGGTTTTGGTGTCCAAACAGAGACCAACCTGGGGAATTATATGTAAGACCAACATTAAAGAGAGGTTGAAGTTGAAAAATGTAGGGTTTGAAAATGGAAACATCAAATTTATACGCTCATACCCTTACGCAATCTGAACTCTAGAATCTTAACTCTGTTATAATGCGTATGCGCGTTGGGTTGTGATTTTTACTTTTGCTAACTCACGAGCTGTGAAAATGAGCAGTGTGAAGTTTATAGCAGAGTGGTGAGTTGCACCTATACAGACAAGGAACTTTCCAGCATAGGGACACTTGTGCTAAATTTGAAACAAGGATTTCTTAACATAAGACATTTTTGGATACGTAACAAGATCTAATTTGCAGACTGATTTTCTTCTTAAATTCCCTGTAAGAGTCACCAAGATTTTAGAACTTGAGAACAAAATGTGCAATGCAATGAGAAGCTGAGTCAGTAGTAATTTGTTGTAAATCTGTTAATGCTTTGCAAACTCAGAAAAGTGATAATTTCAGCCATCTGACTTCTGTAGTGATGGCAGAGTGCTAAATTTATTAAGCATAACAGAAGTTATCACAACTTTCCAATCATGCTGAAATAATAATTGGAAATAATTTCTCTACCATGTGGCATGTTAAATAATGACCTTGGGAGAAAATATGAAGATAAGTAACAGAAATCAGCTTAATACTATGCTAAATCAGTTGTTTCCTATTAATCTTACAGAAAATTGTACTGAAAATCTAGGGGTTTTAATGACCAATAAGAAACGTTGTTTGCTTCCTTTTGATTCAACACTTTCTTAGTTGAAATTGATAGCTATTGAATAGCAGAAATAGTGCAATAGTAGTTTATTTGAGGGGTTTCTATTGCCACCTAGTGGCTCCCCCCCTTCCTCCCCCCTTTCCTGGCCACTGGCTCCAGCCCTCCGAAGATTTTCACTTGCCTGGAGCAAATGAGTTTGTTTACTGACAACTGAGGGAGCGAGGCAAATGGTTTAATTTTTTTAGACATATGAAGAAGAAAGGCACGAAGTTAAGTTTCCTCATTATATGGACTAAAACTAATTCTTTGAGTAACTAAGATCTGCCCCAGCTGACGTAAATTAAGACCCATACACTTAGTAATGAACGCTGCTTCGAAAAGGAGAAGCTATACAAATGTGCTTCTGTTGTTGTTGCTCAAAGCAGAAGATATGGATTTGACGGGATTCTGTCTTGCCTGAGTTTTAATCTTCTGTAGTTCTCTCTGATTTCTGTTGACTTGGTCCATTTTTACCCCTGGAGCAAAACCTTCTTCAACCCTTACAAAAAGAGTGAGAAGTGCATGTTGGTCTTGACAAGGTACACTGACATAAATCGTAAGAAATATGAAGTCTTTGGTTCTCATGACTCTTTCTTGATAACAGGAAATATAAAACAATTTTCTGAGCTTTTGCCCTTGCACAGTCACACCTGAGAGTTAAAACAGAAATGAGTGAGAGTCTCAATACCTCTTACTTACGCCAGTGTAAAGTCTGAGGGTTCACTGAAGCCAGTGGGGGAACTCGTGTCTATGGAGGTAAGACGCGCTGTAAATAAAATTAGAATTGAGCCCACAAACTTGAATAAAGTCCAGAAGTTTTTCTTTGTACCTGGTCTCATGTGGGTATTACAGTACTGTAATATAGATTATAACACAGAACACCTGCACGTCAGAGCTCCTCGTATCAGAGTTTCATTTCTCCACAACACACTTTTTCAAAATATCCTTCCATTTGAATTAAAACCTTTCCTCTATATAAATTGCCGTCATTTTTTTTGTTTGTTTCAGTACAGGCTAAAACATGAGATTTTATTTCTCGAAAGTTCTATTTTAATGACAAGTAAAAATCGTAAGCGTTAATTTTGCCTCCACTGCTTAAACAGAAATGGTGTGTTCTGAGTGATAACCACTCCTCCTTTTAAAATAAACCACACGGTTTTGTCTTGGCAGACAGTCAGCTCTAGAAGACTTATCTGCTTGTAAAGTTTTCCTTTGCATACATGGTCACTCAGCTTAAATACATTTTTAAAGTATGGAGCAAACTACAGAATGGAAAAAAGTGTGAAAGCTTTGATATATATTCTATCTTTGCTGTGCGTGTATGGAGTTAACTCTCTCTTTCCTGGTGAATGAGTATTCCCTAGGCTTGGAATGTCTTTCCAGAGGCACAAGAACTGCCCGTCTGAAACTGGCACTTCCGCAGCCGGAGGCTTTGCTGGACACGTTTCATGTGCGGATCGGGGGGAAGGAGGATTGCCGAGAGCCCGACACGGGACCCGGAGACCTGCGCTCCTCTGCCCATTCGCTCGGAGCCTTCCTGTCTAACCTCGGCCTGTTCACTTAGGCTCGGATTTTCAAAGTTATTAAAATATTTTAGGAGGTCCTTTCTAAACACTCGGCTGCCTCAGTTTTCCACCTATAAAATAATATGCTCCACAGTAGCACTTCTTTTCCCTGTCTTGTGCTTATTTATGGAGAGTATTTAGGAAGAGCAAAGCACTTACCTGGCTTTTGTCTCTGCAAATCCCTCGGGAAGTCTGCAAGTTCTTGGGGCTTCGGTGTCTTTGCACATGAGGATCTACCTCAGCTAGGACGAGGCGGCCCCGTACCGGCTTTAGACTTGGAGTCACTGCCACGTTTCAAGCAGTAAAATAAACCAGGAAACCAATGTGAAGGGTCATTCTTCAAAGGCCGCGTGCCTTATCACGCCGAAACCCCTAATTGCAGAGCGAGCGCTTGCAAGGCTTGCACCCCGAGAACGGCGAGAGCTGGTGGAGGAGACAGCACGCCCCGGCGAGCCCGGCAAGGCCATCTGCTGGGATTGACCCGGGACGGGAGCTAAACCGGTGGCCCTGGGACACCATCAGGGACTCCTGCTGGAAAGTAGCACCAGTAAGCACCAGTAAGCACCAGCAGTGGCTCGCAATGCCCGTTTTCTTAAACGCGGTCGGTCTATCTACCTAGAGGTGTGTGTGTATGTGCGTATGGGGATACACACAAACGTTTGAATTAGAAAAAGGTTGCCCAAATTCCCAGCTCGCAGGGCAAATTTTTAGTGTCCTCTTCCATTATTTCTTGAGGTGTTTCAAAGTTCATCATTCCTATCGGCTTTAGTAAGCAAATAAATTTAAAATTAGATACTTTTCTTACTTCTTTTATTCTCTCGAGGCACTTTTCAGCTGAATGCCCTGCCTATGCTAATGCAATGACCATCTTTGAAGCACACTTTTAAGTGGTTTATTTATACCATATTCCAGATTGCATATTGTGTTTTTTTGCTGAGTGAATTTGAACTCTGGGTTTTGGTCTTTTTTTTTTTTTTTTAAAAGGGGAAACACAGCTTCCAAATGCAAGTTGTTTTTTTTTTCTCAAATAACACAAGAAAAAACCCAAACCCTTTCAGGTTATATGTTTAAACTCCTCTGTGGTGTTTCAACATGATGAAAACTTGAAATACCTTGATTTTAGGAGTTGTAGTAGCCAGCTGCGCAATTTGCCTGGTTAAAGGCAGGAGTCAATGGGAAGTTGAAGTCACCTTTACAGCTCAGTGCTCAGCTTCCCGAGTGCTCTGTGCCACCAGGTTGAGCTGTGGTTTACGGGGTAGTGCCAGGTAGCTGGCGTTCTGCTCTCCCAGCGCAGCCGCGCTCCAGCCGAACGGGAGCTTTTCCAGTGCCAGCACTGGCATGGCCATGGCGAAGCCACAGAAGCCTAAGAAAAAATTCTGTGGTGGAATAACATAGGAAAAAAACTCGCCAGCTAATTGATAGGGTGAGAAGGTCACAGGGAAATGCTGGTCACTCGGATGCCTGGGATTGTAAATATCTTCCTGAAATGTTATGGCGTTTTGTGCGGCTGCAGTGAGTGAGCGAAAAAAGAGAATGAGGCATGTGGGAAAAGATCGAGACGGTCGCGGTGCAGAGGAGTAAGTGCCTCTAGTTGCTCTCCAAGGGGCTGGGTGATTAATGATGGATTTTTCCGAGGCTCCGGGTTGCCAGGGATCTAGATGCTCCCCACAGCAGCCCTCAGGGATGAACTGAGGCGAGTTCAGGAGTTGTGTCTCCCTGCACAGCGAGACAACTGGGTCCCGTTCAGGTCCTCACCAGCACCTCCTGGTACTGCAACCAGTGCCACCATATTGGGTGCCACAAAGATATTCGTAATGGCTTAGGACATTTTGGAAAATGGGAAAGATGATTTTATTTAAGAAAACCAGACGTGATGCTGGAGTTTCACTTCTCTGCTATCGTTCTGATTTTACACACACCAATATGCTGCAGCTCCTCCGGTGCCTGTGTTACCAGCCGGCGGCGTGCGGTTCATCCCCAGGGCAGCTGCATCTGCTGCATCCCTACCCGGCCTGGCTGCATCTGCTCTGCTCTGCTCTACCAGAGTATCAAGAGGAAGATGAGATGGCTCCAGGGAGACCTTCGAGCCCTTTCCAGTCCCTAAAGGGGCTCCAGGAAAGGAGGGACTCTGGATCAGGGAGTGGAGCCATAGGACGAGAGGGAACGGTTTTAAACTGAAAGAAGGGAGATTTAGATGAGATATTAGGAAGAAATTGTTGACTGTGAGGGTGGTGGGACACTGGCCGGGGTTGCCCAGAGAAGCTGTGGCTGCCCCATCCCTGGAGGTGTTCAAGGCCAGGTTGGACGGGGCTTGGAGCAACCTGGTCTGGTGGGAGGTGTCCCTGCCCATGGCCGGGGGTTGGGACTAGATGATCTTGAAGGTCCCTTCCAACCCAAACCATTCTGTGATTCTGTGCAGACACAGGAAACCTGGTGCTTCAGGCTCCCTTTGTGGTGCTGGTGAGAGGCTCCTTCAAAGCCACATTTGGGGAGGACGTGGGGTGGAACTAGATGGTCTTTAAGGTCCCTTCAACCCAAACCATTTTGTGATAGTGTGATTCTATGAAGGTTTGTTGCCTGCTCATCATCCTTGCCATGACTCGGAGAGAGGACAAAAAAGTGTCGTCAGGCTTCAGGCTTCTACCTTCACATCTTCTCTCAGCATTAACGTGGTAGCACATGAAGTCTCCCGTTCAGCAAAGTGCATAATTTAGGTGAGTAGGCACGTGGGTCATCCCTTTCCTCCTCAGTGAGGCACAGCATGTGTTTAAATCCTATTAAAGCCTGTTGGACTTAAACACATACTTAAAGTTTGGTGGAGTTGAAAGGCAGACGTGGAAAACAAAATGGAAGAAACACAATTCTGCCTGTTAGCTTCCCCAAGGGCTGACCACACACTCCCCTCTGTGCATTCGAGCGGCGGGATTTAATTCCAAAGATGTCCCGATACAGACAGGTAACATCTATTACAAAGGGTTGCCATGCTTTGTGGGTAGATTAGGATTTAGTTAGATGCTAATTGTCCTCATTCCCCAGAAGATTCGCCCAAGTTGCATACTGGGCACAAGCATGTGGTTTTCCTCCCACAAATTTTGGGCCCAGTACAAATATTTGACAGAGGGAGAAAAATGTCAGTCTGCTCTGAAGACAGTTTGCATTTGGAATTGATATTTTCTGGAAACTCATTCTCCAGGTAAATTAACTTTCTTTAAAAAAACCTCTCAGGCACTAAGTTTGAGAAGGAAAATGAAGTGCAATCCCAGGTTCAAGGAAAAGATTTCTTTTTTAAATAAATATTCTTAGTTTAAAAAAAAAAACCAGAACAACAAAAAACCCCAAAACAACAAACAAATGAAAAAAACCTGCCAAATCCCCCCAAAACCACCAACACCACTGATTTTCCACTAGTTGATGACTCTAACCCCCGCGCTGGGAACAGCGAGCCGCGCTGCTGAGGAGGGGGGGAAAAGGCACCAGCGCTCTCGGGCCCCTTGGGGACTGTGCTGCGTCGCGCTCTGATGGCACACGGTTCATTTCCCGACCGCTGGAGAGATGGCGGGGAATAAAAAGAAAGAAAACAACTCTTAATGCTAAGGAACGAACGTGGAGTTCAACTTGAAATATAGGGAAGACAGTCTTTCAAAAGTTGTAGCTGTATTTAGCATCAGAGTTCATGAGATCCACATGTCCCATCTTCTTTTTCTACAAATCCCAGAGGAGGAAAAAACATTTATTATGATAGCCTGGAAGGAAAAAAAAAATGTCTGTTCATCAATTTCCCCCTTTTTTAAGAGATAACCACTGACTCTACCCGTATGTTATCTTTATCCTGAGGCAGCAAATTTATCATAATTTATTCTGGTATATTCTAAATTTACCATGTTGATTACCACTGTATAAACAACGTCTGGCATTTGCCTCAGCCAAAGAACTGAGGCTGGCGCTGATTTGGAGTAGAGATCTGTGGAAGGGCTTCAATTTACTGAAGTGGCTGTAATATCAGTACAAACACCAGAGATAAATAGCAAAGGATAGGGTGGTTTTAAAAGGGGGGCGGAAAAAAAAAAAAGGGTTCTTCTCCTGTGTAATGCTAATGAGCCACTTACCGAAATGTATCTGTTTGGAGAGGGAAGTCCAAATGACACAAGGTTAAAAAACGTTAGGAAGTGGTCTGCAAGTACAGCCGACTGGACTCGCTCATGGAGAAGCTGCTCTTAAGGCTTCTCAGGGATCAGTGGGCAAGGGGGTAAGAATATCTTTTTGTAATTACCACATACAAATATGCGTAACATGAAAGCGTTCTCATAAGGTTGAACTAAAACCAGTCCTAATCTCGGGGACTAAAAAGGATTTAAAAGGAGGACCAAAAAAAGGGGAGGGAGTGCCTTAACTGGAGATAAGTTTCTATTTACAGGGGAAAAAAAAGAGAATTATTTGATCAATTGGCCAAAGTACATATTTACTGAAAATAACTGAGACCCAAACGAGCAAGTAGATGGAGCAAATCTTGTGTCTGTTCCCTCATGCAGTTTCAAGGTGATTCTTTTCTTCACGGCTCTTCAACTGTAATTCTAAATAACATGGCAAATTCTGAAATTAAAGTCTAAATTTATGAACAAAACTTATAAATAACATGATGAGTTCTTCTATAAAATTGCATATACAGGATTTAATTTCTTTTTATCTTTCATGATATCCTGTGTCTCTGTTGTCCTGTGCAGCACACGTATTCCAGAACACCACTTCTTCTGCATTAAGACTATGGGTGAACTGTGCCTGGCTTTAATGAGGCTGGAAAAGTCTAATTGGCTTCCTCGGCAAGCACTTCCCTCTGCTCTTTTTTAATTCTGAGACATACCCAGACAAGGTACAATGTAGATATATCGATTTTATGAATTAAAAGTTAAAAAGCACTAATTACAATATGCAATAGCTTGTTCCTTGTTCAATGATGTGTTTTCTATTGTTAAAAAAAAGAAGAAAAAGGACACCAACTTGCCATTTTGGAGCTCTAGCTTCTGCATTAGCTGATTAAAATGAAAAATTAGCTCCTGCTATGTGTGGAGTGCGCGCTGTCATGATGTGTGTGAACAAGAGAGCTTTTGCGCAAGAAGTGTGTGTACAAGCTTAGCGAATGCATCTTTGGAAGCATCTTGGAAAGTCTGTCTCCAATATTCCGTGGTTTTGTTTGGAATTTTTTTATCTTTGCTTAATAGTGTTAAGGAAATCCAGACGTGAGCTGTGTTTCTGATTTTCTGAGTTAAGCCAGAATGATAATTTCAAATTGTTTTCCTACAGCTTGGCACTTTCTACTGATTCTGCTGTACTTCTTCCCTCTTCTTCCCTTGCAGAGAATGCTTAAATTTAATATCAGAATATGATATCATTAAACAGCAGCAAAGGACATGGGCGAGATTATTTACAGTGACATCAATTAATGTATTTTCCTCTGTTTTCAAGGACACAGTGCATCCTGAGGGGCGTGAGGACGGTAAATGTAAGTTCTGCACAAGGGACGCAGCATCAGAAAACTCTGTTTGCCCTTAGACCGCAGTAGCCCTGAAGCCCACCCGTAACTTCAGTTACTTGAATTACACCAGTGGCTTCCCAAACTGGTGACGTTGGTTGCTTTGTGGACCAAACTGGACTGGGCAAAATCTTGCAGGGCTACGGATCAGAATGTATTTTTCATGCCTCGGCGCTCAGTTCTGTCATTCCAGCCTCCCTTCGGCATCTTGGATTCTCGCTGCACGCAGACAAACAGCCCAGTGTATCTTCCCAATAAGAACAACAGGAAAGCCCAGGGAGCTTTGTATAAATAAGCAAATAAAATGGAATTCAGCACAATTCCAAGGTGCCTTTTGTGGCTGGTACCATATGAGTAGGGAACTCACAACCTTGTCCCAGCCAAGTGCCGGAGCACGCGCTGAGCTTTGAGCGTGTCCCCTCGCCGGCACCACGCACGCCTGAAGGTAAGCGCTCTGGTCCAACGCTTCGCCTTCTTCCGGGGTATCAAGCATGGCGGCTTTCCACTTTAAATCCAAAGAAAGTCCTTAATTTTGGTCTCTGCTCTTTACAGGGCTGTATTCTGATACGGAGCACTCTGCGTGACGCTGCTGTAGTATGATAGCTGATTTTTTTTTTTTTTTCCTAGTACCTGTCAACCAGGAAATGAGATTATTATAAGAAGAGCTGAAATCATGTTTTTTTGACTCTGAGGTATTTGCTGGTGTGCTGAAAGAAAGCTATAAACCCCTAAAATTGCAGGCCAAATCAGCCTCCCACCTCTACGCGCATGCAAGGTAGGAAAGAACAGAGGAAGGTCAGGACTCCGCACCAGCGGCGGGCAGCTCCTGGGCCCCTGTGGCACAGATGGGAACATCGCCCAGTGCAGCAGGACACAAGACGTTTGGGACAGCCAAAGGCAGCCGCGGGAGGTGTTCGTCAATCCGTTCGTGCAACCCTTGGGACAGCTTTGCCGACGCCTGGGCAGCAACAGCGGGATCTTTAGCCTGGGCAGTTGAAACACGGATAAAAATGAGGGTGCGTCTCTGCAACGGTAGCTTCTCTATCAAGCCAAACACAAATTAAAGGATTTTTGCTCAAAGTGACGATCCCCTGCACTCAGCAGGTGTTGCAATATTTGATAAGCCACGTGCTGTGGTTCTTTTGCCCTCCCTCTCCATTCCTGACTCTTAAACTCAATTTTCGGTAAAGCCAGCTGTTGCTGGGAGGAATCCTTCTGTCAGCTCTTTTCTGTGTTCTGTTCCCAGTGCTCTCTTTATACACTCTCAAATATCCACTTCTTATTATGCTACATGTTTGTAGGAATTGATTTTGACGGCGCAATTTGAAATGCTGAATTTCTCTTAATGCCATCACAATCTTCTGGGACTTGAAGACAGAGACGTTTGTTTCTGCTTGATAGCTTCTGAATAATAATCTCTTTGAATATTGCATTTGGGGTAACCAAGGAAGAATACAATACCCCCTTCTGAAGGCTTTGGAGGGCTTTTTGGCTGGAAGACAGAGACTGAGTCTTTGCTAATGTGTTCTTTAAAGCCCAGTATTGTGAAATACCATATTTTATTGGTGAGTTCACAACAAACGCACTCTGCCAGGAAAGAAAGCCGTGCTAATCCGGTTTGTGGTATAGCAGTTTCTTGTGTGGCTTTAGCAGCTAAGCCATGTTATCCATACATCAATTTGGAAAGCAGTTTGAGATCGTTCAGAACGATACGGTTAAAAACAATATGGGTAAAAAAAAATTGCAGGTACTTATATTACATTTAATGTACTGCCATGTTCCTAGTAATGCCATTAAGAAGAGATTGAAGTTCTTTCACAAAATATAATCTAGCCTAAAAGTACATGTAAAGTTGTCGTGTAACCTAGTAATTATTATAAAAATGTGTGTTCATACAGAAGAATATACTCTCCCTTCACAGGCTGCAAGCTAGGAGACAGGCTAACAAAGTAGAGAAAAGAGGTAAAATCATAGATTCATAGAATGGTTTGGGTTGGAAGGGACCTTGAAGGTCATCTAGTTCCAACCCCCTGCCATGGGCAGGGACACCTCCCACTAGACCTGGTTGCTCCAAGCCCCGTCCAACCTGGCCTTGAACACCTCCAGGGATGGGGCAGCCACAGATGCTCTGAGTACGCTGGAAAAAAGCATAATAGCAAGGGAAAAGGGCAATGCCATTGTGGAGTGACTGTAGGCTTATTTTGGTATTGTGTTGGGATTTATTCTAGGGAGGAGGGGAAGAGTGAGGAGCTGGATAGGGCAGCTCCTACAGAATAACTGAAGCCATAGTTCAGTGAAAAGTGCTGAGGAACGCGTGCCGGAATAGACGTTGACTGCAATACACTGCAGAACGTGACGTCACGTGGAGAGCTCCTTAACACATCGTTCAAGTTGGGAGCAAGAGGGATGTTCAAAGAATGGGTTGCTTTCTGCATAGAGAGTACCAGCCACCGTGCTCTGTGGCACCGTAGCGAAAACGGTGGGGGTGGGAACGTCAGCATTTTGGGGAAGAAATTGTTACCAGAAGCAGCGAACATCATCTCTGTTTGTAAGTAGATTTATGAGATCAAGAGCTGAGAGAAATGGCCCAGCTGTCTCCTAGGAGGCTCCTTTACAGCATTCTACAGAGGCATGGAGTTGATTTGGGCATCCGAATGCTACTCCGGGTACTTCTAGGACGA
The DNA here is from genome assembly GCA_008921705.1 of Burhinus oedicnemus. Lineage (NCBI taxonomy): Eukaryota > Metazoa > Chordata > Aves > Charadriiformes > Burhinidae > Burhinus > Burhinus oedicnemus. The sequence continues at coordinate 752,629 of VFFE01008203.1, forward strand.
ATGGAGGGGGGCGAAACCTGAAGATGCCATAAATAGAATTGGCAGTCAAACAGCCTACATTTCCTGTGAAAATTGCCCTTTATGTGAAAGCTGAAGTCTCCCCACACCTGCTTTGCATTGCTGGCTTATTTTCTTGGAAGATTTTCCTTTAAATTTGGTCACTGAAGTTTAAGCAGCTGAACTTCCCAACTGGCTTGCCAGGGCGGACACAGGCTCTTGAAGGTAAGAGTTAGGTTTCCCAGAATAATATTGCTGTATCTGTTTAGTTTTATCCATATATTGCAAGCTGTTTCCACTACCATGAGTCTAAACATAAAAAAAAGAATTATCTCAGTCTGTTTATATTTTCAGCATTTAATTTAAACAAGATATTACGATGTCTTTGTATCTAAAGTAAACACTTGCTGCTTTGACACTGCAAAATGTGATGCTGTAAACCAACTGGATCTTTTCCAGCTCCACCTTGTGTGCCTTGGTTGGCCTAGAACCAGATTTTAACGTTACTATTGGGACTACATTTTCAAAGTAATAAACAATTAAACAGTAGCAATGTGGCAGTGAGGAAATTTTTTTACTGTAAGACTTCAGCTGGCTCAGGTTTCTGTTTCCAGTGATTTTACAAGCAAACACTAAATTCCTTCTTTTATTTTTTCCTCGGATGACTTACAATCAAAACAGAGCAGGAAAAGTTCAGTATCATAATTTTACACACGAAATTAAATTTTATTAATGATTTAATTCTGTGGTTCTCTGTCAAATACACAGAACCAGACTTTTTTGATCAATGGTCTCTCATTTGTAATTTTTATCATACTTTCTGTTGATGGAAATATAGGACCAAGGCTACGTATGATACAAAGTCTCACTAAACTGTAAGTTGTTTTAGTTTGATCGCAGGCAGCATAGCTATGGCCTGCAATAATCGTGGAGCAATGATATAACAGTGAACGAGAAGAAATCTTTGAGGGACATTGAGTTAGGAGTGTTCAGGACTGACTTTCACGCTGTTACAGACGTGGAATAGCAAAATGGAGATGAAAAGCTGTACCTGTCCTGTCCTTTTGTGCCTTCTCAGAGGCTTAGGTTCAAGTGTGTTACAGCCTCCCAACTCATAGCTTGTCTCCTCTGGACTTCAAACGGAAAGCTCTGTGTCCTCCAATATATTAAAATGTCTATAGGAGGGTTCTGTGTAGGTGCCAAACGGTGTCTGTGCTCAAGGGGTAATATTTGGGCTTCAGTCTTGTGGTGTGTCAGAGTAAGGGATGGACTTGTCAGCAGAGGGAATCCTGCAGTTGAAAACTGACAAGGAACAAATATAAAAGCAAAAAGACTGAAACCCAAATATCATTGTAGAGGGAGGAAAAAACTTACCATCTCACTCCAAGAAAGACATTGAGGTGCTCTTCTCCCAAGGAACAAGCGATAGGATGAGAGGAAATGGCCTCAGGGGGAAGTTTAGATTGGATATTAGGAAAAATTTCTTCACCCAAAGGGTTGTCAAGCACTGGAACAGGCTGCCCAGGGCAGTGGTGGAGTCGCCATCCCTGGAGGTATTTAAAAGCCGGGCAGACGTGGTGCTGAGGGACATGGGTTAGTGGTGGGTTTGGCAGCGTTAGGTTGATGGTTGGACTCGATGATCTGAAAGGTCCCTTCCAACCTGGGTGATTCTATGATTCTGTCTCAAAGGTCTCGTCCTATACTTTGGATACACAGTGGAAATATTAGACAATACCGGACAGAATGCTGGCAATCCTGAGAAGTGGTTTTTCTTTGCCTTGCTAGTGTCTTTGCTCTGCCCGGGTCCCCGCCGCGTGTTTTGTGCCAACGATGCTCCCAAGCCTGTGGCACAGGGACCGGTGGCCTGAGCTGCCCAAAGGGCTGGGACGGCACCGCTGCCTCAAGGAGGGCTCACAGCCAGAGCTGCTTTCAGGTGCCCTCCCCCACTTACAGCATCCCTGCCAATATTACCCAAGTTACTGTATTTCCTGCTCTAGCCCTTTCTGACACTTGAGCCGGTGCTGTGAAACCTCAGCGAGCTCCATTCCTGCACAGCTGTGACAAAGCCATGCGTGTCCTTGTAAGCCGAGATTAAGACCGTCCCACAGGTAGAACTGGTGTAAGACGATCCAGGAAGCCCCTTCCCTCCCCACTTCTAAGTAGGCTGTTCTTGTGCTGCTTTCCCAGACAATTTCCCAAAGCATCCAACTGTAGCATCACAACTTAAATCCTCGTGCAGTTGATGTTCTTTCCACTGACTCTAAAAAGCTTTGGATCGGGCCCTAAATAAATAATGAGAATTTCTTCCACCTCAATTTATGTTTAATTTCCAAACTAAGCCGTTATGTCTTTCATCTTTATTCTTTATATTTTTTTCATGACTCTGCTTGTTATTTTAAGGAAGCAGTAATATATACAGCATCTATATACACAGAGTGCAATATATATATATATATATATACTCTCTGCAGTCCAGTGGATTGTCTTGGGGGGGGGATGAATATATGACTGTAAGAAACTCTCTAGAGTTCATCCAGAATACATAGTTGCTCATTACTTTGTAGCCTGGATTCAGTCAAAGGTGTATTTAATAGTAATTTAAAATTTTCTTTTTTACCAGTGCAAACCATGATAAATGGTTTGGAAAAGATGCATGTTCAGGGAGAAAAAAAGCCCTCTGTTAGTATCCAGCTTGCTGTTTAAGTCTGCAAAAATCAGGAAATGTTAATATATGTTCAATAACAAGTTAAAGAATAAAGCCAATTATCTCATCTACTGACCGATGCAGAGGTTCCCAACTGTACACTTTCTAGGGTTCGGTCCCAAAACGAAGAGTGCCTTTAATTCCATTCCTCTGCATGTCTGCCTTTATGCGAGGGCCTTTCAGTACAAAATCACATCACACTAGAGATATTAGCTTCTCCCTGCCAGTTTCCCAATTACCTGTTGTCTATGAATGATGTCATCACTGGCACACTGTCCATGAGCTGTTTGTGCCGGGACATGAAGCGCTTTGCGTCGTCCTCTACGCTCTGTCACACGCTGGCTTTCGTTTGCATTTCTGAGGGGAAGGGTGAATATCGCCTTCGGGAGGAGCGGAAGCAGAGGAAAAGCGTGCCACGCATCCCAAATTGCCGGGGCCGTCACGCCCCAGCAAAGCATCCCACACGACATTGGCTTGGATGCAGCCCACCTCCCGTAGGGATGGAAACCCAGTCCCTGAGCTAAAGTAACCTTAGCTGAGATAATGTTACCTTAACATTACAATTTCCTTAACAATAACGATTTCAGGAAAAAATTCGTATCTAGCCATCACCTATGTAAATGGTTGTGACCAAGGCATATTTTGGGGACAGATGTAAGAATTAGAAGAGGGGCTCTTAAGGTGGTGTGTAAAATCTTAAGTACATAGAACCGTTGGCTGTAACTTAATGATTTCTTTAATTTCTGTACTAACCTCACTTTTGGAATAAATTAGGGCAACTTGTTAGCCTTTCCCCTTCTTTAAATGACATGCTGAAGTGCTACACGATGCTCTTTTTCAGATTTTTTGTTTCAATTCATATATATATTTTAACAACATTTTATTGAGAACTGCCAAGTATGTATTTTCCTAGTGCTAGCAAAGCGCAGAAGAATAAGGACTGGAAAAGCTACGGGCCAGAGGACATGTGGAGAAATGATTGCGGGAATATGCTCTTCGGATTTGGAATATGGGTCTTTGGGAGAGGAGAGCTGCTGGCAAGTGTACCGGAGGAAGGACCGGAACATAAGAACATATAATGCCGCAGCTCCTGCAAATGAAAGAAACAGAGGGAAGGGGGTGGAGAGATCGTTCTTTCTGGTTTAGCTTTTAACGTGTAGTGTCTGTTCACACAATATTCCCTTCATACAGATCCCGAGAATTCCAATTGGCTCACTTGAAGCTTATTTAAAAAAGGAGCGGAACAACAAAATCCCTCCCAGGTTGTGAGGAAAGCGTTCCATTTTCAACAGAATCTGATGCATGATTCAAAAGAAAGAACAAAGAAACCCACCAGAACACAAAACCCCCATCTAGCTATTCTGAACGGCAGCCTGTGCAGAACCAGCCTGGGAACGAACTCCGTCTTTGGTGGGTTCCGGGCTGCTCTTTGGTTTAAAAATTCAACCAAATTAATGGACACCTCTGCTCCAGTGCCCAAAGTTTTAAAGTTTCTCTCCGGGTGTCACTGTGCTCTTTCCGTGGGCAGGCTTCACCGCGCTACGTGCAGTCAACGACAGTAACGAGCTGATAGTTTCAGCTTACGTATTAATTGGCTGGGAAATAGCGTTGCTGCTCATACAGCAGCTACCTGTTCCCACGATCCGGCAAAAATACAGCCTTATTTACCCGCAGCTCTTGCTGCAGGCCAAAAGTGTGCTTTTGAAACGGTTCTTGCTCTGTGGCTGAAATGATTTGCAATATTTGCTCTTCTACTGAGAGCCCTCTACTTAAACGCCTGCTGTAATGATGCAGTGAATACGTTGCCTACGTCATGCTATGAAGTTCCGGCCAGCTATAACCATAAACACAATTCTTTATGCAAAGTAATTGGAATGAACATGGACGGTGACTGGCTTAGAAAATCCAGGTATGAGGTTTGAACAGCAGAAGGGTTTAATTGATGTGTTCCAATGTATTTATTAGTCTCTTGGTGTTGTTTCTGTCACAAACCCATAAGTTGGTGGTGCCTTCAGATTCACTGTGAGTGTTGCCATTGCTGATGAGCTGGTGAAAGCAACTGCGGACACTGTAGAGCAATTATTCCACTTGAGGTCCCCTCTGAGCACATAGTCTGTAACTTAGTTTTTTGGTCAATAGAGAAATAGACGTTTAGAACCATGCCCTACAATGGCCATTTCTGTCGTTAACTATAAAAGGTGACCTAGATGATGACTTTTGCTGTGGATGTACCTGCGAACACATACCGAGTATGTAAATCTGACCAGATGGGTCCCATCCTTGTCAGTTAAATTATTAAAACACAAGTTACAAACAACGTTTGCTGTTGTAACGAGGAGCCTGAGTGGGGGTTTATGTGTAATTACAAAACTGCAGAACTGCAGACAATGGGAGGGAATGAGCTCCAGTTAGAAAGAAAAGACATCTTTGGTTTTCTGGAACGTACACCAGTAGATGCCCAAAATGAATTTGGCCGCCGGGTAGGGCCACTAGTTAAATGTCTCCTGTACTTTTATTTGAACTGTTTCTGGGGGGTGCGGGTAACTGTGTGTAACTCAGGCACTCAGTAAACAGGACTTAATAATTATTTTTTACTCTGTCTTGGGTACAAAGCTCCTTTGCCCAGAAGAATGTCTGAGATTACAGGTGCGGAGCTAGGCAGCCAGCGGGAGCACGGCGAGGGGGTCAGCCCAGTTACCCCCGTACGGGCTCGTAAAGCTGAGCTCTGCGACGAGCCGGCCTTTCTGCACTTTGTACCAAAGACAAAACGGCATGCAGCTGTATTACCGTGAAGGACAGATTTTTAAGCTCAGACCTACCTCCGCAGAAACCTGTAGACATTTCCAAATAAGGACCTTGATGTTCAGGTGCCCTAAAGCACGTAGGATTCTTCAAATTAATCACAGTATCCCCAGAGCTGGTTTGACCAAGTCCAGAGACTGGGCACTTGGCTTTGCTTTCCCTAAAGATAAAATATGTCTTAATTTTTTTTTTTTTTCTTAAAGGAGGAGGGGGTAGGGAGGATACGCTTCTTCCCTTCTAATCGGTGCGCTCTGGAAGAAGCAGAACGTGGCGATGGAGGATGATGAGCAGCGAAGGCAGAGAGCTGGTCCCGTGCCAGGCGGTGGTACTTGGCTGCTCCGAGGAGGACGAGGCGGCTGTAGCTGTAGGAACTGTCTCTTGCTTATCACAGACACCGGGAAGGGGTGAAACAACAGGGGGACGGGAAAAAAATAGGCTCATAGTGAATGCTGCCTTGAGATCCCCTTTTTGGGGCTTTTCAGTCCTGTCCATGAGGGGGACAGCAAGGTATGCAAGTGCTGGTGCTCTCATTCCGCTCTTTGCTTTGTATTCAGAATTTCTTATGTTAGCTAACGTGAAACACCTGTGGCCGGCTTCCCAGGGGTACCGAGCCTTCCTGGCTACCGCTGGAATTGCCCAGTGCTGCTTTTCAGGGTCTATGTAGTTAAAGCCCAGTTTTTCACAGCACGTGAAGATGGTCTCACAAATTCACGACTGCTCCTCATCTGCATTTTTGGTTTCTAAAAATGCCAGTAATCTCATGGGTCTTAATACTAAGGTGGTGTGAAAATAAATCTGCAAAGCCCTACATTAAATTGGGTGTGAGGGAGAAAGGTGGGAGTGGGTATAAAAACATGGAGTCCATAGCTTTGTATTCCAAGCAGGGCTCGGATAACGTACCTCTGTCTAACGCTTAAGCATACAGTGAGCGCAGAAGACATTAAAAACGCAGTATTCTGCCTTCAGCAAATAAGACAGGAGTCCTGTTGAAAGGCTAATGCAGGATCACAGAATTAAAGCTGGATAAAAGCGCATTTGCACAGAGGCAACTGCTGTGGGCAGGTTGTATGAATTCAGGCAACGTTATTCTGGCGTTTCCAAACTTAATATTTGTTAAGTGTCCTCTGGGGGATACAAGTTATACAATGTTTTCCCATTGTGCTCCAAGTGTTGTGAAGTGTTAGCTTTACTTTTAAGTATAATAGTTTGTTTAGATTCAGGAAAGTAAGGGTGCTTTCAAGCAGAAGCTGCTATACATGACAAGAAGCCCATCATTCCTTGGCATCCTTTGTGCTTATAATGAACTGTTTTGCAGTTCTCTAACACCTAAATGCATAAAATCTTTGCCGCTGTTGAAATGTATGATGCTATCGTTAACACTCATAGAACAAATCTACAGACCTTTGAAATATTTAACGGTCCCTGTATTGTAGTAGGCCAAAAATTCAGAATATGCCATTTGGATCCCTTAAATTCCAGTTTTGCACAGGCTAGGTGCTGAATCTGAGACATTTGATACTAACAAGGAATCAACAGCAAAGCCTAAATCGGGAAAGCTTCTGAGTTTCTCTGAAAGTCAACTCCGACCACATCCCAGCTCCATCTGAAAGAGGGATCCTCCCAATCCCCTCTCCTTCCATGTCCTTTTTGCCTATGGAGAGAGAACCCAGATGAGCCCTATGTCCTCTTCCTTCCAGTCTGCCCTTTAGGATGAGCAGGACACCTTACTGTCCTCGCCCCTGCACCGGGCAGGACATAACCAATGCGTCTCTGTCTGCTGTGACTCTTGTGAAGAACATCAGGGATATTGTTTGTTTGGTTTTTTCCAAGGATAGGACAAGGGGGAATGGTTTTAAACTGAAAGAAGGGGAGAATCAGGCCAGATATTAGGAAGAAATGTTTTACACTGAGGGTGGTGAGACACTGGCCCAGGTTGCCCAGAGAGGTGGTGGCTGCCCCATCCCTGGAAACATCCCAGGCCAGGTTGGACGGGGCTCTGAGCAACCTGGTCTGGTTGAAGATGTTCCTGCTCATGGCAGGGGGGGCTGGACTTGGTCTTTAAAGGTCCCTTCCAACCCAAACCATTTGATGATTCTACAATTCTGTTCCCCAGAAGGAATGACTGATATTCAGTGGGGACAGGAGAGGTGCAATCTTCTTTATTTGTACTCCTGTAGTGCCTTTAAATTCTGAATATTGGCCATGAGCTAAAGGTGTTTGTTGGTCTATAGACACTGCGGAAAAGGACACTGTGTAAAACTACAGCACTTGAGCAATAAATATACTGCGATCTTGGAAATGATGTGGGTTCTTCGAGGTTGCACATTTAAGGGTATTGCCTAAGTTCTTCACTATAGAAATTTTGGCAATTTGTCACTTTAGAAATACCGTATCTGTATAGAGAAAAGATTGAATTACTCTGACATGTGCAGGGAGTGCTTTCCTGGCTGTGGTTTTGGCACATGATATGGGAAGTAAGTAAAACGCTTCAGTTCTCTTGATCCTGTGTCCTAGTCAGTATAGAGCTGTTATTGATTCCGGCGCCTCAGGATCTGGATCAGAGTTTGCAAAATTTAGCTTCAGAAAATTAAACATACTCCTACAAATAAAGCTTAGAGGACTGCGGACAGCAGTATCTGTGTAAATCCAGACTGTGTTTTATCTCTTTCAGCTTCATTTCCACGCACAGCGTGCGCAGCGTATTCCTGGGTAGTCACACACAGAACGGCCTTTTAAATTTGCTGGTATCACTTCACTTTCTCGTAAACACGAGTTTCCTTGTGAAAACAATCAGTGAAGGTGAGATTACGTTGCAGAACCTTAGCTGGTGAGGAGATAAGCAGCAAGCTGCAAGACAGACCCGTTAATATCATTCCCGAAGCAGAATGAAAATCTCAACTTCAGCAATGGCAACAAAAACATGTTTCTTTTCAGATTTAATTTCCATGAGAAACTATGTTAAATGAAAACCTTCCAGTGCAGCGTCCTTCCATTTTTTGCATTTTTACTACCTAGAGATCAAACAGTTTGACACAGCAAAAATTCTAGTGAGTTAGGGAGAAATGCTGATTGGTTTGTTGGCTGGTGGCCGGGGGAATGTTATGACCGAGTAATTATGTGCTCTGGACAGATGTATTAACCAGGCTTCGAGCTGGAGCCACTGGATATTATTTTAGTCATAAGACTAGAGGAACTGAATCATTTTCAAAGAGCTGGCTGGCTGACACTGCTTTAGCGATGCCTGTTCCAATGATCCTTTGGCAACAACTTCCAACGCTGCACTTATGACACAGTAAACAAAAACTACATTAAAGGTTTGTTTTTTTAATCAGAAAGAAGTTGAACATTTCCACTGAGCTTTTTCGCTATTTGTCAAGAAGCACTGAGGGCTATTGTAAAGCTTCCACCCTTCTTTCTCGTCCCAAAGAAGGGGAGCTGTTTAGCAAAACTGGTTTAGATCTGGCGATAGTGAGAATGCTTCAGAATTCAAGGTTTTTATCAGTTTGTTGACCAAACCTGCTGTGTCATATTTGTTTATTCACTCACTTCGTGAGGTGAGGAAGAATGACTTGGGTTTTTTGGGGTTTTTTTGGACTGAGAAGTAGAATGAGGGAGGTTTTCATTATCAGCTTCAAGTTAAGAGAGGGTGTGATTTCTCCTGTTCTGGTAAGTAATGATATTATTTTGCACGATCCTGGAATATTATATTGATAGGTGCAGACAGAAGTTGGAAGGGAAAAGAAATCTGTATTAAATGCAGTCTTCCCTGAAAAAATGTAATTTTTACATGTAAAAGGGCATAATGTGTGCATATATTAACATTTAATCTGTTCTAAACGTGATACTTGAGATATTTCAGTGGGTTTTGTCACCTGGTGTCACAAAGGCATTAAAAAGGCCTTTGAGCTTTGAAGAAAAGTTGTTTTATTCATTTTTAAGCCACTGGATTCTTGCAACTAATTTGCAAATGCATATTGCCAGGGCTGGTTTTTTTTTTTGGGGGGGGGGGGGGTGGTTTTTGTAATGCTAATCTGGCTTCACCACTGGTTCTTTCCTGAGGACACGGCATAGAACAAGAGCAGCCCTTCAGAAGGAGGCGGGAAAGAGTCCGTTGTTTTGATTTCCCGCTGCAGTGATGGATTATGAATGTAAACCGCTGTGCAAGGTCATTTTGAACATCGCCCTGGAGGCAGGGTGTCAAGTCAAGCACAGCAAACAAGTCAAAGTTTCTCTTTCTTGGAATGGAAATGGATTTAAACGAAGAAGGCTCGTTTCTGCCCTCAGATTCCGAGGACAGAGTATGTGACTGGAAAAAGAGAGGGATGTGCGTAGGGCCTTGGCAGCTGGTTATAGGAGTCTTGAGAAGAAGTTTTATTTTTAGGTCTCCTACTTGCTCACTTGCCCGCGGTACACGGCAGCCTCTCTGTGCTCGGGGTTCACCTCCTGTAAAATCCGGGCCATCAAGTGCTGGGGCTGACAGCAGCTCCCCCAGCGCTGGGCGTCTGGGATTTGGGCTGGGGCTTGGGCACGCCGTGGAGAAATGACGACTAAAAACCAGTGAGAGAAAGCGCCTGCTACGGCAAAACGCAAAAGAGCGAGATCAAAAGTCTTTCAGAATTGCGCAGGGGTAAATTCTCCGATTCCCTGGTGCTCCATGGTGTCTTTTGACCGATCTGTGCGTGTTGGAGTGCCTCGTGATTTGTAGACCCCGACCAATTCCGAAGGAGCGATTTGGCCGCCCTGTTTGCCTGCCGCCCTGCTCCTGTTGGCAAAAGAGGGGTTTGTCTGCAAACTTCCTCTCCGTGTCCCGCAGCAGCCAGAACCCCGGGGTCAGCTCGCTAAGGCGGTCAAGGAGGGAACAGCGAGACCCTGGTTATGTTTTTCTTTTCATTTTTCTTTAAATCAGGGTAGCCCGGTGTTTCAGGGAAGCACAAGGTTTCTCTCTGAAAGAGGAAAAGAAAGGGAAACCTACAGTAATTGGGCTCCTGTGAAAATACTTCTTTTATAATTCCTTTCTCTTCTTAATATTTTTAATAAACTGTAACTTGTTGCCGGTGCAACATCAAATATTGCAAAGTTTTGTATATTTCCTGGCTCGATGGAAACTTAGCAAAGAGCAGACAAACAGACACTTCTCTGACAGGGAGCCGTTGGAGGGAGAATCGAGGGCTACCTACACGCTTCTCTTTCATAGTCCGTTCAGTAATGAAAGAGGTCACTGCTCTAGTTTGGGTCTTTCAAGAGTCTTTCTTGTCCAGAGAAGGCTTGAAAGAAAGTAATTTTTTTTTTCCTTTCCAGAATCCTGTAAGGGAGTCAGAAAAGCATACGCTTAATTTGCTAAGTAAGACTTGACGCTCTGCATCTTTGTGTGCATCCATGTACGCGCGTCTGTCCCGGCGTGTGCATAAATGACCCAGATTATAGTCCGAGAGCCATTCGGTGCAAGACTAGCAGACAAAAATCAAAGCCCCAAGTGGCACTTGTCAGTTTGTTCCAAACTCTCGGTGTTTCTGGGAGTCTGGCCAAGACAAGGTCGGATGATGTCTTCGAGAGCCGCTTGCTTCAGTGGGTCAAAGCCAAAGTGCCCCAAGTCCATCGGAAACTCTCCTTTGGCACTCCTCTGATTTGGAACGGGCCCAATGGACCCAACAGTTGATGGGATGAGAAGCTCAGTGATGGCGTACGCGTAAATGAAATCCTGCTGTCCTACATGTCTGAGTTATGCTCATTTAAATCCCCAGAACACACATGAGTGCTCAACAGCCATTAATTCCTTATCCGCCATAATGAGCTTAAATTGCGAGCTGAGGTCCCTGGAAGATTTATGCAAGTTTCTTCTTTTCCTTAATTGAAAAAAGTTGGCTTCTTTCTTTTTTATTTTTTTTAAAAAAAAGAGTAATAATAATAAAAACTAATCCTTCTAGTTTAGTTGTGAGTTCTTTTCCTCTACTTATATCCGAGATGTTGACACTAAAGTATACAGCCCAGACACTGAATTCTCATGAGGCAAATATGTTAATGGTTTATAGATTACTATAGCTATTATCCCATTTACTCTGGGAACAAGCTATGAGATATAAAAAATGAATGGTATAATGAATAAATCCACTGTAACCTAGACCAAAAGTTGTCTTCTAAAGATGAAAAGTGGAAGGTCATGGGACTTCAGGCTGGCACTTTTTTAATAAAATGTGCTGACAATTGTGTCAGGCAACTATAATCCTCAGACTATGGCTATGCATTAGCCCACAAATTGCTGTAAATGGGAATAAACAATGGTGCTCGGGGGGACTGGCTTAGCTTACACAGAGCAAAATAACCCACTGAGAGTGCAAATGAAGACCGTAACCTTTTTTCCTTCATTTAATTCTTTGAAGTGTGTATATACTACTAAATCTATGAAATTCAAATTAGAAATATGTTCCGCATTGGGTATATAGGTGCACATACAGAAATGGGATGGATAAATGCCCTCAAGCATTGGGATCAGCAATTCACGATTTGGGTGTGACTTTGAAGGGTAAACGGTCTCCACTGGTATAATCCTAGGAGCCGGGAAGCAGCAACATATTTAGAGAAGTGACTTTTCATTGCTTCTTTAGTGTTTGGAAACCAGCGGGAGGCAGGAACGGCTACCTCGGAAGAAAAGAAATCCGGCTCATCTGCAAATTGGTGCCGTCCTTCCTCCCACAGCCACAGCAACTCTTGGAGCCTGGATGGCTTATAATTCTAGTTTACAAAAAAATAAATAAATGCAATGTTCAATACTGTCATTAAAACCGGAGCATTCCCATTATTTTTGTTCTGGATATTTATTTTGTTAGTTAATTAGCTTAGCACAAGAACTAGGAGGATTATGCTGAGGCAGAGTCTGATTTACAATTTATGGCAGTATATATTGAGAATAAATCCATTATCAATATGGTGCTACTTGGGCACTATATATATAAGGCCACCACGTGAGGGTTTCTGTTTTCTTGCAAATTAAATCACTTTTATACCGGCTACATGTTATTGATGAAAAGGAAAGCAGATTGTGAACGAAGATATTTTGTTTTGTTTGCAAAACGAAGAAAAAAACCACAAATCCTGGTGCGAGTGGGTTAGGGATGAGGATGTTTACAGGATAACTTGAGTGGGGACTAAAACAAAAGGAACATTTTCAACCTTTCTGATTAATAGCTGTTTGTACAGCGCCATGAAGATGAGAGGCATGTTAAGTGTTATTAATTAATATTCTTTCAAGGTATTTATAAGATATGTATAATATTTATGTATTTATGACAACAAAAATGTTTCAATACAAAAGTGAATTATCCCAGAAAAAATGCCAAGCTTTTGATCTGCTTATACATCACATCACTGCAACCCTTTTCCTTTCAACCTAGAGTTACATTCAAAAGCAGAAAGATATACAGCTGACGTTTCAAGCTGAACGACACTACGATAAACTAGGGTTTCTCTAGAAGATAAAATACATCATAAATCGGTGTAACACTTACCTCATTTTAAATATTACTGTCTCCTTTTATCAGGTAACACTATATAACCTCCCCGTACCTCCTTTCTTCCCATATTTTATTTGGTATATTAATTCTGAACAATGATCACAACCAGAATTTTTTTTAATTAAAATCAAATATATGGCTTTAGAGGCTTAGGTTATCTGATAAAAATATTTTAATTAAAAAGATACCAACTCTTTTGATTCCCCGATGAATTGATAATAATTGAAATGTACAGTGTTAATTTTAATCTGCACTTAGTTGTTTAAAGAAATAATTCTTACCCTTCTTCAAAGTCAAAAATAAATAAGTAAAAGGAAATCTCTTAAGGGGAAGAGGAATCTCTGGCCCGATGGCCTTTTTTTATTGCGGGTTGTCACAAAATCACCCGTTATTAGAAAGACCTAATTACACTTACTTATAAAGTTGTTTGTTATATTTTATTTTATTTTATTTTATTTTATTTTATTTTATTTTATTTTATTTTTCTAAGACTAAGATAATACTTGTCTGACTACAGTAGCTGAGTTGTTTCTACCTTCACGGCACTCTACCTCTAGAGGAACATTATATCTCCTACGAAAGCACTTGCTCTACAAAATGCTGGCTCCATCGTGATCAGTTGGGAAACAGATTTCACCGAAGTGAGGGTTTCCCCCAGCCTTGCCCCGAGGAGTCCGCAGGGAGCCAGGCCAGATTTTGGCACGTCGGGAAGCCGGTGGTTGTGCAGCGGGCCTGCGATGCCCCGTTAGGGGACAGCGGTTTAAGGAGAGGGTAGGAAATAACGGTCTAACAGTTCAAGAACAAATCAAGAGCGGATGAAAACAGGAAAGAGAAAGTAAATGTTGACTTTTAAAAATAAAAAAAAAATATTTATTTAAAAAATTATTTATGAAAAATGTATATAGCGCAAACAACTATCAGAACAACTTCTTTTTCAAGTATTTCTGAGACCTTCTGGGTCAAACATCTATTTGAAAATTAATTTTTGTACAAGCTTTTTAAGACGGATCAGATGTTTAAGAGTGATTAACTATTATTTTATATGGCAACTCAGTGTAACATGAATTTGACAACAGACTGAAAATAAAGTATAGAACTTGACTGGCAGCTACTATGTAACAGTTTCTATATAATTTAAGAAAAGTTGGAAATACAAGATACATGCGCATAAGTTACTGAAGAAGTTATTTTTTTCCCTTTTGAGATTGTTGTACTTAATTGGATATTAATTCCAGGTGGGATGTCACCTGGAATTCTTTCATTTAGAATGATTGATTTTTAAGACCTAATGCGTTTTTATAAATCACTGTATGAGCACGACTCAGTTCAGACCAGTGATTTAATCCTATTGTGACTATTCTGACCTTAAATATTAAGCGAGGATGGGATACTCGGTAAAAACTGATACGGAATACTCTTCTGACTAAAAGCCTTTAGATTTAATTTTTTTAGAGAAATTTGAGACGCCTTTATTTTCCAAATCTGCTGACAATTAAGCAAAATCAACTAACTACACTCAAAATCAACTAAACTCAAGTAAACTATCGTGTTCAGGGCTTTTTTTTTTCCATAACAGTTTAGGCGAATCCACACGTGCGCTGTCTCTAAGCCGCTGGTAAAACAAGGAGCTGGGAAAGGGAGGGAAGCTGTGCGCGCCCCCGGAACGCTGGGCAAGAGCAAACGCTGTTACTGGGCCACCCGCCGGCAAAATGGCACCAAGGATGGGCGGCAGCCCCCGTAGGCTGACAGCCCCTACGCAGACGTCGGCATACGGAGGGGTTATTCCCTCCCTTCAACATGCCTTCTGCCTCGCCAACCTCCTTCCTTAGCTGGACAAGCCAGGCTGCCTTCGGGGCGTAAAGAAGATCCCGGGAGCCCAGCCCTAGGCGTACGCCTCCAACCCTTCACTGCAGCAGCCTCAGCCTGTCAAATTTCTTAACCTACGCAGAATCGATTAATGTCACTTTTTTCCCCGAGTTTGCAACTCTTCCTGGCCTCAAGCGTACCCTTGCGAGCTCTGTAGATTGCGCCGAAAGGTTTTCCCGGGCGCCGGTTTCCACTTTGCCCGCGTTGGTGTGCCGTGATCCTGTGTTGGGGAAGGGGTAGGATTAATTTATGCGTCCTAGTTGTTATTTTATATGTTATTTCTGCAAAGGTTTCGTAAGTTCTAATAAGATTTGCCATTTTGAGTATTTCCTGAACGCGTAAGCGTGTTTAGGGTATGGGAGCGGATGAAACTCGATTTGGTAAATCAATGAAATCCAGAATCAGAATTTTAGAAACAGGTGGGGAACCGGTTTTAATTCTTTGACATTAAATTTAAAAATGTCAGTGTCTGAGGTAGTGTCGCTGTTTTCTCATCATTTAATGTTATAACTTGACATTTTTGCCTTCCTAATATCTACCTAATTGCCATTACATAGTCATAATAACAGAAGTAATGAGGCATTCTGGATGGATATTTGAAATCCGCACCAATCCCTGGAGAGCGCCAGTCTCTCTTTAGGGTGAACTGCATTTGTTACCGACTCCCCAAGAGCGTCTTCAGTTGGTGCTTTTCAGCCTCTTATTTCTGTCTTTTTGGGGTCTGTGGTAGGAACAAATAAATGCAGGTCAGCGTACAAAGCTCTTCTCCGCGAGGTCAATAGCGTGGTGCAGAAACAGGTTTGTGGCAACTGGCCATCCGGCGGCTTTTACTCGCCTTTCATCTCCTGTCTATGCTGTTTGCTCCGTACGACAACAGGAACAGCCAAGATGAAGAAATTTGGGCTGCTTGAAAGTTATGTCAGCCTGTGCTTTTCCTGAGTGTAGCTTAAAACAACGTATTTCTTATCTCCCCCCCCCTCTTTTTTTTTTTTTTTCCTTTTTAATGAATCAATCTTTTATTATCTCCCTTCGCAGAAGGGCAACATTTGTTTCTTTATTTTACATGTGATGTTAGTACAATAGATAACAGGATATTGCAGTCTTTGTGATGATTTAGAACCGGGGTGTGTGTGTGTGTGTTTTTTTCTTTTTTTCCTTGTTTTTACGTGCTGTTTCTCTACCTCCTTTCCTTTTGGCTTTGCTCAGGCTGGACTGAGCCGCACGTGTGCCGGAGACCGTCTGCCGCCCTGCCTGCACCCCCAGGATCCCCCCGCCAGCCCGCCTGCGCTCCTGCAAAGAAAACTTCTTAAAAAGAAAGTTTTCCTGGAGAAACGCGGCTCACCGGCACGTCTCGCTGCAAACGAGCAAACAAACGACAATAAAAAAAAAAAACAACCCAACCCCAAGCTCCAAGGCAGCGTCTCCTGCCAGAGGAACGCTGAGGAGCGATGCTGGTCTCCGGGAAGGGTCTGCGTTCGGGATTGCTTCTTGCCTCTCCGGGAGAAATCCCCGCGCGGCGCCCCAAGGACGTGCTCAGGGCACGTTCTGGTGACCGAGCCACACGGCTGGGTACCGGCGGCTTCGGTTTGCTGACGACTGAGAAGCAGAAATAACCGTACGGGGTCGCAGAGAAAAAAAAGTATTTCTGAAAACTGACATATTGACCAGTTAAAAAGTCCGCGGAATAGTCTGCTAAACGAGTACGCTGAGTTGCTTATTCTTCATTTTTTGGAAATCCTTTTATTGTTTTGAAAAAAAATCTGCACAAAATTTCAGAGGAAAACCACACAAATTCCTTTAAGATAGTATTTATTATTCTAGTCATACGTAGAACAAAACTGTAAACTCCTGGTTATGTCTGCTTACATACCTTGTTCAGAAATCAGTTGTGTTAATCTGTCCTTTTTTTAACCAGAAATAAAGGAAATAATTTTTAAACATCACAAACATTGCTGCCAAGCTTTGCATTTTATAAATCTCCGTAGCGTTCTTTCAATCAGTTTATTCCCCCATCAGAGAAAAAAGATCCAACTTCTAACTGTGCTTTACTGCTAAAGGTATGAAAATTTGTTAAAAAGGAAGTATAGGATCAATTTACTGTTAAATGTATTACAGAAGTGAAATGTTAAAACGCTGCAATGGTATGTTGGAAGCATTTAATTTTGATAGGCATGATGTATAGCTGGGGAAGTAAGTGGACTCAAATAATTATGCTGTCTTTGAAAGACTAGGCAATTTAAAAGTAGATTATCCAATGAGACCGAAGTAGTAGTTGTCAAATTTTCAGGAAGTAATTAAACAAGCAGAGGGTCTCTCTTTTTTACTGGCCGTTTCTGGGTTACATAGGGATTATGAAGAGAGACAAGAAAAATGACAGAGCAGGCTAAACAGCACATCAAGCCCCCCTTGAAGAAAGCTCTTTTTTTTTTTTTTTCCTTAGTGGCTTTCTGATTTACGAATAAGCCAGGTAACG
>VFFE01008203.1:782281-809825 GCA_008921705.1 Burhinus oedicnemus
GGGGGGAGGATGCTCAGAGAAGGGGGGAGGATGCTCAGCGGGGAGGGGAGGACGCTCGTGGAGGAAGGAAAGATTCTCAGCGAGGGGGGAGGATGCCCAAGTGAGGGGGAAGGATACTCAGGGAGAGGAGGAAAGATGCCCAGCGAGGGGGGAGGACGCTCGGCGAGCAGAAGCAGTGCTCCCGGAGGGTACCAAGGGGAGCTTTCCCCAGCCGGTGAAACCTGCCAACCGACCTTGTGAAAGGGGCCCAGAGTGGTGGCTTCGCTCAGGGAAGCCTCGCGACCCCATCGCCTCTGCGGAGCTGTCGTCAAGCGCGTTCCTCTTCTGTTGCTGCATTTGTTGTGCAAGTTTTCCTAGGAAGAATAAACTTGATATCAAACTCACTTTCGCTCCGGGGTTGCCGTCTGTCAAAACAAGTCACGGAAGGAGCCTGAGCCGAGTCCCGCTCCCGTCAGGAGGGCAGGCTTGGGGCTGCCCTGCCGAGCTGGCTGGGGCTTTCAGACCTACGCAGTAAGGAAAGTTGGTCTCATTGGCTTCTCCCAGACTTAAAAGCAGGTGTTTCATCAGCAGAATAGGGATTGGGTGATTCACCCGCTTAGGTCTCAGACCCCCCCAGTAAGGACTTCTGGTTAAAATGGAGCGGAACACTCGCTTGCTTAAAGGTCGTTTTCATTTTTAGACAACAATTTATGGTTATCGCCATGTAAGCGAGAGCTTCATCAGTCACGGCTTCGTTCTTTTGGACCTGACGTATCGTTTCCCGTAGCGATGTATTGTGGAGTCCTGTCACAGAACCCAGGCTCGAGCTGTGGTGGGTAAGACTGGCACGACGAGGGATACACGTAGTAATTGGCAATTTCCAGTTAAACCAGTACATGAAATAAATAACAATAGTTAAAGTAGCAGGTGAAGATTCTGTAAATATTGAATGCCTTTGATGGAAGAGAGATTTTTGGAAGCACGGTAGCGCCAGTTCCACCTTCTAACCTGCTGGGGTGGTCACTGTAAGGTGACTCTTCTGCTCTCGGGTACCGCTGGATCAGTTTGGGCTCACATGACGTTCACAATCTTTATTCACAAAAATTCTTGGCAACGGCAGGAATGGCATTTTAATGTTATGGAAAAACTCCGTAAGCTCACATGTTTTTTTACTCTCAAAGATTCGGTCTTTCTTCCCCTCCCCTGAAGATAAATGATTGTTAAGAATGATATAAACAAGTTTTTTTGGAAATGAAGAAAGTGAAAAAGGAGGAAAGGGGGAGAGAAGTATGCCGTACACATATCTGACTATAATCCCCCATCCAGCCACCCAACCAACCCGGCTTTCTTCAGCCGTTGAGCAGAACTTCCGAACTTTGCGCTCCGGCAGGGGACGAGTCTCTTGCCGGAGGATCTCACCCTGAAGACAGTGGTGGCGCCTCGCCGAGGGCTGCTGGTGGGCAGAGCCAGCCGGAGTGGAGACTCAGCCTTCGAGCCCCCGGACTCTCCTGCGCTGGATCCCCCGGCCCGCCGGTACCCTGAGAACTGGCTACAAAGGGTGAAACCACGAGGGCGCTTTAATCGCCGCTTGAGAAGATTTCCGTGACGGTTTACTACAACTGAGATGCCTTTTCTTTTAGACCCATGTTCTGCTGTGCCCCTACAGGTGGGACTCCGCTGTTCGTTCTACGGATCTCCCGTGCACCACGGGCGTTGAATTTTACCGTTTCTCTCTTCTCTGAGCTCAAACGCTTTCCGCCTGAAGCGTTACTTGCGTTCGGTACCTGCGCTGCTTGTAGTAAGCATTAAAGCTCCAGAGAGCCGGCTTGCTTTCGTTTCTCCTCCTCACTGAGAACCGGGTGCGCAGAAAGCTTTGCGAGACTGCCTCGTCGCGGGGGACAACGGGGTGACGTTGACCAGCGAGCGCCGAGCCCACGGCTCTGTCGGACGGGTGGCCACTGAAGAGATTTGGAAGCTTTTGCTTCTTCCAAAGCGGTAACAACAGCCCGGCTCTACTCCCGGGAGTTACTGGTTTGCTTTTGGCAGTGCCGGGGCCGGATTTTTGCCGGGGTGTACGATGTTGGGTGCGTTGCAAGGCTAAGGCAGCGAAGCCTCCCCGGTGTTATTGCCTGTTCGACATAAAATCCTGCTGAGATCAAGTATGTAGCGAACAGCTGCTAAAACAGACGGAAGATCGTTAACCAGCATTCGTGGAATTAATTCGAGGGCGATTTTGGACTAGTTTTGAGATGGAAGTTGCGGACACAAAGCTGTACGACTGGCAACACGGGCTCCCTTTTCTACTTCTTTTGTGTAACAACTGTACTTAAGAACCACGGACGCTGCCCGAGAGCACGTCTTACCCGCCGGTTCCTTTGGCTTCTCTTATTCAACCGGTATTAGGAAATTATGGAAGGCACTCTGTATTTTGGAAATGAGGAGGTGCTGGGCAGTCCCCGCGCTGCTTCGGGGGCAGAGCCGAGGGGCTGCGGCGGCAGACCCTGCCCGAGCTCCCCGCGGCTCTGCCGGGGCCATTCCCTATGGAAGCAGCGAGGGAGGATGCGGCTGAGGGCGGCTGGGAGCAGGTATCCTCCCGCGGAAGCCGCAGGTCTCACCGCTTCCAAACTTCCGCCCCGATCCGCATTCGACGTCACAAAATTTCAGTTTTGATGGAACCTTTAATGAAAAGCTTTATGAAAGAAAATGTCTTTCTTTGGCTTTCCTCCCCTTTTACTAATTTGTGTCTTTAGACCCAGACCATAAATCTTGATTTACGTCTAACAGTTTAACTTAATAAACATTACTCATTTAAAAGAATTCTCAATACATTTCAGGGTATTTATTATTTTAAAGAAAATCTACTTTATATAGGAGGTCAGCGCAACGTCTGTCCAGGTACTATTTAAAACTTCAAGTTCGGCCTTTAAGTGCTGTGATTTTCCGTATATGTTACACAGCACAACGGGAACACTTAATACCAAGAAAAGGAAATAATATATTAATACATTTGTCTTTAAAAAGCTGAAAAAAAAAAACCAAAGGCTGATTACTAACCATGCGACTTCTGTATTTTATTACATATCTAAACCTTATATATAGGGAAAAAGATTTAAGTGCCCGTTACCGTATTTTTACCGTGACAGATGAATGTTGTGTGTCTGCTGTAAATTTTGCTGTTATGCCAGGAAAAAACCCCACCAAAACCAAACCCACCTTTTGCTCGTACAAGTCAGGGATGGTCTGTCACGCTTCAGACACGTGCAACGGTAACAAGTGCATTTGTTGGTATACATTCCTAACCGGAATATAGAAATAAGTCACATTTAACGTGAAAAAAATTCAGGCTCCTGATGGTCACGAAGAAGCCGCCAGAGAGACGCGCTTCTCTGGCACGTCTAAAGCCCTTCCCCGATTGCCCTCCTTGTTTTGTCACGCAGGGCATTCACGCTGCAGAAGGCAAGAAGCCTATTTCTCCAGTTAGAAAAATAGATTTCAATTCGTCACACGTTAATTATGACACGTAGTCTGAATTCCGGATGGGAAGACGGGGAAAGCGCGGTTGTGAAAACGCTTTGTCTACCAGCTAAGACGCAGCTGGTGCAAAGAACACCCGGGGCATGGCGCCCCGTCAGGAGGCTCAGGGCAGACCTCACCACCACCTTCCAGTATTTTAAGGGTGGCGACGAAGAAGACGGAGACCCTCTTTTTGCAAGGAGTCACGTGGAAAGGACGAGGGGTGGTGGGGACAAGTTACTCCTTGGGGACATTCCGACTGGACAGGGAAGTTTTTCACACTGAGAACGATCAGCCGTCGGAATAATCTCCCCAGGGAAGCGGTGGATTCCCCAACATTGGGCACTTTCCAGATTCAGCTGTGCAGGGTGCCGGGCCACCGCGGCTAGACCGGGCTTGTGCCAAGAAAGGTTGGACCAGGTGATCCTCGAGGTCCCTTCCAACCTGGGATTCCGTGATAAGGAGGACGTTCTGCCTGATGGAGCAGAGCAGTACCAAGGCTTTTTCACCACCTACATCTCTGTGAAGCCTCGCAGGATTTTTTAACCCTTTTTAGTGGCTAGAACTGGTGTCTTATGGCGTCCACTGGAGGGAATGGAAGGTCAGCTCGTTGATGCAGGGTTATGTGACTCCGGAGGGACTTGCGCAGCACCGGCAGATGCGGTTTCTTGGAAGGGGAAGGCTGCTTTTGAAATTAAAGTCTTCTTTTCAGTCTGTGTGTATTTCACGTGTAAGGAGAACACAACGCCCAGGCTGCAGCCCAACAGAATAAATTTCCGTGAGGAAAGCGAAAAAGACAAATCATAATTTTTTGGTTATCTACCTTCCATTTCAAAAGAATTGCTCATTTTCCGATGTTACGGTCGCATAGGAAAAGGACGGCGAAGGGGGTCGGTTGGTGCATGCCCGCCTGCACCCAGCTTTGCCCGCCCCAGCGCCCCCCAGTGCTCTCCCCCCTCAGCACGCGGGGGGCTCAGGGCACGGGATGCTCCCAAGGCACTACGGCCAAAACCCAGCCAGGTTGCGTAGACGCTCTTTCTCTAGAAAAACTTACCTGAACCAGCTTCGATAATTTTTTTTCGTTGTTGTTTCCCCCCCCCCCTCCTTTTAAAGCATTTCTGGGCTGCATGGATTACAGGATTTTCCACGAGGCGAAGAGTAAAGGCTGTGCCTGCTCTGAAAACTTCAGTTTATGCTGGTATCCGCTGTCAAAGCAGACCATAGAAATAACAAACGAGGTTCACTTCCTCAGAACGTGTAAATGTCCCAACTTAGAGTTAAGCTGTCAGCAGCTGAAAGACAATACCACTGACACGTACCTGGCACCAGTTACTCAGGTTTATTTTTTCCTGGAAAGCTGTTTTGGGCGACAGAGCGGCGTCCGGGTTTCCCAGGTTGTTGTGCTGACAAACTGCAGTGGCGGTAAAGGCAGGGAGTCTGACAAAATCTCATTAATCATTTTAAATTAAATCCAACATTCCTCTCCAACACTGCCAAGAAGAAAGCTAACTTTTACAAATGAATACTCGCCCTGAAAAGAACTGGTATCCTGGCCGCGCTGCTTTCAGATAAACATGTTTGATTTCTGTCATGTAGGCAGGCACAAGAAGCAGTATTTTTAAGCTTAAAAAATAATGCGTTTGTTGGATTGCTGGGAATCTGAAAAGGGCTTTTTGCTCGTTTTCTGTAATAGGAGCTATGAGCGAACCGCGTCTCTGAAAATGAGAGCCTCTGCCATCTTTCAGTGAACTGCAGCTTTTTGGGGTTTGAGTTGTTTTGTTTTTTTTAATTTTAAAGCAAATACAGAAAGCTCCTTTTTCATGGAAGAGAATTTCACAGAGGGAATGGAAGTATCCTGCGTAAATATTTTCTAATCCATCTCTTCTCTAAGTTTGTTTAGGTGAGTAAGAAAGGAAAACCGCACATGCAGTAAGGTCACGGTCAGCAAAAGCCGCGACGCGATGAAGGAGCACCGTGACCTCTCCGAAGCTTTTCACCCGGCCATTCGCTTCTGCCCCTAAGCCTGGCTAGCCCCTTAGGATTTCATCACGCGCCTCGTACGGTGGGTCTTAACTTTTAACATCTGATAAATGATATTAGAAGATCACGTAAAATTCTATCTAAAATCACTGTTTGATGTAGATTATAAAAGTTTTGTCTATTGTTGCTCTTTACGGCAATCTGAAACCGTAACGTGCCTACGGGAGACACAGGAAATCCTTTCAGTCTGTCCTTTGTCCATTTTAATAGCGCTTTGGAGATGAGGGTGGTAGCCTCTGCGCTGGCAGAGAACAAGTCATCAGCCTTCATGTTTATCACTTTTGATACTTCTATGAAATATGTGAAAAGAAAAAAAAATCCCAATCCAATATAAGGCAAGTAAATTTGACTTTTCTAATACTTAATATTGTTATTTTGATATTTTAACATGATTGGGTAGGTACGCCTCAATTTTGCTTAGGTACTTAAAATAATTTAATACTCGTTTTCTAAAAACGGAACTGTAAAAAGTATCAGATGGTACAACGGCACCCTTACAGAGAACGGAACTATTACCACTTCACAAAAGAGCAATTCCTGTTGATAAATTTGTTTCTGTAAAGAACATCAATAAACTGCAGTATACTGAAGAGGAAGCAGCAACATTTATTTGCCCAGCTAGACGGTTTATTTTCCTAAATCTGTATTCTGAAACTGTTTATAATTTTTCTTTTTCCATTGGGGGCATGGGAGGGAGACGCTGAAGAGAACAAACTGAATTTTTTTTTCCTGAGTGTGAAAAATTTGAAAAATTGACAAACATGTCTCTAACTTACAATTGTTTGGGCTTTTGGATGTTGAAGCAGCTTTCATTTATTTTAGAAAGCCAAAGCTGTATAAATCTGTTGCGCGGAGTATGAATGGGAAGTATCCACGGCAGAAATAGAGTTTTGAGAAAATCAGACACTAAGCCACACGAATACGTAACATATGCCGTATTCCTTGAATAAATGCAGTGAGTCTCTGAGTTGATTACAGCCCCAAGTGAAATGTCCCAACTGGCCATTCAGAACCAGCTTTAGTGTCTTTTGGGCCTAGATCAACTGGTGCTTCCATGGGGATGGACTGCAGGCTCCTTTCCTCCCTCGGTGTAGCCACTGGACAGGGAAGCGGGAAGGCAGCACCCTGCGGGCAGAGCCCGAAGGACACGCAGTGGTGGAATCCCACAGGAGCCGGGGAACCACTTTGCAGTTAACGAGCACGACGGTGCTCATGGAACTGGGCTTGGGATCCTCTAGCCAAGTCTTCCCAAGCGCTTCATCAAGTAGCTACTGCCGCGTCACACCAACGAGCGCACTCAGCGACACCCGGGTCAATGAAGCATCTACCGCTCTTTTCTTTCAAAACGTCCACGCGGAAAGCAATAGCGCACTGAAGAAGACGCTGCCCAAAACTTAGTTTTTAGAAGACTTTTGGAGGACGACTAAAAGAATTCAAACTTTACCTTTCTCACTTTGTAAAAGTATTGTTACACCTGCTTAAAACGCGTTTTTATTTTAAGACAGAAAATTGCCTAAATTAATGAAAAATCTAGATTCTTAAAATGCAAAAAAACACCCCTTCTCTGACACTCTGGAGAAAGACTCAAAATTCAAAAGAAAAGAGGGCAGAGGAAATGCCTATTGTCATTTTTTGTTTCTTGGTGACCTCTACGGGGGCTCACACTTGGCGTGCTGTGTTTGCTGATTCCTGTTCCGCCCCGAGTCGGTAACCCGACGTTCGGCACGAGCCGGGCACCGACCATCCAACGCTCTTCAGAGTCCTGCTGCGAAGATCACACGCTCTTATCTGGATGCGATTCTGGGTTGGTTTGGTTTTGTTCTCTTCCCCTGGACTTGTGTCTTACGGAAACCTTAACTGTATCATCCTGTTTCTAATTCATTGTCTTGGCTGTTACACTGGCCTTGAAGCTTTCTAAACCTTGTTAAATGATGCACTCATCTGCTCCACAAAAACCACGTTCTGTCTGCCTGGAGCCTTTGGTCTGATCTGTTTGAGGACGGGAACTGAGGGTAACTGGAAATCAAGAGAAATGCAGATTAACAATTTGTTCATATCAGTGCAAAAGCAAGAGGAGTATCCCTAATGTCACCATAAATACCAGTCAGAAGAGAATCAGGCCCCGCTCTGCGTTTGTGGTTTGCGAAAAAAACATTTCCCGCTAAGATTATCTGTAGTTTCAAAATTAATTGAATTCTCCTTTTTAAGCATGTAACTTCTGAGCAGTTTTTTCTAGAAAGCCATGTTCTGCAGTCTTCATGTAACACCACTTCAAGGAGCACAGAGACACTTATTGTTGGTTTTACAGATTACGTTAAGTTTTCTGGTTTTTTGTTTGTTTGTTTGTTTTTTAAAACAGGACCAGATACCTGTGCCTTAAACAAATCTCCCCAATGTACCATATATTCTTCAGTTGTGTTTGGGATTAACTGACCACTGCGGAATGCACCCTTGGGCTTTCCGAAACGTACCTAAGGACAGAGGGCGAAGCGGTGAGAAGTCACCCTGGGAGAGGGGGGTGACGCTGTGAAACCTGTCTGGAAGACAGCTGCTCCTGGCTTTGCCTGCTCCACAAACACAAACGGCATTTGGTTAAAGGTAACATAATAAAAAAAAAAAAATACAACTTTTTCAGGGTGCGTTTTTGCAAAACGTACTCAATACTTGAAATAGAAGCAGTACCTACATTTTTTTCTCCCTGTCGTTTATGTAGCCCTTATGTGGACTGTCACTGTCACCGCTCTCCTCATATTCAAGACAAACATAACCCCCCCTCGGTGCCAAACGGAAAGCAGCAATGTGGGCAAAGAGCGTGCCTACGAGGAGTACGACCTGCATTCAATTCCCGGCTCTGCCACAGGCTTCCTAAAAATCAGAGTAATCTGTAAAACAGAACTAAGAATATCTTTCTACCTCACGTCATGGTGTGGTAGGGAAAAAGGATAAATCTGCTTGTTACCATGACGAATCCAGATACTAGCGATAGCTGAATATTACGCAAACAAGCATAATCAGGATCAGCTCTGATTTCAACTACGTGTTACGTCAATTTAAGAAAAGCACTGCTCTGTGAGTTACCTGAAAACCAGGCAAGTCCTCCTTCAATTCCTGCACATGCACAGCAGTCGCACTGCTAATATTCTACCACTTCAGAAAATGTAAGACACAACCTGACTGAAACCATTTTGGAAGTATTTTCATAAATCTCGAACTATTTGAAATCTAGCTACATGACAGATTTAGAAAGCGTAACTCAGTATGTGAGCCCGAAACGGGTCTCCAGTCCTGCACAGTCACTGCTCTAGTCTTGCACAGTCAGTTTTTAACAGCTTTGGCAATGAGTCACCTGGTATGTGTTTGCCCAGGCATTTCCCTCGTTGACACGTCCGGACCGAGGGAAGCAGCGGAAAGCAGCACCACGTTAGCTGCCGCTACTGCTTTTCCTGGCGAGATTTCTCCTTGCTCACCATGCTGAACAGATGAGTGCGGCTGTCCTTTGTCCCCAGCAACCCTGCGATATACGTTAGCGCTCCCTATGTAAACTGCACCATTTCCCTAGGCTATCCCTATATGACATCAGGGTCCGTCTAAAATAGAGATTGTAATCTTCTTTACAATTGAATGAATAGCAGATTGGCAGTATGCTAATCCAAGTTAGTCAATATAGTAAAATATCTAAGCTGATATTTAATACAAGTGTTCTGTCATCTCCTAGAATCAACTTTATTGTAGCATTCAGACCACTGTTTCTCTAACTTGCGTATCTGAGGTAGTCAGCATTGTAAAAAAATGCAAAAGAAAGAAGTACAACACTATTTTAAGAGATAAAAGGAGAAATTTTAGTTAAAATATTTTACAATAAAATAATTATGATTATAAATCTCTTTAAATATATACACATTACATGGTATTCTAAAAAGAATGAACTTATTAAAGTTTCAAGCCGATGTAATGCACAGATTCACCACTTTGTCAGCTTAGACTGCAATGTCAGTTTAACATTCGTAAATGGCCGTGTCGGACTAATGGCATTGTTTTGTGCAAAACTAAAAAAAAATTATGAAAAACAAATCTCCAAATCCTTCCGTTCCCACGGTAAATACATAGAACCGGCAGTTTACACATACACACACTTAGACACACAAACTTTGATTGCATACAGAGGTTAGAATGACCAGCACTAAAATAACCCCCATCTCTACAAAATAATTAAATTCTTGAATTGATGTAGTTTTTGAAAATTACAAATTTTAAGTGCTAGCAAATTGTGCTTTTAGGCGGCCACATGGCCGATAAGGTAGATGTTGTCGTAAAGGTGCCCTACAAAATCTTCACTAATATTCTGTGCAGCTCGTCGTGTATTTCGGATGAATTCCCTCTTTGACATTTTGTTCTTCACGTGAGGGCTTGTGAGATCAATGGAAAGTAGAATCAAAGAGTAACACAGTACATAAACTGCATCTAGACAAGAGAGAATAAATTAAAAAATTTCAAAATAGGAAACTGTGATCATTAAAAATATCGTTCCCTGTCCAAGAACCTTACAGTCTTCATCACCTGAGCTTATATACACATATATAATAAATAAATATAAATAAATATATACACATATATAACAACTCAAAAGGGTATCCCAGTGAAATAAAATTTAATATAGCAATTTTCAAAGTAATAATGTCAGCACATTGCTAAATGAGCATTTACAAATCTCTTAATATTTCCCCATTATCCCAAAGTCACTAAGGGCTTTATGCACATTCATTTAAACAGATTCTTGACGTTCTTGTAAACTAAGGCCAACATCCTGCTAAAGCTTATCTTTAAATATGTAAGCAGTCCCACTGCCAAAAACTGGCTCCCCCCCCAACCAATTAGAAATGCTGGTTAACTTGAGCGAGGCCCAACATTCCCTCTCATTTCTGTGGGACTATCCACAGGGTAAAATGTTAAGTGCGTAAGTCTCTGCAAGAGGGAACTTAGAGATACTACAGAGCTTAAGGACAGACAAAAGCGAAGGAGAGATAACATGAAAATAAATCCCACTTATCAGCTAGGTCTAAGAAAAGAATCTGTATGTTACTTTTGGTTTTTTTCAACCCGAGCGGGATGATGCCTGTATACTGAACCCTCCCAAGCCACGTTTGTACTTTCAGAAATACTTGTTTAGGTGCTGATTTTAAAACTATCACAAACAGTAGCATCACCCAGAAATACAAAGACTGATCCACTGAATCAAAGCTCTTTTTTGCTTACCAGGGCTAAGGCCAAGCTCTCTCATCAAATCAGGGTTGCACGCACAGAATCTGTGGGAGAACTTTGTTATGAGAGTCTCAAGGTACTCCCCACGCTCCTCAGGAGCATGAATGTGTCTGAAGAACTCTCTCAGTGCATTTGGCAAGAACTGATTTCTGAAGTTGTGCAGCGTCACAAGGTCATCCAAAACATCTCGCCTGGTAGAATAAAATCCCACATCATTAGAGGAGTTTCTTTTCACTGTTTAAATATGAAAACATAGGTTTTAGAAGTAAAAAGGAAAGCTTTAGAATAATTTATGAGCTTTGGTTTTTGCTGAAAGACAAAGAAAATTATCACTAACAGCACAAAGATAATAGAAATACATGTTCTTTAGACACAATAGTAGCCAAATACTATAAAAATACACATTAATGAGAATTCCAAGTTTCTTTATATGTGTATTCAATTATAGTTACATAAAAGCTTCGCTTCCTTTAAACTGCCTGACACAGGCATTGAAAAAGATAGTAAAGAGAATAGATTTAAGTGTGTTACACATTTCGGTGCCTAAGTAGAAGCTGTTACAGGAGTATCTTGTTAAGACCAGGCTTAAGTTAGATAAAATTTGCTCACAAAACCCCTTTAAAGTCTAAGTCCATTAGGGTGTGATGCTCTCGAGCGTTTTCCACTGAACACAGGAACATCTAAAGGACTCTGACTAGACTACATGAACAGGCGTGCAAAAGACATCTGAAGGAAATTTGGAAGCAAATTTGAAGCGAACCAAAGAATATTCTCATGTTTATCCTTTGTATTAAACATTCCAGTACTAAGAAGGGAGTTTTAACATTTAGAAATCTGGGTTTTATTTTTAGTGCCTGATTACACTCTCTTTACGAAGGGAAGATGAATGGCAGCAGGGGTTGCTAACTTGTAATCTCACATGTTAAATGGTTTTTGTATTGTTTTCTATTGCCCCCAAAATTGATAATCTGAAGTTTTACAGCACAGGACTGTCAGCGATGATAACAATACAGAACGACCCCTTTTATTCCTTTAGCGGTACAGGCTGAGGAGGATGAAAAGCAGGAGAGGACTCCTGCTAGAAGCGCTGCTGTCCTTCTGTTCTTCCTATTTAGGTCCAGCTATTATTCTCCTCCTCTTTCAACTTCGCTTGAACGTGTTGGTGCTCCTCTCTCCTGATACTGCTCTACCCCAACCTGAAGATATCCTGGAGGGCAAGAGAAAGCATTGTGGAGGCAGAAGAGGATACTAGAGCAGGGAGAATGCTCCCTGCTGCAGCTCATGCTGTCTCCAAGAGGATGCTCTACTGCATCTTAGGAGGTGAGGTCAACTTCCACTCGAGAAAGATCAGACAACCAAATCACGGTTAGATGAATCAACGCTAGTTAAAAAGCTATCATCGCTTGGTGAAGTGACCACTGCTTTTTCTGATTAACACCCACACTAGACAGGAAAAAAAGAAACCTCAAGTAAAAAAAAGCAGCAAAATATCTATAAAATCTGAATGCCATATAGCACAAAGCTTATCCTGTGCAGTTTACATGCTCACTATAACTTCAAAACAATTTATGCCCAGCACTGCAAAAATGCAGAAAAAGCACAGATGTGAGATTTACCAGTTATAGGTGGTATTTTCAGGGGTTCTTATAAAGTGTCACAGTCACATAAATACTCTAACTGAAATCTGTTCACATTTAGCAGCAGCATTATTTAGTTGCATTTTCTTCCATTTTTATATCTTCAAAATTATATCAATACACGCAAACTTACTGAATGGTGCTGTACATTGAAAATGAAGAGGAAATGTCTCAAGAGAAATTCAAATTACCTTTCATCAAGGTAGATTCTCAGCTTCTTCCAATTTAGTGTTCTTGTGCAAAAGATAAACTTTGCTATTTCTTTCGGCGAATCGTCTAGTATGCCCTTGGACATAAAGTAGTTGACACCCTGAGATAAAATACATGTATGTATAAATATGTTTAATCTTCATGTGTTTAGGAACAAGTATTGTACTTGGCAATGTAGGAACATAATCCTACTAAGTAAGTTGGTTTACTTTTCAGAATGATTCCTCTTCCTCAAAATCACATTTCAACATGCACAATACACTCTAAAAGTATAAATTAAATGCAAAGAAACGATTTATCGTTATGGTTGAGATTTTACATATACTTGTAGTAGAAAATTTAAAATTATGAACCCCATCACAAGCATGATGGTTCTTTAATAATTTCTTTACAGTGTAGACTAGTATTTTGGTTTTCATACTTTTGTAATTGTATTTAAAATGCTGCGAGGACCATAACTTTCAATTTCATAACTTTTGTAAATAAGAAAATCTTAGCCATAATGTGTTTAGTCTTTAATATCTTTCATTAAAACACTAATGTTCTCACATGTATACGATGTATCACATTCAAATAGATGCATTAAATGCATTTGTTTAAATGTGTAATAATGCAAATAAACACAAGCACGCTGATTTCAAAGCATAGGTAAATATCAACATATATAAATATGCATACACATAAATAAGAACACTGTGCCTAACACAAAAAACCCCCAAGTTTAAAAAGATAGGACAATTGTGTATATTTTACATTCATATTATGATTTCCAGAATTTTCCACACTTTGCCAAGCACACATTTCTTATAGAATACAGATGCCAAATTTCATTTAAAAATATTTCAGTGATATACTGGATTCTTGCTGTTCATTGAAATATCCCAAAGCATAAAACTATTTTCCTTATGACCTCAGAAATCAAAACCAACCCAATGGATTTTAGAAACGTTCACATTTTTCAACAACAAACCCCTAAATCCGAGAATAACTAACCAGCTAGTTTCAATTCAATTTGGCAGGGGCTGGGAGCGGCTCTGAGCATTTGCTACAGAGCAGTGTTACAATACTGAAGTACAGTAGCTCTTTACCATAATGTCGAAATAATGTAAAATGTGTAGGACAGTGCATTTCTGCATAGGATAATGTACCGAGACCATGACCTACATCACCTTTAAAATACTTCTGAAATCTTTTTGCATAAATCTTCTGATATCAGACTTCACAACATTCTGCAAGTCTGCCCTTTTAGTTTACATTTCGTCTATAAAGATGTAGGGGCAACCTGTCATTCAGTGTATAAACTAACTTCTCAGTGCTCTTCATTTTTGCTAAAAAAAAAAAAAAAAAAAAAAAAAAAAAAAAAAGACATAAAGGACTGAGTGCTGGTTTGGAAAGTTGTTTTATGAAGTGGATTAGTAAAGCAAAGTCTCAGTTACAACAAGCAAAAAAGAAATTAGAATATATGCTTAAGATACCAATAATACAAGTGAAAAGCCAACAAACACCTGTAACATTATCCAGCTGGTTTTACCAGTTCATAATTTTTGCTTATATATTTATAGAAAAGAGCAGTTAATCAGCATACTTTTTTTGTTGTTGTTGTTAAAAGAATGTTTTATAAAATAAGCAAAAATTTAAAGGTTTTACACAGGTATGAAAAAAAAAAAAATCCCAGCAATTTTAGGCCCCGATTTTAGGAATAGTCTTTATTTAGGACAGTAATGAAACATCTATTGCACTATAAGCCAGCATTTAAATCCAGATTAGATCATATTTCGGTTTGTCCATAATATGGATGGACAACATAAGATTAAGTAATTTCTTGAATTAGAGCTAAATAGGAAACTAAACATGGGAGACCAAAACAAACATCAACTGCATATGAATTCCTCAAGTATTTTGGCAATTTATACAAGACTAGCAGCAGAACATCTCCTTTACATATATCCTGACTTAATGAAATCTATGCACCTGCTTCAGTAATTAGTATTTGCTTAAAGTAATACAAACTGAAGCCTGGCGAGGAAGTCTCAGTAGTATTCCTGCTGCAATGATTTAACAAGCACTTTGCAACACATCCAGAAAATACCTGGCAGGCCACAGATGAGGCAGGATGAAAATAACACCTTTTTTGAGACAGACAATGGGTTGGTTTCTCTCTGACAGTAAATGCTGTAATTTCTTTCATGCACTAGATTTCAACTCAATGTAGGATCTTCATCTGACAGGCTACCAAGCCTTTGCAAAGCATTTTTATTCCGTCTCTAATTCCCTCCCTCTCTCCCCACCACACGTAATGCTCGACAATATCTTTCTCTGTGCCTGCAGTCTCGTTATTCATTTTCCTCATCTCCTTCACAAATAAACACAGTGTAAATAAAATATACTTCAGCACATGCCATCATTTTTGGTTGCTTTTTATTTCTTCCCAAGCAACCACAAATACTTTGCAGCTACAGAAACCGGATTTCTCCTCAAAGTTCTTAAATTTTAGCTCACAGCAAATGAAATTTATTTACAAGATTTACAGCATGTCATTGAATCTGCCTTTCCTAACACTGTAAACACTGCCTTGAATTCCTCTCAGAACACACACTTAAAATAAATCACTTTTGGTAGCTAAAATGGTCGCTTGTGGCAGGTATGCCAGCTGAAATAAGTAGTTCTACACAGTACTAAGATCTATGCTGAGATTATTTATCCATCATCTGGTGATTCTCTGAGGACCCACTGGACTGAAGTCAGGTGGGCAGATCTGTGCCACTATCTGCCAGGTCTGAAGAGGTCTTTTTAACTCTTGGGAAACAACGCAGGATGAGCACACGCGGTATGTTCTTCTAATTCGGATGTAGTGGAAGAGTAGTTAGGACATCCAGGACTTCCAGTAGCTCTGGGTCTGCCTAACTTACATGAGGAGCCTGCTTGTCACTGTAATGTTCTTGGAACTAGAAAATGAGGAAAGATGCCTTAAGGATACCTTGCCTTTGTGGCAAGAACGTTGCCACTGAATTTCTGACAGCTCTGGATAAAATCTTAATGGATGAAAGTGTTGATTTAAATTACATATGCAAATAAGAACCGTAACTATAGACTAAGAGTAACAACAAAAGCCATTTGCTGTATTTCAGTATGTTATTTTTTACAGTTGCTCCTTTTTTCACAAGTCACACAATGCTTGTTTTACCAGCCTATTCTGTTACAGCACAGACACTCCTAGCTTGATTGCTACCTGTTCCCAAGAGCCTTTCCATTCATTTAATCCATACAGGATACCCAAAATCGAAGTCTTACTTTTTAGTATTGGTTTCATGTCTGCATTGATTTTCTTCTCTTCTAAGAGTACTTTCAGAGCATTTCAGTACAGCAGTCAACATTAAAACTTTTATAATTGCCTTTGACATCTCTGTCTAGATATGCATACAAACCAAACCCGACATATTCTAAGTTAATGGCACAGAAATTTTGGAATCAGTATTTTTCTACAAATATACATAATTTGTCTTTTTAATATTTAAATGGAATTGTTTGCAAAGTCAGAGTTGGGAGACAATTAAGCTTTTTACCTAATGCGCATTTAAAAGTACTGCAGGAAAATATACGACAAATATATTTGTCAATAAAGACAAATGTCACTTAATATTTGAAATTTTAAACTTCACATAAAGGTTGTACACATGTACTATTTGTTTAGCTTAAATAGTTTCAAAAGGCCACTAAGGAAATCACTAGTAGTATATTAACATTAACATTTTTAGGCAATTCATAATTCTGTGAGTTATATGCTTTTACATTTTGGTAGCTTTACATAAGTATCAACATGAAAGGCTGATTTTTTCTAGTCTGTACTGTATTATAAAAAAAGATGACTTTGATCACCAACCAAATGAAAACATTCTTAAATAAAACCTGATGAAAGATAGGAATTCAAGTTTAAATACTAGTTTAATTATTTAGATAAAGTCTTTGGGGGTAGTGACTGTCATTTTATTCTGTACATATAGTATCTGACATAGTAGGGCCTCAATTTCTAATTGGGGCTTGTAGGTAACACTAACATTATTAGTAAATAATAATTAGACATGTATGGTATCATTATTCCCATTTTTCTAGGGAAATGCAATATCTTAATATATTTCATGGTGCATCTTCGGGAACAAAACGCGCACTGCTAATGTTGTACTTTCTAATAGAAGTTTTTAAGATTCTTTTCCTAAGTCACAAATCAAGTCATTTGGTGACAAATGTGGACGCAATATAGAACATACATTTCAAACAGTGTCTCTTTCACTGTATGTCTTTAAAATACAATCTCAGTGATACACACGGTGGCAGAAATCACAAGTAGAATGTAGAAATATTTTTCATGTTACTCAGAATCCATAACTAATAATTTACAAGATTAAAGTTCTCTGACTTTAATGTAGAGTTCTCAAAAGGCTTCAGCTGTCTAGTCTATTCCAACTTTTTTGATCGATCACACAAAAGAGCTTCTTGCCTCTACAACATACACATACTTTTAATATTCTTAGGAGAGAGAAAACAATGCATCTCAAAATTGGCATGATTAGTAGTTCACTATGAAATGGAGTAAGTTTTCAAAAAATAGTTAGAAATATAGAGCACAGTAAATATTCCATCCTCTACAGACTATCTATAATTAGAAGTCATGTAAGGCAGCTTTATGCAAGTAGCTAACAATTCATTTATAATCAAGAACAGGTCAGAAAACTGACCTCCCTGGCCAAAACTAAGGGCAGTTGGTAATGAATTAGACAATTAGAAAAGTGGAAAGCCAGGCTTAGTGTAAGCACTTACTGTACTTTATTGTTATTATGCTATATAAAGGAAATCCTGACCTCATTAAAGTCTGAAAGTTTTAGTACAGTTTAGATTCCAACAGTTCCATAAAAATAAATGCTATTAAACAGAATCAGTTAGAATCATTACCATTAGGAATGAAACAAAAATTAGATTTTCTTTCCTGACCAAAGATTCTCTTTTCCACCCTCAGTTCCAATTTTAACTACATAGCATAGCTCCATGTAATAAACTTGACAAAATATTTCGTAAGGAGTTAGAAAAAGTATACAAAACAGTGGGAAATAACTTCTGGTTGCTTACAAATTCTGAGTCATAAGCGTATGAGATATGAAATGAGCACTGCATGAGAAACATTTCACATACACCATACACTCTTTAGAATAAAATACAGCAGAGACCATGTAGGCAGATTAAACAACATAATATTCATATTCAAGTGTTAACACTAAATCACCCCCTCTCCCCAAAGAAACAAAAACCAAGTTCCAAAATCTTGGCTACAATGGTGCTGCCATATGAAAAGAAAACCCCCAAAACAGCAACAACAAAAATAACGAGAAACCAAGCATGCACTGGAGGTTTTTTCAGATTACGTGTAATGTGATTAGGCACATCCTTTCAGCAGAATGTGAGTACCTGCTATGAATTATGCAAGCTCATGCACACAATCAATACATTAAAGTACAGCAGATATCACAACACCATGCACACAACAATGGCTAACCAGAGAATCCTACCACAAAGTGTGTAGATGCTCTTCCCTACCCCGTGAGCCACCGCTAGCTCTGGAGCTGTTGCTGTGGAGCCTGGTTACCCATTTTCATGACATGGGCGATGTCCTTTGGAGAATCTTGCTCCTGTGGCTGTAAGTATTCCTATTTTTACAGTAATTTGATCAGGTCTGTTATCAAATGTAAAGCAGAGTTTGGCAGGAAATTCGAGACGCAATTTGTAATAGTGGAATATCATATAATAAATTCCAGTCACAGTGTCCTTATAATAATAATTCTGCCAATATCACAGTCGTAAACAACAAAAGCAATAGTATTTGTGAATTCTCCTGGAACTCAGGCCCTGAATGATTCCTGCCAGGCTATGGTGCTCCACAGGGAGAGAGGAACAGAAGCCCTTAGGAGATACCCTGAGGTTCTCGTCTCTCACTAGGCCTGAAGCAGACTGTTTTTACTACTGTTGTACAATATAACCATGACGAATCCAGAAGAAGTAAGTGTAGCATAATAAATTTTGTATCTAATTTAGGTATACTATAAGGTAGCTCTAATTTGCAGATCTTAATTTCCTTTAAAAAATAATGAATTTTTTACTCAGTGCCTTTTGTGAAGGCTCCAAATGCTTTAAACCTACCAAGATTACTTTAAATTAGGTTGGAATGTAACAGCATATTATATACTAAGATAGCAAGTGAAAAACTATGTGAAAACAAATTGAAAGACAAAGAAAAAATTGGTTGGACAAAGCTATTACCAATTTAAACCTGATATATTCTTGAAAACACATTTAAGTTTCCTAAATATTGTGTTTCGTTTGAAAAGCTTTATATTTATTACTAAAATTCTGCTAAAAATCAATGCTAATCACTCAAGAGGCAAGGTGCTGATAAGACATCTCAGCACTGCGTACCACAGTTCAAGTCAAAGCTCTACCAGAGAAATTACAAAATACTGTAATTTGCAACTAATAAAAGAAGTGGGTTTCCTTATCAAGCAGAATAGGAGATAAAGCAAGAATTGAAACAAAATCACATTATTTTAATGGTTCATACGACTGCTTTATTTATTTCACCCCGTGGTCACAAGTTCATGTTTTCTGTATGATACCAGCAGAGTGAACTACTGGCTCCTAGAATTGTATCTTTTCACGTCTCTTAATCCTTTTCCTACTTCAGATTTATTCAATTACCACTTCCTTGTGTATGTATAAATATATGCAGGAAGTTAAAACTACTTTTCATTCAGTACTGTGTACCTTCTTTTCCTTGGAAACATGAAGCAGGAGTCTGGTTTTGTACACAAAAGACTCTCTCTGTCACTTGGGTGTTAATTGCATATCTCCCAGGCAAAAGCTGTCTACTCTCAAACTCTTTTCTTCTTTGAAAGGTGACAGAGCTAAAGCAGAAACCAACTTTTCCAGTTATTTGATATATATATATGAATTAATATATACGAATTAATAAATGGAAACCTTTTAGTTTGACATGGGGTATTTTTTGAAAATAAATATATGTTATATACTATAAAGAAAGATTATGTTTATGCATAATAAACATCCACAGAAATCAAATCATACTGAACTTCAGGATAGTTCAGCAGTACATCTTTTTTGCAATATTTCAAGATTTGCTCCTTGATAGTAGACATATTTAAAAATCCCTTACAAGAAACCATAATTGTCATAGAAGCAATCGGTGTTACTTTATACCTCATCCTGCTTTAACTGAAGTGGGATTGAACTCAAACTCTGCAGAAGCATTTTAGCACTTTAATTTATGTAAGTGTATTATTTTCCTTTTTAAATTCACCATTGTCTCTTCAGTTAGGATTTCTGCCTAGTTCCTAAGTCAATACGTGGTTATGAATTTGTGGCATCCATAGGTCAGACCGCTGTACAGAGCACTTAAGAGGCAAACCATGTAAATGATGTGCACAGGTACCATATGCAAAAAGAGACCAGGATAAGGCTGTAACTTGGTATTAACCATTCCTACAGTAAAACAAACACCTATTAAAACTTGGCTTTTAATATGGCTATAATTATAAAACAACAATCACAATTATTTTAACTGTTTATTACAACAGTTCACTTACCTCATCAGGGTTGGCATTAAAGGTGAGACTGCCCTCATCTAGCTGCATATACAATTTTCTAAAAGAAAATCCTAGAGGTGGGTTCTTATTGTATATAGAACAGTGACCCCAAGTGGATTTGCACAACCTATGAAAACAGAATTAGTCTATTATCAAAATTCTTTTCTGCATTTCATGTATTTCACAGAAGCAAAACACAATCAATAGTGCAAAGTCAAATGCTCAAACTATAGGAAAAGTTAGAAACAGGCTGCTTTTAACACTTATTTTTTAAGCCTTCTGTGTATGCATTGCTAAAGTCTTCATTTATATGATTATTGCTTTCTTCTCACACAGGTTTTAGTGTATTTGAGTGCAATCTCAGAACATGTTCCAGTAGGTGGCATTGTAACGACATCCACACAGCTGAGACCTCTGGCACTCCGAGTATCTGAGCACTGGGTAACTGTGACAAGCTGTTCTCCAGCAGTAAGACAGTTTAAAATATTGTTTCTTTTCTTGTGCCCCAGTTGCGCAGGGAGGGGGACACTACATCTGCACAAAACGATGTCATTAACTCACTGCTTTCATCATCTGTCCTCTTCCACCTGACTGTCCGTTTTCCAGTCTTGACCAGTCCTAGTTATTTGATCCAGCCCCATCCCTCTATATCTTCCATCACTTCTCAGTTTCTTTCCCTTCTATCCCACCCTGACCCCCTATCTCAGTTTCATCAGTTTCTGTCCCTCATCTGCCTCCTTGATGACACCATCCGAAATTGCCTTGAACTTGCACTTTCTAGGCACTCCGACTGTTATCTAGATTCCTTATTGAACTGGTAGCTCTGCTTCAACACATCCATCTTGTCGATAATTAGGCCCAATGCTCAGGACCCAGCAGGTAGCCACTGAGGACACGGGAGAGACACGGGTCTTATCTGGACTGAGTTCAGAACTGCAGCCACAGGACTTGCCAAAGCCTAAACTCAAACACATCCAATACATGTGGAATACTGAAGACTAAGATGTCTACAGAGATTATGTAATTTGAGATTTTTATTTATTTGCTAAATCAAGACACATTTTCACTACCAAAGCGTACACTTTGAATGGAGTATTTGGGAAGATTTCACTAAAAATGACTGAGCTATTTCGCAAGATAAACTCCGAGGAACATACGTATTTTTTCCCCCCCTGTATGTTAAGAATACAAACTGCATACAATTAAGAAGCTCTAGTATCTTCACGCTTTGCTCCAGGGAATTTATTTTTATTCAGTGTGGTTTTTATACCAAGAACTGAGTACAATACAACGCATACTTACTCAACTGCCAAGCTATTTCATATACATAAACTTAGAGGCTTAGCAGCATCTTCACTAGAATTCCGGTTTCCTACCAAGACAACAGTCCCCAACAGCAGAACAAAAGTAGTTATAACTGCACTATCCTATTGCTGAGTTCATAAAGCACGATAGGAAGGGAAGCTGCTTAATTCTAATGCACAGGGGCAAAGAAATAGATGAGGAAGGATGAGATGTACAGCACAATGAAAGGAAAAGAAACAGGACCTGAAAAACCGCCCAACTATTACAGTAATACTACTTACTGTCTGTTAAATTAAGGGGTAAGAATACGTTGTGAAAGAAGATACAAGTTCCGCTGAGCATCTACTCTAAAGATAAGTATGATTTCATGAGTCTTTCCTAGTGTGGGAAAACACCAAATATCAAAGAAAATATTTTTCATTAAATTTTGATCTTATACTACTTTATTTGACAGAACATTCCTTTATTTATTTCCTGGACATACAAACTCTGCGTGTGTTATATAAATGTGTTTCAACTGTTGAACTGCAAAAATTCCACTTGACACATTTGCAGAACTGACCTTTTCTTTCCCCCTTCCATCACCAAAAAACATACACTTAGGCTGCTCTAAGGCAAGTATAGTAGATGAGTTCTCATCCCTTTCTACCTGGAGCTTCAGCTGAATAGGTTTGCTTGCTCAAGCTAGCTATTAGTTTGAAGTTCAGAGAAGTAATAATACAAACATCTGAGATGTGCTCTGAGCTAATACAAAAGCGAAGGTTAAGTCCTTGGGTTTTTTTTCCCCATGATATATCAAACAACAGATATATAGTTATACACATATATACTTGTACCAAGCAAACGTGTATGTAGTAATCTCAACTGATAGCTGATAGTAACTAGAAATCCAGAAAACACATTTTTTAACTATATTCATGTCAAATCTCATTTAACTTGGGAAATTTTTGCTAAGGTTAGAATGACAAAAAGCACATGTTGAGACAAATTTAACATCTAATAATTATTTGTAGTAAGTCCAGGTGATTTTTTTTTAATTTATTTTTATTTTTGCTTACCCTTGCCAGAGGAGCTCATCATTAGCAAGATCCTGCCAGACACATGAAGCTAGACAGAGATCAGTTGCATTCAGGTATGACAAAATGGTAAAACTAAGCTCTGGTGGCAGCATTTCCAGGTTAATGAATCCTTCTTGTTCTTTAGATTTTCTTGTCTTCAACAGGTGGTAGATGTCAATGCCTCCTTGGGCTTGTTTGCGATGGCTTGTATTGGAAACATTGTTAGTAGCTATCCTCCTACCATGTTCTCTGGTAAGATAGCCTTGTCCACTGTATCCTTGGTGTTGCAGTTGCTGGTTCCTAGCAACTCTCCAGAGTCCCTGACCCATCTGCGAGCCTGCTGGACATAAAATCCAAATTAGATGTTGACTGCTCTTTATAAATATTTGTAAGATAGACTCAGCACACGCTGGAAAAATAAAACTGTAGGACTGATCCGAACAGAAAAAAAGTGAGTTTTATCAAAGTTACGCTGACAATGTAATCTCTCTCCAATGCAGCAACTGAATATTGAAAACAAAAACCATAAAAAAATAGATTTGTTCAAAGTTTCTACACAAAATTAATAATAAGCTTCTGCAAACAGTACCAAACATAGATATGACCTATGCAAGTTAAGAAGTCTTAACCATCAGAACATTTGGAATTATTATCTTCAGACTTCCTTTAAAATTTAATACAAATAGCTTATTTAGAGTCAATGAAGTGCCATAAAATGTGAGGAGAAACAAAAATGTCCTGAGTAGTGCGCAGCACACAAAACTAGGCTATGACTCACATTAAGACAAAGCTTAGCGACTTCAATGATAATGCATTAAGGATTCAGTTTCTTGTTTCTGAGCACCCAAAATATCTTTTCAAGCCTTCCTGCACAGCAGCATAAAACCTTCATGATAAGGCTTCTATATCTTACTTATCACTGTGCTTGTTATTTTTTGTCAAACTTTGCTGCAGATGGTAATAAAAAAAACATATCCTGAATGTTATTCAGTTACCAAGATTTCTGAACGTCACAATTTGAACTTCAGTAACCACCTGTATTTACCAAAAGGGAATATTAAAGTTCCGTAAATCATACTAATTCAGTATGGGAATGTTGTCTTAATCCCATCACAAGTAGCGTATATATGGTGATCTATCTTATTTTTCAAACTTTGCTGTGATGACAGATAACTAAAGTTGCTTCACGAGAGGAAGCTGTACCACAATAAACTGGCAACACAAGGACGAGCAGTCTGATGAAAGTGGGTCTTGGTAATTCATGTTGGTGTTTGCAATTAATTTATGAAACTTCTAGATATAATTAAAACATATTTCTTCACAAGATGAAGAACTCTGCCTTTATTTTTCATTGCCTAGCTAGCTTAAAATAAGAGGTAGCAACTTTTTTTAAAGAGGCATTCCGAGAACTGCAGTTGCTCAGTGCCACCTTTTTCTGGTTTTGAACAACTAAATCTCTCCAAGGAGAAGGAAGTTACCGACCCTCATCCCAATGGAGGATCAACAAGCGCTGTTACGATAAATTCAAGAGCTATTAAGTAAATCAGCGGTAGGCCTGCCAGAACTGTCATTTGGGACTACAAGCATAAACCCATCAAGTGGCTCCAGCTCCAGCTGCTGCTGCTATTGCCCCTGCTGAGCAGGCAGAGCATACAGCGATGTGCAGCGAAGAACCAAGCTACAAACCAGTTTGTGTGGGTAGGCGGTAACAGCCACGGGCTGGAAGGAGGAGAGGAGACTTTCCTAAGGGATGGAAAGAGCAGATAAGGAGTATTTCTGAGCAAATACCACATTTCAAAAAGGGCTGTTATCACAGCACTAGAGGATCCAATTAAGATAAAGTTCCCATTTTGCTAGGCACTGTATACGAGCTTGTTAATTACTTCAGTACAGTACTTAGTAAACAGATATCTCTAAATATCGAGAGGCTTCAACCAATTCTTGACCTTAGCCCTGTGAGTAAAGTGAACATTGCCAACAAGGCATTACGCTTTCAAATACGCGGATGCCAAATTTAGAGGCTGTGTTCACTCTCAGAAGATATCAGATCATCTGAATGACTGAGTAATAAAGATCATTCAATTATGTAAAAAATTCAGGGGTTTGAAAGAGGTAAAGGTATACATACATAGGTAGCTATTACTCAAATAGAATCTGCACACTTTCTCAGTGTGTCTCTTCATGTAAAAACAAAAATAAAATCTGCCTGAAAACACAGCATTGACTCTGAACAAAATGATAAAATAGCCAAACAGCAGAATACTAGTTTCAGGGACAGAGGGAACCAGGAGTGAGGGCTTGTAATTCCTCATCATTATTTCAAGACCTTAACCACTAAAGCAATAGAAATCAGCAAGAAAAAAATATGACAACTTTGCAGTATTAAACCTGACATTTTACATGAGATTAAATGAGAGAACCTATTCTACGTAAACTGTGTATGTCAAGTAGAGAGAAAAGGAAGTTCTGGTAAATGCAGAAATCTCTTTGTTGAGGTAACTTTTTGTAAGACAAATTAAGGAATTTATTTTGCTAGCATTTTTGCCATCTTTTCTGACATTGGTTTATATCATTATAACAAAGCTACACTTCTATACACATTTGTTAACTCCCACCTGTTAAAAAAGCTTCTGAAAATACCAATTATCTGGGCATAGTTTAAAAAAAAGAAAAAAAAAAAGGACTAACAGGAAATTCAAGGCTCTGAAGATCATTAGGAATCATACTATGACAAGTTTCATAATCATAATACACCAGAAAGATGAGAGAGAAAGACCAGCAGCATTATCAGAAACAGTTCATAGAAAAGGCTGCGCCCAGTGAATTATCAAGTGAACTTTACGCTATCGGATAAGCATCTGGCAATTTTATAATAGCCTTCAAACCTCTTTCAAAGTCAGATTATCTTTCTGTTCCATATGTGCTACTTGTAAAGAATTCGGTAGTGGTCGCAGAGGACCAAGTTTTCCTACTCAGAGCTACTTTAGGGCTACTTAGCCCTAAATCAAATATCCCACTTTTAGTTGCTAGTTTAATATCTTTATTGTAATATTCAGCTAGAAGTTACTGGTCACAAAATACATTCTGTTGAGGAATACTGAGCTAACAAGAATATCAACAGTTTTTGTTGGTGCTCACAGGGGATTTTCTCCCCAAACAAAAACTAATTGCGATACCTTACCAACAACATAATCACTTTTAAATTATTTAACACTAGAAAGT
This sequence comes from Burhinus oedicnemus, assembly GCA_008921705.1. Classification (NCBI taxonomy): domain Eukaryota; kingdom Metazoa; phylum Chordata; class Aves; order Charadriiformes; family Burhinidae; genus Burhinus; species Burhinus oedicnemus. The sequence continues at coordinate 808,151 of VFFE01008203.1, forward strand.
GGCTCCAAGACAGAAAAAAAATGCTATGTCATTCAAGAAACTAGCCTGCTTATAACGTACTCAAATGCTCACGCCAAAGATAGCACTTCAGAAATCATTTAAAGTATTTTTATGTGTAAAAAACGATTAAAAACTATATATTTTCTACTTTAAGTACCAACTGAAGAAATTTCAGATAAGAAACACAGCAGGACACAATTTAAACCATTCTAGAACCAGCTGCCGGAAACCCACAGGCTTTAATATGTGTGTAGCTATTCAGCAGCTTATATGCCATTTGTTAAACCACATCTTATTTTCCCCACCACGCAATTATTCTCAGCTTTGCAGCAATCCAGGATGAATGCTTGGAGAACTCACTTGTAAAACAAGATGGGTAAACTCATTGTTATTATAAAGCCCTTTAAGTAATGGTGTCCAGAACTATGTTTTTAAATTATTTTGAACAGATATTTTCATTTTCCAGATTCAATAAGCCACTCAAACGTATGTTTCCACATCTCCAATTATGTAACTTTATCTAATAATTGAAACCCCTTGACAGCTTAGCTGTAATACCCATCACACCAAAAATAACACCAAGCTTGTTTATAAATTGCTGATCTTCTCTGGCTCTGTCGGATACCTATCAGAGTCTGATTTCAATTTTAATCTTGTCTTCTTCATGTTACCTTGTTACTGCATAATAAATTCTTCGAAGAGCGTGACAGGACACTAAAAGCTACACGTAGGCTAGATTAACGCTGTACTAGTTTCTGCTTTATTAAATAAAGCACAACATACACTCTGGCTGTAAACCCCCTCCACTTCACGGTATCCGGGCCCTACGGCTGCTGCTGTGCGACCGCAATTACCCGACCAGGAAAACGTCCCCTCCCTTCGATGTTATCGCCGCTGCGGCTCCCTTCACCCCAGCCGCCTTCGTGCCGAGGCCTGCCGGCCCCCCTCACGCCAGGCCCCCTCAGACCCGACTCCAGGCAACTCCCCAGCCCGTTCCAGCAGCACAGCCCGGCCCTCCCGCCCGAGGCCCACCCCAGCTGACAGGACACCGCCTCACCGAGCCTCGCTTCTCCCCCGCCGAGGGGAGCCGGGACCGGCCGGGACCTCGGCCGGGGCAGGGCCGCCTTCCCTCAGCGGGCACCGGCGGATGCCGCCCCCCGCGCCCCATTGGGCCGCCCCCAAAAGCCCCGGCTCTTGATTGGACGCGCGGCCCGTCCATCCGCACCCGCCTGAGGGGAACCGGCGGAGGCCCCTACCTGTGCGAGCTGGGGTCCCGACCGCCGCCGCGACGAGCCCGGCTCCGGTCGGTGCGTGAGCCTCGCCGGGCGGGATGGGGCTGGGCTGGGCAGGCCCCGGCGGCGGGGAGAGGTGGCGGGAGGCAGGGAGGTCCCCTCCGGCGCGCAGGGAGACCGCCACGGCGCCGTCTGCTGCCTGGCAGGTGTGACGTCTGCTGTTGTTGCTGGAAGTGACGTCACGCGGAGGGAGGGAGGCAGGCGCGGGAAGCGGAAGCGGCCGTTGGCTCCGGCGGCGGCAGATTCGCTCTGCGCCCGGGAGCGGCTGCGGGCCGGCGGGCTCCCGAGGGGAGAGGCGGCCGCCGTCCTGGGCAGGCGGTTCCCGCGGCGGAGGGCGCGGGTGAGCGGCAGGGACTCTCTCGGGCCGGCGGTCGGTGTCCGTC
>VFFE01008203.1:809845-824253 GCA_008921705.1 Burhinus oedicnemus
TAAAGTTTTATTTTTTTTTTTTTTTTTTTTCCCCTGTAAGTGAAGTGTGTGGTCAAGAAGTTCCTTTCAAAAAGATTCATTGCTTTAATGAGTAGGACCAAATAATGAAGCTGCAAACTGGAGTACCCATCGGAGATGATTTCTGACACGGCTAGACACAATCTCTTTGGAGCATTTGGGTTTTTTTGGTCTGAATCTCATGTGTCAGCAAAAGAAATTATATAAAATTCGGTATCTTGAGAATATGTCTTCATGTATAGGCTGTCAGGCAACGCCTCTTCACCACTTGGATTGGTAGGCTTCAGAGTAGTTGTTTTCTGGCAAGAAAAGAAATTCAGTGAAGACAGTGGCAGACAACTCTCTCCCAGATTCTAGTGGAAAATTAAACAGTGGATCTCTGGTTTAAGGCTTTATGGCTGAAATCATTACTTTTATTGTGGCTTTTGGGGGGAAGTACTGTAGAGGATTAAGCCAGTCACAAGCAAATCTCAAGGATGTGAGGAGGGAGAACTCTTTCAGTGAGAGGTGTCAACTTTCTGTACTTCTGTAATTGCCCCCCCCCCCGTTTTTTCTCTAAACCATTCAAAAACCACTGAGTTTCGCAGGTTGCTAATGGACTTTCTCAGGTTCTATCAGTCTGTCCAGAGTGCTAAGATGCAGGCCATTTGTTTTCAGTTGTGACTTAAGAGCTGGTCTCTCATCCAGTCTCTGCTTTTAAAGTCTTGTGTTGGAGAAGAACTAATATTAGTTGCTTCTAAACAAATGGATGCAGATACAGTGAATAATACTTGTAGGCTGTCTCTAAACATAAATATATTTTGAAGCAATGGACTGAGGGACAAGGTTCTTTAAGATTATTAATACTGATATTTGAAGGTACTGCTTCAGGTGTTTCTTTTTACTATCTGCCAGCCAGGGGGAGTCGCCAGTATTTTTAGATCAATTCTAAATTTCTTACCCCCCGCTCCCTCCTGTCTCCTCTTCCTCCATTTAAGAATTTACTAACCAGTATTTATCTTATTTATCTTATTTATCTTATTTATCTTATCCCTTTGATAGATCTGAAAACTGAATTGGATGGTGGTGATTTCATGCTGTGCTGATTCTCTCCTCCCCGCTTCCCCCCTCCCTGCAGGGAGAAAGGCACATTTTGGTAGTTTGCACCAAGTCCTTAGATTAGTCTCTCTCTTCTGTGAAGCAAAGTCCACAATAAATTAAAAGTAGGTTCTCAACTTGTGTCTTATGATGTAGAAGTTAAACAGGGACCTTTTGGTTATCATCCCAATAGACTTGCACCTATTTTGAAATACCTACACAGTCTGTTGCCCCCTCCTTCCTGAACAAATTTAAGTGTATTTAATGGATCATCTAAATAGAGAAGTGTTGTCTGTGGTGAGCTGCTAGTCCTGCCTTCTCATGTTTACACATCCAAATGTTGCTCTTCTGGCCAGTGAGCTTGGGACCAGGTGAAGAAAAGAATAAGAAGCATTTTAAACTGAAAAATGCAAAAGGTTTTCACTGCTTGAGGAGCTTCTGTGCCTTTGAAACAGCAAAGAAACTTGTTTTCACTCAGTTTTAGTGGATTTAGCCAGGCCTGAATTCTTAATATGCTTTCAGATATCTTTATCTTTAAAGATCTTTGATAGTTGATCAGATTCGGCGTTACTACTTGATCCCATTTTGAATGAGTGGAAATGATGACTGATATTAACTGGTGTCGAGCCCTAGCTCTGTGCTGTATTGTAACACTCTGGAAATAGTAGTGTTTAGAAAAAAGGAGCAAACCCCTTTGAATTTCAGTGATAATTCTATGGCATTTTGTAATTTTTGTGTACATAGGGTTTTTTTGGGTTTTTTTTGTTTGTTTCTTTGTTTGTTTTTTAAGGAGGCGAATGTACTATATTACATTTATTTCATAATCTGAAAGAAGAATAGCATTTGGAATAATGGCAACAGGAGACCTAAAAGGAAGTTTAAGAAAAATAGAACAAGGACTTCGTTTATTAAATTATCCAAGAGATGTGGATTATACAGTGTAAGTGGCAATGTGAATAAATTTATGCTAATCCATGATGACAGCAAGATGCATAAACAAGATACGTGTAAATATTAGCATTGCATCCAGTGATGAGTAAGCAGAGCATATGTCTGTGGGAAGTTGGGGTTTGATACATGTGAACTGGAAGATAAAAGGATGCAGTTTTGCTGTGCTGAGCCATCCTTAGAATAATCCTGAAGTATATCACTATCTTGGTCTTCTTTCTTCTGCTGTTTTTCTCTTTTTTTTGATTAATCTCTCACTTCTACAATTTCTTTGTAGTGCTACCAAAACTTTCTTCAGGAAATTTCTTCCTGTAAAGATGAAGGGAAAAAAAGGTGTTGAATCTTGAGATGGAAATGCTGGTGGGCTTTAGACCTGACAATGTTATAATTATGTGAGGGTCACAAAAATGTTGTTTTGAGCGTTTTGCAGATAACAGTAAAGGCTGCTGAATGAGATACTTGCATATAACATACTGGCTACATAGAAACACCTTTCAAGTTAAATGTTTGAATTAATGTAATGGAAGGCTTTTGTTATCTTCTGCTGTGTAAAATACTTTTGTTTTTCAATAGGTTAGTAAAGGGTGATCCAGCTGCATTTTTACCTATCATCAGCTATTCTTTTACATCTTTTTCAACTTACATAGCAGAACTTTTGGTAAAGTGCGATGTGGAACTCACAGCAAAGAGTGACTTGCGTTTTATTGAAGCTATTTATAAGGTATCTCTCTTCATGTTCTTTGCAGAGGAGACAGAGTTTTGAGTATGACCTCATAAGAATTAAGTGTAGTATGACTGTTACTAGAAAGTGAAAATTTTTGGCAATGAATGTGAATTGTAACTCTGTTAGGATTTAAGATGAGTAGTAAGTCACTGTGTGGCAAGTCTTTATTTAGATTTTCATGGAAATAAGGACGGATGTTGTTAGCCAAATTTCGATTTTGAGACAATTGCAGAAGCAGTAATATTACGGTTTTATGTTAGTCTCGAACAATACTGAAATACTTATTATGCTTTTATAGACATGACCTTAGAAGAAATCATAACCAGTGAAAAATCACAGCAAACTTCAATAATTGTAGTGAAAACACAATTAAGAAATACAGCTATTTTAAAACACCATACCGTATTAATATATAAAGTCCAATATTTAACAGTTTATAAATTGGAATCAAATTCTTAATAGAATGAAAATAATTTTGAACTATCCTTAAAAATATCCATAAGCACACTTTTATAAAAGGTGACTTGATGTATTAATGAATACTACCTTATCCAGACTAGTTTTCCATCTGAGGACAGACTCCTTTACAAAGAGGCTCTGTGGGAGCCTTACTTAGCCCTCTGACACGTTTGCTGAGATTAATACAACCTTTTATTGTGCATTCACTTTGGAAACTTTTTGTTTAACTTTTTAAATAGTAATGTCTACAGTCATTTATTTCATGAATCTTAAGACTCTGAGTTAAACTTTACAAGAGTGATGTGAATGAAATGCTTCTGGAAGGGGTATGTTGAAAGTCTAGTTAAAAGAGCTGAGAATATACAAATAACTAAATGAGAGAAGTTTTAACTGTTGAAGTGCAGAATGAAAGAAAAGACTAGAAAAATAAGAACACGAGGATGCCATTTCTACTACAAATTGTGTGGTGATTTTTGAAAGCGAAGTAAACTCTTATCTTGTTGCAGCTTCTTCGAGATCAATTTCAATATAAACCGATTTTAACAAAACAGCAGTTTCTTCAGTGTGGCTTTGCGGAAAGAAAAATGCAGATTGTTTGTGATATTATCAACTGTGTGGTGAAAAAACATAAGGAATTAAGTAACTCGAATAAGGTACTGATTAAATAGTAACTTTATTCTGAGATGAGCTTCTTTTGACATGCCTGGTGCTGCAGGTAGAAGCTGAAGACCAGTTTATTTAAAAGTGCAGTGTCACTGATAGTCAAAATAGGAGGAAAAAAAGAATATGAAGTTCCATTGTAAGATGCTTGAGTGCTATCAGGTATACAAAAGACACAAAGTTGCCAATGTTTCGCAGTATAAACAAAAAAAAAAATTAGAATGAAGATAAATCTAGTATTTGGTATCTTTACAGTAAATGTTATAGTTTCTTTTACACTTCTCAACACAGTGAATCTTTGTGTAACTCGGTAGACTTTTCAGGTAGACTTAAAAACAAAGCAAAATCATCTGATATGTTGAAGTTCTGGTACCATTGAGTTTAAACGTGACACTGTGTTTCAGTGGTATACATCTCAAATCTGATTATTTTCATTAATCATATTTGTCTTACATTGTTAAGGCATTTTTCATCAGTGTATGCTTTAATAAAAGGAATTTTCAGTCTTCATATTTTACAGGATTTTGTTTTGTTTGAGTTTATAACAGTCTTCAGGACTTCTGTACACTTCATTTGTCACTTCTGGGGGCATAACTACATTTTTTTTCATATTTGTTTGTCTTTCAACTCTGGTGTAAGCTGTCTTTCCTCTTTACAGCCAGCTTTGATGCCGCCTTGCATAGGCATTTATGAGTATACGAATGTGTCATTCACTTCCAGGTCTTAAATGTTTTTTAGACATTATTGTACTGCAAAGGTTTAAATGTGTTTGTGTGTGCCATACAATGTTCCTGCCTGTCAGTGATGGCAGAAAATGAGGTGTGTCATCACACCCCACCCCTGAAAATATTCCTGTGTTAGAAGTGTAATATTTTCTCCTCTTCACTTTGAAGGTTAAATCCCAAACAAGGAAAAAACTTAGATCTTTTAAATATGAAGTATGGTCAAATGGTGATAATGTCCTTGCTGATCCTAGTGGCGGTGTTCTGAATGCCAAACAGGTATGAAAATAATTTTTATGTTGTATGTCTAAAAGTCAGTCTCACTTGTACCAAGTCAGGCTCTTTTGGGAGTATGTGCTTTTGTTTAGGTTTTAATGTTTGATCAGACCAGTTTTGTTGGGGTTTTTCCCCCCCCCCAAATGTGGTTGACTGAAATAATAGCTGAAATACAGAGGATATTGCTTCTCTCCTGCTGAGTAGTTGATCTCAAAGTCTTGATGGTAATGATCTTATACTGTTTGCTGTTTGAATTATATCAAATGGAGGGACAGGAATGAAAGTGAATATGCAGTTGGAAAAAGAGTATACATCCTGTTTGGAGACTGAAATGTGTTTGGCCTAACATTGCAGTGTTTTCAACATAGCTTTCAAAACACTTTTTACTTTTTTTGTCTGAATCTGTTGTGCAAAGATTTGTTAATGTAACATTCCTCTTGGCTTCAGTTTTACAAGAGTAACACTTGACTTTATGCGTTATGCTACTCTTGGCCAGTGAAAGAGACAGCTTTCCTCATATTTTCTGCTGGAAGCGTGCAAAGTGAAATTGTACAAAACTTTTAGGACTGTGGCTACCCGTTAAATATTGGTGATTTATATTTAGAAGGAAAATACTGCTTTTAGCAGCGAGGAAAGCTTCACAAAGAAAATATGTGGAATGACTTATCTGGCATTTCTGTTGTTGAATGGTAGAACTGAAGGGGCGTATATGCGAGTGTATTAAGAATTCCCTAGAAGAGGAGAGTTTCAGCTTCACTAAAACATCTAGGAATCTGTAAGTGTTAAGATCCTGCACAAAAGTAATAACTGTGAGTTCTTAATAATTAGGTAATTTATTTTGGTTTGTGGCAGGGAGTGATCATAGGACTTGATCCACCTGGAAGGAAAGGCAAAATTTGTCTCTTACTTTGTTGTCTCTAAGGGAAGCTTTCAAAGCAAATGAAATGTGTAGCTAGTAGGGCTATTTTGCCGACAGTTGTCAAGGAAAAGGGAGAGTTCTGATCTTCCTAGTTAAACTTTTTTTTTTTTTTTCTGAATGTTTGAGTGGTGGTTTTGATGTTGCAACTGTCTGTACACGTGTTAATACATACAGTGAGATTCATACCTCCCAATCCACACTTAGGAATCTAACAACCCTTACAATAAGAGAGGACGTTAATGCCTTCATTACTGTTTATGGAAGGGAACCAGGGTACACAGTACATATGGTAAAGTCTGTGCATATTTGTTTTACAGTTCTTTCATGTCTATATGATTTTTTAAAATTAAACTGCCTGCTGTTGCTTTCTGCATTTTGTGACCAGTTGGGATAAGATTGTCAGATTTAAATAAATAAATACTAATATAATAGGTCTTTTCTTTCAGTTACTTGGCTGATGAATTGAAATGTTCTTATAATGAATAACACCAGTGAATTTTTTTTTTTTTTTTAATATACTCAAAAGAAGCCTCAAGTAGAGCGGCACTCGGGAAATGAAGTTAGTGTTGACCTTCATCCACTACCCCTTCCAGCACAGGGAGGTAATGAAGAAGAATTGTACCTAGATCGTGATGTTGTGGAAGTTAAATGTGAACAAGTAAGAACTGTTATTTTAAGATGCTGTCTGCATGTATTCTTAACTTCTCTTAGAGGACATTTCTAAAGGGATAAAAGTTTTAACAAGATAGCTGCATGTTCCTTAAGTGTAAGTAATAGATATATAATAAATATATTGAAAAAGTTGAGAAAAAAAAAAAAGTCAGTTAAATTGTACTGTCCTTTCAAGAGCCGGTTCTGTCAAGAGTTTCTTTTAAAAGCTGGTGCCACAAATAGGCATGTTATGGCAATTATAAAAGAAGAATAATTTTCTAATGTAGCAGAATGTGGTTACTGAACTTGAGGAAGATTCCACTTAATTTCATTGATCAAATGGTGATTTCTGTCTGTTTTGAAATTAGAGGATGTGTTCTTATCCATATTTTCAGGTCATAGAAGATAATTCTCAGATTGAGTTCCTAAAGAGTCAGCTTGCTGATTGCCAGGAAAAGCTTCATAAACTAGATTGGATGGAAGACAAACTACATGATTTAGAAGAGAAATTGAAAGGAAAGGTTATCATAGATGAAAAGGACTGGAATAACTTGTTGAGCCGAGTTTTGCTTCTTGAAACAGAACTGTTGTTGCAATCCAAAAAGGTATGTTAACATTCTGTTTTCTTCTATAACAAAAATTGCCCAGACACAATTTTGTCAGCCTGTTTCTGTTCTTCCTGCCTCCTTATGAATGCTTTTTCACTGATTTTAAAGGTATGATTGGAATGGAAGTGCTGTTTAAGGAGTTGGTGGTATTTTTTTTTTGTAAACGTTAAGTTCTGTTGTTTTTCTCATGCTCTATGAAGCAAAACTCTCTGTTGGAAATTGTTTCCTTGCAGGAACAGCAGGTTTAGCTAAGCCTATTTTCATTAGTAATGACTCTGTGTTTTTATTTCCTAGCGAACTTATAGGAGGAAGCTTTTGAAGACTCTTAACTATGCTGTATTTGAAAGCTTAACGTTTCTGTAGTTGAGAGTTTCATCATCCTAGTGACACATTTAAGGGTTTCCGTATTCTGGTCTGCATTATTCTGAATTTCTTATACTGGCCTGCAAATGTTGTGGCTGTTGATACAGTTGAATTTTTTAATTCTCCGGACTCAGATAAGGTGTTTCCTTTGGAAGATTAAGTCTTCATTCTATGTAACTAATGTCGACAAAAATAGATGACATGCTCAATGGAAAATACGAGGTTAATGCAAAAGTGAACTCTTATTTTAGTCCTATTCTTATTTTGTGGCTCTCTGAAATTTCTAGCTTAATTGATGGTCTTTCTCCTTTTTGCCACCCCCTCCCTGCTTTTCTGTTTCTTGTCTGTGATGTTCGTTGCGTTTTTAAATGCATGGAAGCGCTACAGTTGTGATGTGGCTACATTTGACATATTTGTCAGAGCAAATCGAGTATATTGTTGCATTAAGACTCTGTTATTTTTCATGCTGTTGAAAGGTCCTTGTATGCACATTATTTCATATATGTACACATGTAAGTATTTTGAGATGCAGCGAACCATAGCATCAATTTTATGATGACATGCTTAACTTCAAAGATATTTGCATATGTATCTCGTGTATCCTTCAGATACTGTCAGATGCTTTCCAGAAGTTGAAAACCCTTGTTGAACATAGTTGATCAGTGTTGCATTTTTCTTTGTAGTTGTAAAAATGCTGAATTTACGTGTAACCAGGAGCTCTCTGTGTGTTGCTGGCCCTACAAATCTGAAAATGTCACTAACACTTGTATGCAAGATACGGGTTTTTTTTCTGTGTGCCTTGAAAGTGTGCTAGGTATGCAAAGTCTTGAAATGCAGATGCGTTCAGACTGAGCTCTAGGTTATTTCTAAAGGCTGGAGCTCAAATGGTAACGATTGATGTTCTCAATCACTGCTGTTTCTTTTAAACGCGGTTTCAGGTCAGGAATGGCTCAAGTGATTTACCATTTGAAATCAATTTTAATGTAATTATCAGTGAACGTATATCCAAATAACACCACCAATTATAATGTTTTCTTCTGCCAGCGATCTCAAGAGGCGTTCAGCTGAACAGCCATAGACAGTTTTGCTCCTCTTGCGAGTGTATTCTCTTCAAGAGATAGGTGTTGCATTTATGATGGTAGCAGCAGCACGGGAAAGCTTGTGTTTCAGACTAGGCTTGTTCTTTTACTTCTGTAAATTTGGTTTATTATTACTTCAGCAACATGTTTCTTGCAGTTGTTCAAAGGTTTGGAATAGTATTTGGAAAATACTTAATATCGCTCAAAAATGTCCAGTAAGATAATTACATCTCTGTACTGCATGTTACTGAAAAAGTCATCTGCAGAATCAAGTTTAAATGTAGTTTGTGTGTGGCATTGTTGCTTGTCTTTTTTCAAAGCAAAATAAGCTGGTTTTTATATAAAAATAATAAAAAAAAAAGAAGTCTTCAAAACCCTAACTTTTTTGTAATAGGCATTTGAAAACTGCCAAGAAATAATCCTTTGGGCCAGAGAATTGCTGCTTCTTTGTTTCATGAAATTCCATCCAAGTCGTGCTTCACAGATATAGAAGCAATTCAGAATTACTCCTTTCTTCTTGCTCTTGCATTTTTCAGGGAAGTTTTGGCATCTAGCCAACATAGCAGGAACACTCCAAGATCTGTCTTGCACTGCTGCCAAAGTAGCAGCAGCTGTGCATTTAGCTCTGGGAAAGTCTGAGAGCTACCAAATCCATTTCAATGAAAGGAATTGAGCAGAAGTAGTCAGTGCAGATATCTATTTTTTAAAAATTTTTTTTATAGACGTATCCGTTATTACATTTTTTTTCCAGCTTCTTCCCACAGAATACCTACTATTTCTCCCTCATTCACGTACTTGAGTATAATATTCCCCTGTTAATTAATATGGTTACTCCAGTATATAAACGATAACTCTTGATGGAAAAAAGTCTAGATATTGTTTGAGGGTTGGATTTTTTTATTTTGAAATTAGAAAGCTGCACTCAAAAGCATTTATTATTAGTACAACGTTAATTTTGTTTCCTTGTTTATGAACACCCTTTTCTAAGCTAGATTGACTTAAACTGAGAACCTTTCTTAAAAGAGCCCTCTCTCATTTAGGAGCCTGGGAAACTAGCTTAAAATAGACTTCTGAGTACTAAGCATTTAAGTGGAATGAATTTCAGTTCCTCCATAGGCTAATTTTTTAGGACCGAGGAGCTGCATTTCTGATATCAACCAGAAGTAAAGGTACCTTTATTTTGTTAAGGTAATGGCAGCTGATGTCAAGATGTAGTTGTTAGCACAGGCCAAGAACAGGCTGATTGTTCACTCACCCCTAAGTAAGATGCACTGTAATTGGACCTGGTTTTGACCTGTTTACAAACAGCAATATTGATACTAAAAAAGCCCCCATAAAATAGGCTAGTTTTTGAATGCAAGGTATGTGTGGACATTTTGGATTTTCTTTAGTCCTGTAAGGACATTTGCGCAGCGCCAGCGTGTCTGGATGGTGTAGCAAATGCATACATAATTAGTACTTTAATATACTTTCGTTCAGTCAAAAGATGATTTAAACAGGGTGTACGACTAAAATGCAGTAAACTTTTATTTCAGAGAGACTTAGCTGCAGAGTTCAGTGATAGAAGTGAAGAATGTACTTCTAGTAGGATTCCAGTTTCTGCTGGTGAGTATTAATGATTTTCTTTTTAATTAACATTGTATGCTATACACTTCTTGCTGGCCTTGACTAAAATAGTGGCTTTTAAGTAGACAATTGCAGTTTAGTGACGTCTGAATCCAAATGCATGCTGCAAATTAGAAATGAACCGTTAGTCATCTCGTGTTTGTAATTTATTCCTTAGAGCTTTAGTTACTGAAGTAATCTTCAAAGCATTAAGGAAAATATATAGCAGTAGTAATTAATAGTTACAAATAACTCTAAAAATCTCTAATAACTCTAAAAAAAGATGCAAATTTAATTAAGGTGCTGTAGCTAAAGCTCTGACAATAATGTTATCTACGCTTCAGAGCAGTTATCATAATGTTTTAAAAAATAAGCTGTTCGTGAGCACAGAAGGAATTATATTTGCTGCCACATGTTTTTTACAATTAAAATAGTGTCACATTTATGATATTGATTTTTACTTTTATAATGGGGCTTAGGACAAATCAGGGCTTTTTCATTCATAATCCATGTTGTTTTTCAAATCAGCGCTAAACATTCTCTATAATTTCATCCCTTTTGAAGCGGTTAGCAGCTATCCAACTAGCATTTTTGTGAAACTTCCTTATTTTGAAGAGTAAGACAAAATCTTTTTCTTCCATTTCCAACTTAATTTTGATAACGTACAAGAAGCAAATAAAACAGCCTTAAGTGGGAAAGAAATTAAAAACATTCCCAAAGCCATAAGTAATTCTTCTCTCTTCCTCAGTGGTAGCTCTTTAGCCCTTACCTTGTATCGTTCCCTTTATTAATTTGGCCTGTTTCCGCTATAGCAGCGGTTATTCCTACCACCAGTAGTAAGGAGGATATTCTGTTTCCCAATCTCACTTACCAGGCATTACTGACACTTGAGGACCTCATAGTCAGCAAGCAGGCTGATAGTCTTTAAAGGAGAATTTCCATGTTTTCAGACTTCTAGAATTCTTCTGAAATTGTTATTCCTGTTTTTCTAAAATATGATTCGGGAAATTTTAGGCATATAAGTTATGTGGCCAGTCTTAACTCTTGTATCTGAAATGTACAGTACTTGGAATGCTTTGATGTTCTTTTTGGTTGTAGTGCTCTTCAGGAATCACAGCTGTACGGAAGAAATTATTTTTAATTTTAATTGCTTAAAAATAATTTAATATGATTTTAAATACAGGATAGTGTAGCTAAACATGTTCCAAAGGTGAGATCCATAGATGGTGGCCTCACTAAGAATAAGGGTACGGGATCACTTTTTCTCTCTTTCTAAATACTAAATTCCCTTCCCTGACAATAGTATTGTAAAATTGCAGAGAGTATCAAAGCCTTCCCAATGTGAAAGAAAAGTATGTTTCTGCTGAATGGATGCTAAACCTATCCCAAAGGGAGGAGAGCTAGGGAAACAGCAAGAGCTTGGTACGGATTTTAAGCTAAGCAAGAAAGTGATGATTTTGTTCATATTTCTTCTGCTTATAAGACAGGTTACTTAGGACAAATTAAAGACATGTTTGAACAGGCAGTTTACAATAAAAATCATGTAAACTATTTGAAATTACTATTAAATGTTTGACCCGGTAATTAAACGTTCTGAAGTGTTGATTTTACTGTAATCAGGATAAAGGTAGCATTCCTAGTAATCTTTTTGGAATTTGTCTTGTGTGTGTTACACATAGTATACTGCACACCCTTTGTTTTAAGAAAATGAGAAACCTATTTTGGACCCTCACCAGTAGCTCTCCTTTTTCTGTCTCTAAACAATGCGTTCTCTTCTGTTATTACATACTGTAAATCAAGCTATTTGATAGCTGACCTTGCAATAGGAGAGCAAAAAGGCAAAGGTGACGCAAAACCGAGTATTTCTCCATAGATACAGAGAGGAAGGAGGAGATGCCAGAGAGTCTTCATCAGTCGTCTGGATACAGTTCGCTGTTATCCACAGACCCATCTCCCAAAGCCGTGACCATTAATTCTCATGATCTGACAGACATTTCAAAGGTAAGTAAAACTGGCAAACGCTTAGTTGATTTCCTTTCTGAGGTCAAGAGAACAAGTAAGCATTAGTTCTAGTTGTATATACTACTAGTGAAAAACAAGGAAACTATACAAAACTACATCGAGGTCTGTCTCATAAAAATCCTTTTGATATGTAAACAGTGCTTAAAGTCACATTTTCTCTATGAATTCTTCAGGTTGAAAGTCCATCTGAAGAATGTTAGCTTTGAAGAGTTCACTAACTTTGTGGCTTTTAAATTGCAGGAGACAACAAGACAAAGAATGGAAAGGATAAGTAAAATGTAAGTAATAGGAAAGGGCAGCAGGAATTCATTTCCCAGGAGGGAGTTGTACTGGACTAAGGCATATAGAGAACGTACATATGTGTTCCAAACCTCAAAGGTCTCTACATCAGGTGTGGCATTTCCTTATGACCCCACTGGATAATAAATCCACTTACAGTTCTGTATTTGTGGGATGAGTCACTGTTTTGGTTTCTAAAAAGCAATAGAAAGCTTTAATTCTTAATAGTGTTAACTAGAGATTAAAGAGTGTTTAGAATCTGGTTGACAAGGAATAGGAATATTATTTATCTCCTGATAGGAATTCGCTGGTACTTGCAACTTCTCTTCCTTAAAAATAACTACAATAACTTAACTCTGTTTTTTATTATTTAAGGAAAAGTAAAACAAATTTCAGCCTAAGCATTGTGATAACTGTATTAAGATGTATTTGATACTAGTCCTGGGATCTGTAATGAAATTTTTTTTGGTAAGAAATATTTTTCTTACACTTGAAGAGAAATGCGTTGCTGTATAATGTCTTTAGCAAGAGATTTCTTTTCTGTAAGTGCCTGGCCTGAAAAAAGCTGTAGCCTTTTTTGTGATTTAATTTTATTGTGTGGGTTACTTCTTTCTTTGTGTATACTTAAAATTTATTGATATGTGGTAGGCATTTAAATTCAAACCAATTGCAGAGAAGGGATGAGAGGAAACTTAAGGTTTCATGCTGCTTGTTAGTATTTTGGATTCACTAGAAAGTTAAAGGCAACTCAGTTATTTTTTTACCATATTTTAATAAAAGTGTGTAAACAAAATTTATTTTCAGAATTGAAGAAACCTCAGAATTGTTGAAAACATCAAGCAACACCTCTGAGAAGACCTGAAAGCACTGGTCTTCAGACCTGGTCTTTGTAGACTCATGGATATCAGGACTACTATGTATGTTTGTACAGCATTAAATTTCTAATATATCGAATTTGTAATGATCGCCAGTACTTTTATTCCTTTGAATAAATATTTTCTAATGCATCTGTGTATTAATTTCCTTCCCCCCACCCCCAATTTTTGGTTTTAAAAACTGTTCAAAAAGCTTCCCCCCCGCTTTGTGAAGTGAAGTCATTACAGCAGTGTGTTTTTGTGTTGACATTTGTTAGCAGTGTGCTAAGTAATATGTTTTTTAAAGTGCAGGCTTGAGGACTGTGGTTTACATCCTGTTGGAAACATTCCAGCTGGGACTTGCATATTACACCCAAGAGACTTTCTTACATACCATCTTACCATCTGTACTGTTGAATAAGTCTTAATGAAAACTTAAATACACAATTTCAAATATGTACCCCTTTTTTTTTTTTTAAAAAATACAAATTTTCATGCTGAGCTGGAGAGCACCAACACATTATGGCTTCCATTAACACTGGCAAAGTGGGGGTCAGTTTGATCCTAAACACTAAAATGTGCAAGTAAGTCCACAGACTTTGACTGCAAGAGATGTGTTGAGTGTTTTAGTGCTCTTACCCAACACTTTTTAAGACCAGCAGCACAGATGGAGACCATCCAGTACACAGAGTTACACAACATCTTTATGATTTGAAGCCGTATTAAAATTTCTCTTTAGAGACGTAAGTAGATGTAAGACTTCCATAAACATTATATAATCAAACCAAAGATGTGTGAGGTTTGGTAAGATTTATTTATTTATTACTCTTTGTAAATTGGTAGCCTATCATATCAAGGTTTCTTCATGCTGTAATATTCACTTCACTTAAAAAGATTTTGGGAGTTTGATATCACAAAACCAGTGGATTTTTTTGGCAGAGTTTGCAAATGAAGGTGAAAGCAGCTGTTTGACATTATCCTGTAAAAAGTGATTTATATGTTTTAGCAGTAATTATGATTTTTTTTTTCTATAACCATATGGAATATAAATTGACTTTATTTTACATACAAACAGAAGAACATACGGTGATCCATTATGTTATATAAACTTTAGTTGAGGGTTTTTGGACTTTTGCAATAGAAC
>VFFE01008203.1:824273-858414 GCA_008921705.1 Burhinus oedicnemus
TTTAAAAAAAAAAAAAAAAAAGGAAAGTTGGATGATGTGAACGTGTTTTGCTCCTTAATTGAAAATAGACCTTGCAAATCACTCTTCATTATCCTAACAATGAAATGAAATGAGGTTTTCTTCTAAATGTTTGACCAATTGAACAGAAAATAGATATTTTCTAAAACAGGACTACAGCACCATCTTGTGGAAATCTTTAAACAAAGTAATTACCAAAGGAGGGGGAAAAAGTATATTCCTATACAGTTAAAGTTATTGCGTTAAACCAGTAATGGTCAAATATTTTGAAATATTACCTCACTCTAATTTTTCCTCTTTGCCTTGGAATTGAAGAGGCTTTTATGTTAAAGTTAATTATTTTGTATGCTATTTGATAATGTTCATGGCAGGAACCAGAACAATGAATCTGTTGTTTGTCGATGTTATGGCAAAGATGAGAAGTATTAGTCAATAGAAATGGTTCAAGTTACAGGGATTTATCACTTGCTGCATCTGATTGATGCAGCAAGTATTAGAAAAAGGTCTTTCTGTAAGTGTGCAGTTTAAGATCATCTCTATTTAGTACTGCAAAATTGAAAATCCAGAGTTGTGCGACTATTTCCTTCTTCCAGAACCTTAAATGCCGTGCTTTTCTCTGCACAGTGGGATTCAGCCCTTGTAATTAAAAGCTTTGCTTTTGTTTTCAGGACCAGGCAGGGGCTCACTTTGATCAAACTGAAGCCAAGGGTGTTTTACTGTTAGGGCAGCGGAGCTGGTTTTCTAAAGGTCTGTCTCTCACATTTGCTTTCTTTTTTTGAATGAAATTTGGTTTTGGAAGATAGTACCATCTTCTAAAAAAGAAAAATTCATAGCACATGCAAACCCTCTTTATGCATTTGACTTATAACTTTTTTTTTTGTATTCAGTTCTGTCGTTGGAAACAGTACTAGTAATGGTATGTGTCGCAGTAAAACTTCACCAAAGCGGTGCAATGCTGGGAAATACATGTCATGACTGAAAATAGCAACAGTTTTTGAATAATTACTGGTGCGGTGCTACTTCGAGCATTGTCACAACAGTCAGAGTTGACATTCTACATGTGCAAACAGTTGCATGGGTGGATGTTGCTGAGTGACAGGAAATGTTAGATACCTTCCAAAACACAAATTAAATCCAGAGAATATTCCTCGCTATAGTTTCTGTCATGCCTAGCTCTATGCAGTGACTTGGAAAAAATTCCTGTTGTTCTCAGATTATAAATCAATAACTGAACTACTGCTATTTCTTAAAGTTACTGAATTTAATTACTAGTTTTAAAATATATATTATTAATTTTGTAGTTAAAAATTGTTTTGACAACTGTATTTCCTTAAACATCAATAGAATAATTCCACCTTATGTAACTGAAAGTATTTATGCAGTACACAGGATAACGAAGCATAATTGCATTAAAGTAGAATGCTAAAACTGAAGCTTCTACAGAACTGTACTTTTTAACTTAATTTTTTCTTGCAAGATTTGAAATCTGTTAAAACTTACAGGATTCCCATTAAGGTTTTTTTTTTCACACTGCCTTATCTAACATCAATATGCACTTTAATTTGTTTACTGAAATTAAAACACGCCATAGAAAACATAAGAAGAATCCTCTCCCCCCAGATGGCTGATATTGAGAAGCAGTCCGATAACCTCTTTTAGTTACATTTTCAGTTTGTGTATATACTGCTACATGTTGTGGAATTCTAGTGCTCCGAGTCATAAATACTAAGGAAGTTATTGCGGTTATGACACTAGAATATATTCTTTAGGATGTTACGTTTGATGTTTAAGGTCTGATAATTAACTTGTATTGCAGATCACTCAAGTCTGGTTGTACCTAAGTAGGAGACAGGCTCAGTTCAGCGTTTGTGCCTAACTTGGAATTGTTTTGCATCATCAGAAGTGGATTCAAAGCTCAGAGCCTTAATTGCTAAGTGTGTCCGATTTCCTTATAAGTATATCCATTTTTCTTATGCTTATTCTTGGAGTTCTTTTATGTGTTCCTTTCCTAGTTTAGTCTCGTATCCCATGTCAGGCTCAATTCAGTTTCTAGTCCAACAGCAAATATGGTGCAGAAGAAACCTGGACTGAAAATGTTTTTTGAAGTTTTACTTTCTTTTAAATTTGCCTGATACAGAATACTTGTTGTCTTGAAATCAGTTCCATTAAGGAGAAAATCTGTCATGGAGTTAGCAGAATCGAAGCCTAGAGACTGTGGGGAGGGATGTTACTTGTTTCTCCTTCCCTGCCTGTCTAGTAGTGATTACTAGAGCCACCTTGTTTGAATTCTAATATAAAAATAATTTTGTGGTGTATTTATTATTGAGTTTTGAAGAAATCTTCCAAGGTGAAAAATATTAAATTTTTTTTTTTTCTTTTTTAGCTTAAGCTGCAGGTAGCAGGCAGTGGTGTGACTGCAGTTTAGCTATACCTGATGAGAGTGGCAGTTTTCTTCTCTCCCTGTGGGAGATCGAGTGGGTGATAGTTTTTTCAAATGAGCTATTCTTTTTAATTTCTTAAACAAGAGTATGTGTTGAGTTGTGGGGATAGCTGTCTGGTGCCCAGATGCCTTCACAGCAAATTTTATGTGTTGCTGAAGTTGCTGTTACAGCCAGCGATACAGCCAGCCTGTAAGCCTATTGCTCATACTGAACCCAGATTTTTTCTAATGGCTGTTTTGTTCCTTTTTTTTCCACCCTTCCCATGCTCGTTGGCTTTTTTGTTTGATCTATTGTATCTATTTTTATTTTATTATAGTAACGAAAAAGCTAAAATCAAGGATATGGATACACTGAAGTTTGAGAAGTGCATTCTTGTCTTGTGAAGGTTAGTTTTTTCTGGAAAAAGAGAAAATTAAGATGACCAAAATGTATGAAGCTACTAATATTTGTGGAATTTACTTGTTGCTTTTTATTAGAGATGCTTAAAATTCTTTAGTGATCATCAGTGAACAGGGATTAAACCAGCTTTTTTTGACATTGGAAGTTAAGCATCATTTCAAACAGTCACAGTTGTAGTATATTCCAGCTTAAAATTATTTATTTGCCATTACAGTTATCTTTCCAAACACTTTATGCCACCTATTAGTTCCTTTTCAGTTTCTTTCTAGGATCTTTTTTAATTCTGTGTGGTGAAAATCTAAGTAGTTCACTTATAATCCTCAGGCAGCAACGTATGTTTTTTCAGGAAAGGTGTTAAATCTGCAAAAATTGTTTAATGATAGTGTGTTGCTTCTGTGCTATCTGTGCAGATTTCTGTGCAATAGAGGTCTGCGTTGTGGTTTTTTGTAGGACAATTAGGGTGATGCAATCAATACAAGGGTACTAGTTAAAACACTTGTGACTTGAGTGTTCCAAATGGGGAAAATAAGTCGTACAAAACCGGATGGTCCTTCACTTGAGCCTCCTACAGCTTATTTCATGAGGTGTAGTATACTTAGTAGCTTTGTTTGTGCAATGTGACCTTACCTAAGAGAGAGAGGTGCTATGCCTGTGGTTACGCAGCTCACCCTCTTTAGACTCTATCCAGAGCAGATGCTTGATTTGGAAGCAGTGAGGCTTTTTACTATCTGGGAGAAATCTGCTCTGATTATAGGTTAACAACAATAAGCGGTAGTGTGGAGCACTGATGTTCTAATACAGCAGCGAGTGTTGCTTTTCCCCTCCTCTTTACCTTTCCACTTTTTATAAAGGAAGCTTCGTGTGCCGTAAAGCAAAATAGCTTTTGATGGTAGGCTCCGGAATCAGCAGAAGTATAATTTTGCCAGTGTTAGGTTTATAATGATTAATTTTTAGCATAAGTGATATCAAAGAATATCATGCCTCAGGGCATTTTAATCAAAGACAAAATTATATTTTTTTTTTTAAACTTTCACACTTGTGTGTCTGTTCTCATCCTACCTGGTGTTGCTGCGCTTCATTGAGTGCATGTTGAAATATGAACTGGGATTAAAAGAGCTGTAGTTAGAGCGCCTCAAATACTTTCCATGAATGCTCAGAAGAGTTTCACAAAGCTGAAGTTTTTGGCAGCTTAAGGGATTTCCTCCCACCACTGCTCGTTCCCATCTGACTATGCTATCAACTGCGTTTTGTAGCTGATGTGACTTAAATACACTCCTCTGAAAATACATCCTGAGGGGGTATAGGGGTTTTGGGGTTTTGTTGGTGGTTTGTTTTTTTTTTTTCCCATTCACATCATCTCTGATCCAGCTGAGGACACTGCATACGAACATTTGTGTGCCACGTTCAGTTGGAGCAGCACGCCGTGGTGTCGAGGAGGCACTGGGCAGCAGGAGAGAGAATGGGGCGAGTTTGTGTTTTACTGCTGAAGGATTTGTTTTCTGAGCTCACGGTGAGCGAGGAGTGAAGAAGTTCCTATGCAAAGTCCCACCGTATGTATTCATGAAAACTTGTTTATTGTATGTTTAATTTATGTTTTAATTGACTGAATGAAGGGGCAAATGTGTGTCTGAAAAACCATGGGAAATAGGATTAAAGGGAATCTACATTTTGGAATTGGGTCAGTTTTCAAGTGTTAAAATAGCTCTATTTATTACATGTGCTTCTGATTTTTTTTCCCCCGGCCATTTTTTGTGGCTTTAGAGCCATATTTTTTGTGTTTTTAAAAAAAAAAAAAAAAAAAAAAATTCTCCCCTGTTGCTATGTAAAGTGACCGTAAAATGTACAGGCAAATGCAAAACCAATCCTCAGGGAATATGTTTGGAAACCTTTTGTATTGTGTAATAAACATGTATGCATGTGTAAGGCATTTAAAATAATATTTCATGTAGGTGATCACACTCTATTATAAAAATATGAAACAAATCTTCCTCTCAACCGTAGTTTAAAGTGATAAGCTAGGCAATATAATTAATGTAGTTCGAAGCATTTCGTTACTGTCAATATAAATGAGTTTTAACATACGCGAAGACTCCCCAGTTATTTTTAGCAGTGCATGTTTGTTTGCTTTGTAAGTGATCAAGCTGAACATGCTGTGCCTTTCCTATCATACTGATTTAGGATCTGGGATTACATGGAGTTTATCCCTGTATTGTTGCATGCATCATTCACAGTAACTTCTTTATGCCTGCTTTCTCCAACTGTAACGTTAACTGAATCCCCTTGTCTTCCTCCTGAGAGTATTATGCGGTTTGGTTCATAGTTTATGCCTACTTTAAGAATTACTTAGGAAAAAAGCTAATGGAAAAAAATGTAGTCTGGTTTTAAGAGTTCTCTTAATTGAAACCATTCCATTGGAACCTGTGGAAGGAACTAAAGGGTAAGTTCATGAACTTGCTTGAGCTTATGTATTAGTAGTAACTTAAGCTCCAGCTTCTTGTAGTTATAAAAGTAGTTGACAGCTGTGATAATTTCAGATAAAGTAGTTGTGCTTTTGTGTGAACTGCAGAAAAATAGGTGCTGATATGGTGGGAGATTGCTAGCCTGAATACTTTATCAAATTCCTCTTTAGGCTGTGGTATAACAATTTAAGACCAGTGACTCAAGTTTTCTGTAGGTTATTTCATACATCCCTGTCGGGACATTTCTGTATTCTCTATATTATGTATAGCCTTTTTCATGCAGATGTACCAGCAAACCATTTATTGCTCTACGTATTTAGTGATTGAATGTCCTACTAAAAACTGTTAAAACTTTTAATTTGAAGCTTTGACTTACATAATACCACGTTGATGCACTGATCATAAATTGTCTTCAGTATAAAATAGCCTCTTAGCTCTACAGAGGGAAGGGATACAATTGTTATGTTATTTTAGCATGAAAAAGAAAAGCAATTGTTCTAGTGACTGGAAGGGCGCTGAAAGGGATTAATGTCTTTAGTTATTTTGTAGTTGATTTCACGACGTTGACCTTGAGTGAAAGTATATCTATTACCGGCATGACTTTGATACACTTTTGGATTTTGATTTAGTGAGCTTTCTGATGGTCTTGCCTCCAACTTAAAAGATTGACATAAATATGTACTAACTTGTACTGTTCTAGAACTACAAGGAGCTGCGATCTGTAGATGTTCTGGAAAGGTTTGTGAGCTTTGCTGTACAGGTACAGTTTCACATTAGCAACAAGTTAGATAAATCATCATGACCCATGAATCACTTCTGCGCGTGGGTCAGGGCAATCCCAAGCACAAATCCAGGCTGGGCAGAGAATGGATTGAGAGCAGCCCTAAAGAGAAGGACTTTGGAGGTGCTGGTGGATGAGAAGCTCAACACGAGCCAGCAACGTGCGCCGGCAGCCCAGAAAGCCCCCCGCATCCCGGGCTGCATCCCCAGCAGCGTGGGCAGCAGGGCCAGGGAGGGGATTCTGCCCCTCTGCTCCACTCTGGGGAGACCCCACCTGGAATACTGTGTCCAGCTCGGGCCTCAGCACAGGAGAGACATGGACCTGTTGGAGCGGGTCCAGAGGAGGCCATGAAGATGATCCGAGGGCTGAAGCTCCTCTGCTGTGAGGGCAGGCTGAGAGAGTTGGGGTTGTTCAGCCTGGAGAAGAGAAGGCTCCAGGGAGACCTTAGAGCAGCTTTCCGGTATCTGGAGAGGGATTTTTTACAAGGGTGATAGGATGGGGGGTAATGGCTTCAAACTGGAAGAGGGGAGATTTAGATTAGATATTAGGAAGAAATTGTTGACTGTGAGGGTGGTGAGACCCTGGCCCAGGTTGCCCAGAGAAGCTGTGGCTGCCCCATCCCTGGAGGTGTTCAAGGCCAGGTTGGACGGGGCTTGGAGCAACCTGGTCTGGTGGGAGGTGTCCCTGCCCATGGCAGGGGGTTGGAACTGGATGGCCTTTAAGGTCCCTTCCAGCCCAAACTATTCTATGAATTGGTGATTCGTGCTTAAGGCGAGAAGCTGTCTTGAGCAAAGAGCAAACTGAAGTCCTGGTAAAGACATTTATGGCCTTGAAAAATGTATGCCCGGAATATGGAGGTCCTTTCTCATTGTTGAAATCCGCATAGCAGGAGAATCTTCTGGATGAGATAAAGATGGAACTACACAGGAAGCAGGAAAAAGGCTCTCGATGAACCAAAAGCAGGTGTCAGCAGGACATACTTAATTTAAATAGTGCTTAAAAAGTTAGGTTCATAATGTAATGTGTCCGACAATCAAGCAACACGAAATACAAAGGGGGTTCATTTAATTAAAAGTATACTGAGAACCGTTTGAAATTAAAACAGCTGAAATGAGCAGGGGAAACACTGCTGTGATGGTCGTGCTGATAACGCCATGGGACAGCTCTCTTCATGAGCAGTGCCAAATGACGATGACAACTTAATCTTCAAAGGTGATGTGCGGAAAGAGAGGCAATGGTTCAGACTCCTACCCTCCCAGGAGGTCCAGCAAACGTTCCACCCGGGAACCCCTCTAAAACTGGGAGAGTGGTGAGCAGTGCTGTAAAAATGAGGACGTTTGACATAACTCTGTTTTGTATTTGAGGGAAAGGGGGGGGAAATGAGGCTGTATCCCTTTGGAGGGAGGTGGTTGGACTTAGAATCTGAACCGGTGTTTCTGTTCAAAGCCTTGGTGTTCTGCTTCCAGGATTTAGGTAACACCCTCTGCATTCTCCACGTTTTCATCAGAACACTTTTAGCTCTCTGTTAAAACAAAAATATCAAAATCTCGTGCTTTAGAGCACAGCCAGCGAGGTCAGGGAGGAATGCGTGCAGTGCGTGGATGATTGGTGAGGTGTATTGAGGGCTTGGAGGGGGGTGGAATGGGTTTTTTGTTTCTCTCAAAATTATGTGGTCCAATGTGGTTCATTGCTACTATGAATTTATGCTAATATTTAAATACAAATTTAATGCAAATTTTAATGTAACTTCTTTATTGGTATGTTTTTCCTCCTTTGCTGACACCCATACTGACAGCTCGTCAGGGTCCCCTCTGACTCACAGATGGAGCGTGAAAGATCTCCGGTATTTTACTTTCTCTACCACATTAAGTCGATTTTTGCTTTCTAGCCATGTTTGGACCTATCTCAGCTAGTCAGCCAGCCACCGCTGCAGAAGGTTCTTGGAGGCACATCCCTTCTGACGAGCGAAAAGCGGCAGCCCTCTTCTTTCCCGGGAGGTTCTGCCCGGAGCCGGCGTCTGTGTCTCAGCGCCTGGGTTGATCTGCCGGGGAGCCGCGCACACGGAGCAGCGTGAACGGC
This sequence comes from Burhinus oedicnemus, assembly GCA_008921705.1. Taxonomy (NCBI): domain Eukaryota; kingdom Metazoa; phylum Chordata; class Aves; order Charadriiformes; family Burhinidae; genus Burhinus; species Burhinus oedicnemus. The sequence goes on from VFFE01008203.1 coordinate 832,451, forward strand.
GTCAGCTCAGCTGGGCGAGACCAGAGGCAGAGAGAGAAGCAGGTTTCAGCCACGCCGGGCAGGTACGAAGACACAGCAACACCGGAGGGAGAGGTGACCTTGGGGTGGGTATCCCCTGTGGCAGTAACGGGCTGTGATGCTCGCTGCACATCACCCTCAGCTTCCTGGGGACTAGAAATCCCTTCGCTACTCAGGACTTTCTTGTTGATAGCTTGCCTGCGCAGGTTAATTTGCCTCTTTTATGATTTATGAGGTGAGTGAATACTTCGGTACTTTGTCTCCTATTATAGTACCTCCTCAGAGGGGCTCTTCCCAACCTTCTTGAGGTCTGCTGTGGTGATTTTTGAGTGCTGTGACGTTTTAGGATGTATATGAGGTCAGACCTAGTATCACAGATATCACAGTCACCTTGAATACAATGAGAACTAAAGCATTGTTGGGGTTTTTGGTGTCTTTTTTTTTAAGTGTTACTGGCCAGCTGGAGGTGTGTGTCCCGGTATATGTCTATATTTTTCTTTTCCTGTCTTGAGACAGCCATGACTACATGGCTGTGTAATAATAAAATATTGTAGTAGTAAGTGTAAGAATTAATAAATACTGTGATTGTTCCTAACTCTATAAAGCACACAAAACACTCTCCTTTCATCAGTGAATTAGTAACATTCAGTCTCTTTCATGGATCTTTAAATACCTTCCGATACTTGCTAAACTGTTTCATTTTGCAATGGGGTGAAAAAGGAGAAATAAACAGGTAGTTAAGGAAAACCAAACAGTGGCACAGTAAGAAGCTGACTCCTAAAATAGTGATTAGTACACAAAATGAGTCATTTTCAAGCCTCTGAAGTACAGCAAAAGGAGTTCCAGCCATTCCTTACTTAGGTGCGTGTGACCGTAGGGTTGAACTGATGGAGCAGACGTGCACTGCTTAAACATCCTTGTCCTTTCCCCACTGGTGACTGCAAGCTTTCTCCCACTCCCTTATGCCTTTCTCCCCTCGAGAACTGTTCCAGAGTTCCATGTTTCATCTTTAAAGCGAGCGGTTTGACCCTGCCGGGAACCATTACAGCCCAGCGCCTCTGCAGGAAGGGCAGGAGCTCCCCGAGAAGAGCAGCAGGACCAGGACCAGGTTGGCTTACCGGGTAGTCAACCTGCGCCGCTGCTGCTTCTCAGCCAGTGTTGGGTGTCTTCTCATTATCAGGTAGTACTCCAACCTCATCTACTGCCTAGGTCTGTTTCTGTATTTTCTTGCAGGCTTTTAAAGTGCTGCAGGTTATTTAACGTGTCCTGTCCCAGCACGGGGACGGTAACACTGCTTCAGCAAAGGATTTCCTAGACTTTTAGTCGGTGTGAGGACAGGATGTGACAGTTGGTGCCTTGGATCTCGTACAAGTCACAGACCTGTAAATGAGGGGAGGCGACTTAATTTGCCGGGTTGTTTAAAATTGCATAGATGTCAGAGAGGGTTTTCAGGCTTTAGCTAAGGGACCTTTCCGACCTGTGCTGGCCCTCAGCTGCTTTAGCACACAGCTAACTTTGAAGAAATCCACCTCAGTTATGTTTTCTTGATTACTCATTTATCTAGTTCTTCGTTTGCAGCGTCTTCTGCATTTTTCTCATGATATGAGTCCCATCAGGTAGGCTACTGTTACACTTATGTATTTAATACATAAATTACGGGGTGGGAATGATTGGAGGTTTTTTTGCTGCCTACCCGAGCGAGCTTTAATGCTGGGTGTACTCAGCGGAGTGAGCTCGCTCCGGTAATCTTTGGTCTTTTCACTCGAGGTCCGTTGAAATAAAACTGTTAAGCGTAGCCTACGTGAGCATAGCTAAGCTACCGGTAAACGAAGTAGCTCAGGTCCTGCCTCGTCGCCAGGGCTGTGCCGTGGTGGTCAGCGGAGGCTGCAGCCCCAGCCTGGCTACTGGGCAGGACACGCCAGTCTCCGCAGCTGGGACTGCGCTCGTGCTGGCAACCGGGCTGGCCGGGTGGCTCCCGTCCTCCCGGCTTGGACACCAGCGCGTACATCATTAACTGAGCGGGCATCCAACGCGAAACGCTGTTCTCGGCAGGTCGTGTGACGCCGTTGTTGTATCCCACGTATCCCACGGTGATTGGTACTATGTGTATTTTTATGGGTTTTCCTGCGGGAACTAAAGGGAAAAATATGCTTAAAAATGTGAAGAAAAAGGTTCAAAACATAGCTTAGTTTAATACTTGATTTTACCATTTCTGCTAAAAACTAATAAGGACTAATGCTTGTTTACCTTTGAGGTTTTTTTCATAACACCTTAAAACTAACGAGTTTTTCCTGAGCTTGAACTTACCTGAACTCAAGATTTCTATTTTAAAATAGGCTCAGTGCTTTCCTGTTAAAAATTGAAGTTGTATTTGAGGTGATTTAAGGAATAATATCCTGTTCCATGTAAAGTAAGCCTGCTCTTCATGCAGAAATAATGCTTTTAAATCTGAACTTTAAGTCAGATAATTTACTAGAGGAACATTCATTTTGTAATTTTTTTTTTTTTTCGTTACTCCAGTGTTAGTCATTATACAAAAAAAAAGTTGACTCTTACTGCAAATAGAACCTATAGCATATTCATCTAAACAAAGCATATAAATTATGATACGTGTTTTCTATTTCAGTGTAGTTTATTGGCAAAGGTCGACAGACGTGTCTACTGTCATATAAACAGTTTAGTCTTTAAGCTACATTTTTTCCCCTAAAAGATTGACATTTGCTGCTTTTTCCAGATAACAGTAGCCAACGTTGTCTTATCAGGAAGAAGTTTAGCCGCAGTTCTGTAAGTCATGGAGAAGATAAGAACAGCTTTGAATAACGGAGCGATGGTGCAAGTCTGCAGCAAGGCCTTTGTGTTTGGGGAAGGATTAAAGACTGAAGAACTTCCCAGTAAGCTGGCAGAATCAGCCCTTTTTCCGCATAAAAATTCTCAATAGCTTAGAAACAGCGACTTCAGATAAACGTGTTAAGTTATACAGCTTATTATAAAAAGCTTAAGTTCCTAAATTTAAAATTACAAAGCTGTCTGCAATATAGAGAATATTTCATAATTGTGGGGTTTTCTTTTAGGAGAAATTCAGTCTTATTTTCACTTCTTATTCTTCATGTGGGCCCTTACTTGTTGCAGATGTAATCCCTGTAATTTTTTTTCTAACTTTTAAGAGCAGGTACCCAAGAATATCTTCTTAAAATCTCTGTAGAAATTACTGGTTTGTATTTCTTGCATCTCTAAATGTGCATCTACTCCCTCGATAAGAAAGAATTTCCTGATGTCAACGACACATACGCTATTGCACGTAGTGATGGATAAGCCCAGTTAGTTCCAGCTCTCATTATCGTTATTAGCAGGTATGTCACATAGTCCTTATCGTAAGTTCAGTAAACTATTTTTGTAGCTAAAAGGGAGTTTTACTCCCCTGTCTCCTCCTTTCCTCTACTTTCCTCATACCTGCCTGCTAATGTTTTCCTTCTTTACGAACTGAAGCTATGCTTTTCTGTCTCGGGAACGGCTTCTTGCATTTAATGTCGGAGCACACATCTGGGAGAAAAGAGAAGAAAGCTCATTGCTTCTGCTATCAGCGCTAAAGCTGATTCTCCTCTCCAGTTTTATCTTTGTATTTCCTGTTGTGGAAAATTAATAAAGAAAAAGATCAACACTGCCCATATTTTAGGATAAACAAAATTAGCTCTGTGACTATTTGAAAGAAAAGGAATCCAAAAGCAAGAGCTTTAGGAAATGCCAGAAATACTGTTTCCAGCCATATTATTCGAATATGGCTTTGAGCATACCTATTACTTTAAGCCCTTGCGTTATCTTCTTCGAATATACGCTGATCCCTTTTTCTCTCCTTCAGTAAGGAAGAAATTATTAATGGCGTTTATTACTCTGTCAGGTGAATATGTGAGTGTTCTGCTTGCCAGTACTTATGCCTCGCATTTCAGAAAGAGACAGCTACAAGGAACGGGGGGAAAAAACAAACAGGATCAGTCAAGAACCACAGCAAAAGTGCTGCTCTTGTTACCTCACCTGTAGAGATTTGACGGCATTTGGGATATTTCTCAGCAAAGGGAGACCACTGTGGACTTTCTGCAGGCTCTTGCAGAACATGAGCCGTGAGAGGTGACGGTCTAGGAGAGGTAACCTTTTCCAAATTACAGCCTTGCGTATCCATGCATTGCTATTTCTTTACCTGTTCCCCCCCCGATTTATCCAGGCACAACAATTTTATCTTTTCACTTCCTTTTTGCCTTTCTCAGGTCAAACATTGGGTTCTTTTTGGCACGTTAGCTCTACGTACTGTGATCCTTAATGCAGAATATCGGAAGCATAGTATTAAATGGAAGTTCTCACCTAAATATCCCTTTGAAATGAAGATGCTGAAGAAGGCTTCAGCTTCTCCTTTTGAGTCCTTTGATGGTATTGCATATCTAATGTCTATATGACGTGAAGAAAATTAGACATTTGTCACGGAAAAGTGCAAAAAGACAATACAGATAAACTTGACGGATTCTTAGGAATGTGCCTGCCTCTCACGTAATTGCAGAAACTGCAACTTTAAACCGAGTGCAGGACCCTTCAAAGGGAACTTCATTTCGTACTGTCACTGGTGGAACATAACTCATTGCTTGGTACTTAATAGCAACTTTAACTTCGGGGTAATGATTTTACATTTAAACTCCCATTAAAAAGATAAACACTTTTAAACTGACCACTCGGCTCACTTACCCATGGTGTCTGTTTAGTATGAGAGACTTGATGCGTTTTGTCCTCTTTATTTGGGTTTCTGAGGCCCCGTGTCTGGTACTGAGCTTTAACAACTTCTCTGCCTGAGACCTTAAGGCTACTCAGAAGTCTCTTTGACGAAATTGGGGAAGATTCAGAGCTACTTACTTACACGGGTGAAATTGCATGGGATGACCTGTGAGAAACGGGTACCATTGCAAATTCAAGTCGCTGTTAAGATGCCTGTCAGCAAAGGCGATCGCTTCAGCCCTTGCTTGGGAAAGCAACCAAATAAAATATTACTCAAGCATCTGTCAACAGAGACTTGCGGGGCGATCCCTCAGCTACGCGAGAAAGCCCTAATGAAGGACAGCTGCTCCAAGCTGCTGCTGCTTCCAGGAGGCTTCAGCACTTCTTTGATGTATAGGTAGGTCACATGGTGACAATACAATTTTCTAGAAATAGCCTGTCCAACGTAAATTAACTTTCCGTCATTAGGCTACTTTGTTATTTACCTTCAGATTCTCAAAACGCTCTGCATCCACATGTATCGTGTGTTTCTTTAAAACTGCTCAAACCCGCTGTGCTAGTTTTTACTCGTTAATTAAGTATTTCGTAACTTCTGAGATAAGCAGAAGCCTTCTGGTTGGCTTTCCATATCTCTGTCCTGTAGCAAGCCAGCAGAACCCACTTCCTCCCTTTTCTTAAATGGTAAATATTCCACTATTTATCCATCCTATTCCCTGTGGCTTCTTCCTCCGCTTTACTTTAACGTTCGTGCTTGCTATTCCAGCCTCTTCGCAAAGGGCTGGGTTTGTTTCCTTTAGATTCACCTGCTTTTTAGGTACTGGGATGCTTCCAGAGGTTTTTCAAAGCTCAGGGTGATCTAAAAGTTAAGAGCTAAGAAAAAACTAAGATTTCACATCGCATTTCCAAATGGGGTGAAAGAGGGAAGGTGAAAGGCTGTTTTTAACAAAACAGGGAATAATTGTTGTCACTTCAGTAGAGCGTTTAACTGCTGCTGTTGACTAGAGAGGGGATAGTTCATTTAGTTGGAAAAAGCATAAGAAAGGCCGTTAACGATAGTTTATAGTGCATGACAGCATCTGAGAATTACTGCTCTTCTACTTGTAATAACATGGTTAGCATTGTCTTGGGGGAAAAAATGTCCAAATCCCACAGAAAACAGGATCTTTGTCTCCTCGGTTTTTTTTTCCTGCTTTTAAATGGTGTTACTGTTAAGAAGCTTAAAATTCAATACCTAACAGTTAAAGCTATTGCTGAACCTGAAGATTTTGTTACACTGCTGTTCATTTTACTGTTCAAATTTGACTTGTATGGATTTCTTGCATTGCAAAAAACCTGCGTTTTCTCTTTTGTAGCCTTCCTGTAAGGATCCCTGTTTCTTTGTTTCAAACACTGGCTAGAAACTGTTGACAGCAGCTTAAATTGTCAATTGCTTAAGGAGTGAATCTCTCTCGTGCTGTCACACGGCAGGGTATTTTTTGGAAAGTGAGTATATACAACCAGCATCCTTAATTTCTCAACCTTGTAGTTAGAAATCCTGACAGAACTAGGGTCAGGGTTAGCTGCCTTACATAGGTGTCACCTTCCCGAAGAAGGTGTAGAAAGTCTGGTTTTGGAGGTGGAGAGTGGTTAGTTGGTGTGGAAAACCTTGTATAATGCTGAGTAACATCTGACCGTGCCAGGGACCCTTTTTTAACGTGTCTCCACACTAAGAGGTCTCTCCCGTGTCTGAAGGTGAGTTGGCTGCAGCAGGGCTGTCTTCTGGGTGCTGGGGCCCTGAAGGAGACGCGACCCTGAGAATTGTTGACTGACTGTGTAGATAGATGATTTTTATTTTATTTTTTGGTTTTTTTTTTCTTTTCCCCCCAGTGCCTCCAACCCTACATTCATTTTCTCATATCTCCAGGTATTGTTTTAGGTTACCCTGACCCTTCTTAGCACGTGTGGCATGAGCTCTGGTAAAAACCTGAGGTACGCTCTAAGACATATCTGAGTTGGGATTTTTAACAAACTAAAAGTGTTTTAAAAACTTCTATGGATTTCATGCAGATTTTTGTCTTTACTGTAGTTTTACTTAGGTTTTCTGTGTGGCTTTCGTGCTCGAGAGCTAGGTGAGATTTAAACTACAAGTGAATGATGCTTCTGAAGGGCTTTGCGGTGTTCTGCTATTGGAGTAGCCTGAACTATTCCAACCCTTAATTTAACAGCGACCTCTTCTCGTACTGGGTCATTATTCAAAATTTGCTAGCGTTTACTGACTTACTTCCTAATGACATAAGGGCTACTGCAAGTCTGCCTTGTATTCGGAAAAGAAAGCAGATCATAACTCTGACGTGTCTGGCAAACTTCTTTTTTGAATAGCTGTTCCTGTAGCTGGTGCCGTTATATCTTCGCTGCTGCGAATTAAGTCTAGTAACATGTAAGTTCTGTCATCTTCCTCACACATGTTAATAAAGTTATATTTTAAGCAATGGAAAAAAATGTCACTTTTCAACCTAAAATATTTTTCTGACTGAAAACGTACCACTTCTGATAATTGCTGAGGGGTACGTAAATCCATTTCTGAATACTGAACAGATTGAAGACTCAAAATTGGCTATGGTAAACATGCTCATGTAATTTTGGTACCTATTCTAATGTACAATTAAAAAAAAAGAAAGCTACAAAATCCTTTTTTCTGTTTTTCTCCTCTGTTTTTCCCTTCAGAACAATAACCAGTCTGGTAACAGCCAGCCCCATTACTGACGCGCAGTACTCCAGTGTGTTTTCTCCCTTTAACATTTAGTGCTATTCTTATGTTCTCAGGAGTGTACTTTACACATTTCCCGTCCGTTTGGAAGACTTTATTCACACCGTGGTGCACGCCTGTGACTGCGTCATGTGAGGAACGGGTGTCAGGCGTACGGCGGGTCTTGGTCTCGCTGGCCAGTTTTGAGAATTGTGGAGGAAGAGGCGACTCCAGAAAGTACCGCGGCCCGTTCACGTAGGCCTGTGCACCCCAGTCCGTTTTCTAGAGCTAGAAATCCTGAACTGGTATAAAAATCTGAAATGCGGTAAGGAAACTGGATGATTATTTGAACTCTAGACTTGGAATTTCTTAGGCTGAATGCAACATAAAACCAGTGGTAGCTGGCAGATAAAACATAAACAGTATTTCATATAATTTAAGGGAAAAAAGATCCAAATTAGTGGGGGTTTTTTAAGTACTTAAACTAATGATTCTTCAAATTTGACTTTTTTTTTTTACTAAAACAAATATTATTGAATACCTATTGAGACTAAATCACAATGATCAGAAATTAATCACTCTAAAAGTAACTGGGCTATTTTGATTCACTGAGTTACCTAATAGTGGATCTTTTACTGGCTCCAAAACTTACGCTCCCAGCATTTCCAGTGGCAATCTCCGTTACCCATCTGTTGTCCTGAGGTAAATATAGAGAGAAATATTTGTCTCCGTAAATGTATAGAGAAAGCAGTCTGTGATCGAGGGAGGTCTTGGCTGGTGCAGACAGTATACGAGCATTATTTGGGCAGTGCACCAGCACTGTGTTCACAGAGCAGTTAAGCTAATTTTCCTTCTAATTAAGTAAACCTGAAGTCTATCACTGAACCTTTACCCTCCTGGAATTGAAGCGTAGAACATACTGTGAGCGACTGAGTTGCTTGCTAATCGAAGCAATCAGTCAAGATAATGAGGGAGGATTTTCTAGGGAGGAGGAGGAGGGTGGGGGAGATGCTGAGGACCTGGTTGGAGGGAGACGCACGGTGAGTGGGAACGGGCTTGGGGGTGGGTTGGGTTGGGTTGGCAGCAAAGAAGTTTTGCACTCGGGAACGATGTTTGCAAAGTTCACTGTTTATATTTGTTAGGCTGAGCTGTTTTACACTCTCACTGAGCAGGTTTTTCTGACATACAGCAAACGACGGAACAGCTATTGACTGAAACTGGAAGAGTAACTGCAAGTTCTAATTTAAACGGAGTTGTCAGGGTGGAATTTTTGCTGGCTTACTGTAGGTCTTACAACTAAGAATGTGATCTGGATGGTGTTCAGCCCTCATTTATCACTCTCGCATACCCCTTTTTACAGCTGGATTTTCAAATCTGGTTTTAAAGTTCATTTAACATGCCTTCCAGAAGGTAAATATGTCAGTAAGTTTCGGTTTATTTTACATACTGAAGATAGTTTAACTTAGTACAAACCTATACTGCATTCAGACTTTATTCAGAGTTGGTCAAGACTAGTTTCATTTTGGATTGTGGAAAGTGATTCAGAAACACCTGGAGCCAAGATTTATATCCTTACCTAAATTCTGAGAGCACTGTGTTTTTATAGCTCTTTAGAGGAAAGGCCGGAACTGCATTAACACTTGTTAGAGCAACAGCTAATGCAACGCTGACTAGAACTTCAAAACCCCAAATATTAATGTTAAAATGTTAAAAAAAGGGGGGAGGCGGGGGGGAGGTGGTCAGTAAGTTTAAATATTTGATATTTAAGGAAAGAAATTTGTCTGTCTTTCTTTGGGGGAGGGAATGAGTCCAGTTTTAAGGCATTTGAGGGACATGGTAGCAACGTGAACAAGGCTTGCTGCTTTATTTTCTGTTGATCTGGTATCGAAAATAAAGTCCTCCTGAAAGTTACTTCACTGGAATACGTATGTGCAGATTTTAAATCCTCACAGATTATGTACACCACTTAGAGACCTGGAAACGGATTTGTTTCTCAAAGAACTGAAAGAACTCATTCTTCTTGAAAGTCGCCTTGTGCTTAGCTTTTTCTTGTAGCAGGGAGATTCGGGCACAACACGTTGGAAATCCAGGTTTCAAGTTGCAAGGATTTGAAAATGTCTAACTTTGAGTGCTTTTGTATAGCAACGCTGTATCAATTGGAAAATTTGTGTCTGCCGAAAGCTGTACTGATGTTTAAATCCTTCTCCAGAGATGATGAAAATGACACTGTGTGTGGCCTCAGGCCCCATAATTACCCTGTGTAATTCCCTTGCTTAAAGTAGATAGTGGAAGGCCACTAGTTATGGAAATCCTGGCAGGTTTCAGCACTCCAGGCTGCTTTTCCAAGCTTTAAAATAGTGCAATGATGCCATCTTTTGCTTTCTTCAGTAAATTTCAATCAGCTGGAGTTGTCGTTCGTCACTGACAGCGCTCCGTCCAGCATCGTTCCACTTGAGGTAGGGTGATAAATCATGCTATGCAATTTCTCTGAAGAGTGTAAAACCATTCCAACACTACATCTGTTAGGAATATAACGTTAGTCTTTCCACGCCGCAGAATGCTGAAGATTTAATCATAACAGCACCATTTAGAGGTGTCCATGTATTTGGATATTTTAACCAAGAAAGATGGGTTGCTTCCTGAAAGAGAAACAAATATGTCTTGGGATAATCTCTTGTAGCCAAGCTGTTTTCTCTACAAAATGGGGTTTTGAGATATAGTTGTTTAAAATACCTTCAGGAATTTGAAAGCAACAAGTGTTTCCAGTATTTCTACAGCTGTGGGAAATGTTTTGCATGTAAAAATGAAGGTGATCAATTATGGTTTCACAAAAGGGGCAAGAAAATTCTATGAAGACTGTCAGCAAAAGTTGTTTTTGTCACTTTTTTGAAGAGGGTAAAACTTTTGCTGTTTAAAAATCCCTACAACATAAATGAAAATGATGTAGTTGATTTTTCATTAATTTTTATAAAGACACTGTGATGCATTATTTTTTTCTGCCTCCCTGAATATGTTTGGAAGAAAAGCAAATTTCATCAAATATCGGAGGGAACTGACAAAAACTGACAAATCTGTCTCTAAATTGACCTTACTGTCATCTTTTCTACTGCCTAAATCCCCAGAACTAATTTATACATCAGTTGTCTGCCCTCCCTGTATCCTTTTCTCCACTTAGCCTAGTTTGTACTATGAACAGGTCTTAGTCTTCTGCAGTCAATGTGACGTTAGTTCTCTTTCCAGATTAAAGAGCTGATATGTGTTTTAAGCCTTATTTTATTCACTGAAGAAATACTTTTTTACGTGCTTTTTGTAATATGTAAGTCTTCAGGTACTGTTATATTTAAAAAAAACCCCTCAGTGCTTGTTTTTACCCTCCTCGGGACATCGATTCAAAACCTATTGAAAAGCTTTATTTGGTCACAGTTCAGAAAAGTGGGTTTTTTTTCCCCACTAAGCCTTTTTCTGTTGTTCTTTTCTTCTCTGAATGTGCAACAATCATGCAGTAGTACCATTTGAAGATTACACTGTAATGAATCATCGAATCACAGAATGGTTTGGGTTGGAAGGGACCTTAAAGATCATCTAGTTCCAACCCCCTGCCCTGGGCAGGGACACCTCCCACTAGACCAGGTTGCTCCAAGCCCCATCCAACCTGGCCTTGAACACCTCCAGGGATGGGGCAGCCACAGCTTCTCTGGGCAACCTGGGCCAGGGTCTCACCACCCTCAGAGTGAAAAACTTCTTCCTAATATCTCATCTAAATCTATTCTCTTCCAGTTTGAAGCCATTACCCCTTGTCTTATCACTACATGCCACTGTGAAAAGTCCCTCTCCATCCTTCCTGTAGCCCCTTTAGGGACTGGAAGGGGCTCTAAGGTCTCCCTGGAGCCTTCTCTTCTCCAGGCTGAACACCCCCAACTCTCCCAGCCTGCCCTCACAGCAGAGGGGCTCCAGCCCACGGATCATCTTCGTGGCCAACTCTGGACCTGCTCCAGCAAGTCCATGTCCTTCTGATGTTGGGGTCTCCCCAGAGCGCAGCAGAGGGACAGAATCCCCTCCCTGGCCCTGCTGCCCACGCTGCTGGGGATGCAGCCCGGGATGCGGGGGGCACATTGCTGGCTCATGTTGAGCTTCACAGAACTTTTCACTTGCCATTGCGTTGTACGTACAGCTATAAGCAGTCTTGGGGGAAAAACAAGTGGGATGTAAACTGTCTCGCTGTGATCTCCCTGATGGCTGGACCAGAGTTTCGTGGGTTTTATGTCATTGTGGCCCAGACAGTCTCCTGTGGGTTACTTCATGAGCATCATCACCGTGCGGGTTTTAAAAGAGAAAAATATCTCCCTTCCAATAATACGTAGGTACTTGTAATTCGGAGAGCGTTTTCATCCGTGTTCCCAAAGAGAGAGAGGTGTTTTACTGTAGGTAAAACACTTAAGCCCTAGAGAAGACTTCTTTTTGTAAGGGTTTTCTATAAAACGGCTCGTTTCAGGGAGCTGCTTAACGGAAGGGAGGAGTGGCTGGGATCCGGGAGGAAAGGGAGGAGTGGCTGGGATCCGGGAGGGAAGGCACAGGAACACCTCCAGCTGGCTTGGCTGGCTGAAGACAAGGCAACGCATCATGTAACTGCGCCTTAGTGCAGATGTTTGGATTCCTTTGGATTCCTTCGAGGGAGGGGCTGGTCAAGTGCTTAAGGGCTTCTGCAGCACCTCTAAACGTTTCAGATGTGAAATTATAATTTATTAGACTGTGGAGTCCTTCACAGTTCCTGTCAGAATTAAGTACTCACAGCAGTACAAAGGAAATTAATTGTTATCATTTATTTTAATACTTTTGCATATAGCCCCAAACACAAGGCTGCTTGTTGTCCTAACCAGCAATTTTGGTATTAAAATAAGGTTATATGTTTTTAAAAAAAAAAACAAAACCAAACCCCCAAACCCTTTACATATAACCCAAAAGATAAGAAGTACTTTGGAGATAAGCCTGTGTGTCACTTTTTTTTTTTTTCCCCCCCCTCTCTTTTTTTTTTGCTTTTTTTCCTTCTTCCCTTTAAGAATAGCTTGAGAACAAAAGCAGAAATTCCTCACCTTTGGCCAAAGGATTCCTATTCAGGAAAGGCATTTTGTGGGGAATTAACTCGTCTCCCCACCCCTGTGCCCTTGGATGTCTGGTCCACAGCAGGTGCTTTCCTGTCTTGGGGCCTCTGTCAACACATAAATACGGAGGAAAACAGGTAAGATTATAAAGCGAGTTTTAAATAATATCTTAAAGTAGCAGGGTGGGGAGATGGGGGAAGGCTGCTCAGGGAAGGTCACTGTGCGGCGGATACTGGCGTGCGGTATGTGTGTGTATTTGCTGTTATCCATCTTGGGCAGTCCTTGCCAAGAGAGATTATTTGCACCAAATTCCTTTCCCCTGCTTTCCTTTAAAATTGAACTGTTTTATTCATTTTGTCTCTGTTCAGATGGCATAGACCCAATTAAAACGCGGATGCCTTTATTTGCAGAGAGCACGCTTTGGTCATGTACTTTTCTCTGAACCATTTCCTGTTTTCTTTTTAACTTCTTGTTTTTTGGGTTGTTTTTTTTCAGTTGTCTTTTGAACGCGCGCTCACCTGCTTGGATGGATCCAAAGCTACTAATAAAAACACCCCTAAATATATAACAGATGCAGAAGTGAGTATAAGTGGAAACAGTTGAATAGGGGAAGCAGACCCAGAGCTGTCATCAAGCTCTTCACAGTCACTAGATTTTTTTTCACCTGCCCATGCCGTGCTTGCTCCAGACCTGTTGGCAGTGACTACGTATTTCATCTCTCGCCATTTCCCTCCACCCCGCAGGCTTCTTCTGAGAGTTTGTGACTGTATTAGGTTCATCTTTAAATCCCGCTAAATGTGCTAAACAATGTAAAGTGGTTGCCGTTAAAAGGACAAATTTATGTGCTGCCAATATTTTAACTCGAGCCTCCTCCTAAAGTTTGTCCTTGGAGGCTCTCTGGAATCCTTCCAGCTTGCGAGGAAGCGGGGTGGGAGGGTGCGGGTCAGCTTGGTGCGGGGAGCACCCCAGGGCTGGGAGTTTCCTGGTTTGTTTTCCTATATCAACAAAAGGCATTTGGGGAAGAAAGGTGGAAACGCCGTTTGGCAAACGTATTTTATGCGGTGTTTTGCGTCTGAGGTGCGGTACTCCGAGACGTGCAAAACCTGTTGAAAATACCCTGACCCTCTGTGTAAACCTGAGAGCACAAGGAATGGCATTTATCTTTCTCCAAAACTGTTTTTGAAAGCAATTGATGCTCGCTGTTCTCTGACACATTCCACGTGCGAGAGTTGTGTTGACAGAGATTTTAGTGAATGTGTGAAGAAACTTCGGGGCAAGACGGCTTTAAACGGGGTGTAGAGAAGTTTTGATTCGGTTACAAAAATAAGGACTCCGGAAATAATAATTTTATGTGGGTTCCTTTCTTTCGAGGAATGTTCTCGGATCCTGTTAAACGCAGCAGGCTTTGTTGCCTTGTGTACTTGGAGAATACAAAAAAGAAAGTAGAAGCTGTGAAAACAGGCTTACAATCTAACAGGTGATTTGAGGTAATCAGTTACGCTCTTCATTGCGATCTTCGTCTCCATTTGTTGGTTGTAATGATGTCGTTGGACAGTAAACTCGCAGTAGAAGGACCATCTCAGTGGCACACCAGCCCGATTCTGTGAAGTTAAAAAAGAACACTTAAATGAAACCAAATTGACAAATCCCTTCTAAGTTCTGCCTACGTGTCCCACAGTGCTTTCCAGTACAACGCTGGGCAGTAAAATAAGTTATTGACACAAGCTTCTTTTTAGAATCTTTTTTCAAGGATGTGTGTTCTGTCTATCTTGGTCAGCAGCGTGGAGAAGACATCCCCGGTCCCGAGCTCCCCAGAGGACAGACAGAAAAACGACTTTGGTCTCCTTCCCTTTCTCTGTCCCCTTTCCCCTGTCCGTACGGTGGAGTCGCCATCCCTGGAGGTATTTAACAGCCGGGCGGACGTGGGGCTGAGGGACATGGGTTAGTGGTGGGTTTGGCAGTGCTGGGTTAATGGTTGAACTTGATGATCTTAAAGGTCTTTTCCAACCAAAACGATTCTGTGATTGTATGAAGTGGAATGCAGCACTCCAGCAAACAGCCACAGGGTTTTTTTTTTCCAGCTAAATTAAACGATGGTATTTCTGCAATCGATTGGTGCACGTTCAAAGGGGTTTTGTAGTTTGAGGTGTTGACTGAATTGATCGATCTGTGTTCCATGTGACACTTTCATTTTCTTTCCGGAACTGAGCTACAGGGTCCTCTACTTTCTGTTCCACAGACCTCTCGAAACCGCACATCCGTCTTTGTCGTGCCGTCCGGCGAGCCCTTGCCTGTGCAGAGACAGAGCAGGACGCACGTGAAGCTCGGTTCGGCGGTGGCGTGTGGAACCGCTGTTCCTGTCACGCTCTGCGCTGCATTTCCCCTGCTGAACATATGCCTTTAAAGATAAAAGTTCAAACTAGCTCTGCCCTAGAGAGACCCGTTTCCCTGTTTGTGCCCGGGTGCTCCGTGCCGAGCGTGCAGACGAGTTGTAAGTAGAACTTTACTCTCCTTTGTTTGCAGCCTCAGCAGTTCTATATGCTTCCAAAGTCTTACGTACGCCCAGAGATAAGCGTGCGGTAAAGCATATGGATCCAGGTGCTGACCTCGGTTACGTCACGGTAAATCTAGACGGTAACTCTTCTCATATGGATTTATGCTAGTGCTATTAAAATAAAGAAAGGGAGTGATTTATTAGTGATGAACAGAGGTTTTATGGCCACGTCGGTCTTGCACAAGTTTATGAGGTTGTTTAAGTACCAATACTCACAAGTTTAACTCTTGCTTTTATTATGTGTAAAGAAGTCTACGGCAGGTCAGTCACTGCACAGTAAGGGAATGGTATCTAAGAGTATATTAATTAAAAGTTCTGTTATTTGAGGAAATGGCTTGTCGGATTTTCTTTAAAGTCTCGGAGCTCTTGTACAGTCCTTAGTTCAACCAATTTATCGTATTTTTATTTCATTTTTTTCGTTTGAGACGTGTATCACTATTGCATGAGAATGGCCTTGGCTCACAGGAAGAGCACCAGCAGGACAGCGAGCAAGTTTGTAATTTCCGTCAGGGATGCAGACGTGCAAGTGCTCCGTGCGATGCATTTTCTGGCCACGTGCAGAAATTATAACCAACATTCAACAACAGGGGGGGGCGCAGGGAAAACGTGTTTCGAGGTGTTGATCATGGTTCAGAATTAACGCTACTGTTTAGTCTGTTGTCTTTCCATTCCCAGCCCTTTGTGTCGTTTCAAGCCGCACTGGAAAGGAGAGAGATAAATAGATAAATAGATTTGCATATGTAGAAAGAACAATATGTGAGAAGAACAATCACTTCAGTCAATAAAAACTTTTGTCTTGGATAGACACTTTAAATATGTATCGAGCATGAAATATTGTCATCTTATGTCTTTTGAATAGTGCCTAAATAAATTAATATTGTAGGATATACTTATTTACTACATTAATGAACGCTTTGAACACTGTAAACAATCTGTAATGTGCAAAAATGAGACTCTGGTGACAAAACTGCCTGTAAAATAATTTGAATTTAGAAGTCACAGAACGGGCAGGAATGACTGCTTTTATAAGGCTGGGTACGGCTCCGTGGAACTCTGTGGCAATACTGTGGTGTGCAGCGATCACTGACTCCCTGAATAAACCGTACAATTTCTCTTTAAAAGAGCACCACAGCATTTCAGATTTAGGAGGATGTGAAGGCTCAGGCTGTATTTATGGACCTGAGCACAACAAAATCATAACTTCTAGAAGGAATGCTTTAAAAAGAAATCCTTTAAAGAAGGTCCCTGATTTCTGCATCCCGAAAAACTGTTCAATGTCCAAGTGTATGGGACTGGAGGAATGGTGAGTGTGTACTGTTCTGCCACTAATATCAGCAACGCGTAGAAAGTAGTCATTTTCCTGAGATACACATACGAATAAATGCAAAGTCAAGGCCCTAAAGCAGCCCAGAAATCCTTAGCTCTCTTGATGTCTACAGCTTTTCAGAACAGATCCTACTTTTACTTACCTGAAAGTGGTTATTCTCATCTTGATGCGCATATATA
This sequence comes from Burhinus oedicnemus, assembly GCA_008921705.1. Classification (NCBI taxonomy): domain Eukaryota; kingdom Metazoa; phylum Chordata; class Aves; order Charadriiformes; family Burhinidae; genus Burhinus; species Burhinus oedicnemus. The sequence continues at coordinate 849,108 of VFFE01008203.1, forward strand.
AAACTTCTACGAGTTCCCAAGAGTCTGCGAGAAATTATGCAAGTATACGGTGGGGAAAAAGGGCACAAAATCTCCTAAAGGTGGATGTTTAAATGATACAGAGAGATTGTGACCCAATATCAAATCCTTATTGAACAGAGCACGGAGCCGTGGTCTTTTCTGACACGCGGGGTTGATAGCTCTAAAATGTTAAAGTGATTTCTGACGTCTAGCTCTAAGGCAATAAAAATGGATCTTCAGGTTTTTAGGTACGAAAACTGGGCTTATAGAGTAATAATGGCCGTCAGGAGGGTGCTGCACATCTGCGGAGCTGCCGTTCCCAGCGCTGGTGTGCTGCCCGTGGGTTTGCCTGCGGTGGTGGGACCGCGGCGGCTGGACGATGAAAGCTCTTGTGCAGTGCTGAGCAGAGGCACGGCGGGACTCGTCTGCAGGGCTTGCTGTGGCATCCGCTGTCCCCCTGTGCTCTCTGTGCCGCGGCAGCTTCCTTCTGTTCTGGATCAAAGCATTAAAGACGTCCTGAAGTAGTTTTAAAAGTAGGAAGAAGAAAGACCTATCGTAACAGGTGGCGTTGCTCTTGGATAGTCATTCTGGGCTCGTATGTCTTTGGAAGAAGAGCACTGTAGTAACCTAGATAGAACTGCTCATGTTTAAAATGATTTTTTTTAAGAGTAGATTTCTTCCATGGCAAAGCCACCTTCTTGTTATCTCTGCACGAATGAATAATGGATTAAAAAAATAAAAAATAGCATGAAGGTAGAGAAGCATTCTTTGAATTGCAAGTGGTTTTCTCAGTATCTTGAAGGGTGCTGTACGGTTTTACTTCTAGTTTGTTTTGTTATTATCATTTTCTTTCTAAAAAAGGCAAGAAACAAGAAGATTTTTGAAGGACACTTGGACTTCAGCTTGCATTCATTACGTAATAGCAGCCTTCCAGTTCATAGTCTGACAAAAATATTAGAAAATAAAAGTCAGAACATGAAACTTCTCACCTACTTTTTAACATTAAATAAAATTTTGCAGGCAACTACAGAAGAGTGCAGTTCCCCCCCACAATATTTGTTATTCTCTAAAGCCGAGCAAGGTATTTGATAGACTTGAGTCTCACGGAGCACAGCAGAGCCCTCAGAGATGTCCTGCAAACGATTCATTACGTAGGGCCCAAATGCCTTCGCTCTATAAATCCCAATTCATGGGGTTATCCTGGTATCCATGTCACCTGAGTGAGTAGAAAGTATTATTGCAACAAGAGAGTCAAACTCTCATCTCAGAACACTTCTGTGGTTGGTTCTAATTCTCTACAGTCAAACTGACATAGAGCCAACAAGTCTAAGTTGAAGCTGGAAAGCAGTTTCTGCTATTCAATATGTCACCGTTAATTTGATAGTTGGACACTAGAAAACTATTAAGAATTGACAATGGAGTCAGTTTTGGTGATTTTGTCCTGTTGCTCTAGTTTTCCAGGTTGCCGCTTTCCTTTTAGTGCCTGGGAGCTCCAAATCAAAGCATCTGGGAGACTTGGCATTAGCATGTATAGAACAATTTCAGAAATGTATTCGATAAAGCGAGAGGCAAGTCCGCTCCTATCAGCGACTGAGAGACTGGGTTGCGCTAACCAGAATGGAGTTACTTCTATCTGCAGTGAAATAGGTAAAATAAGTTAATATTTAAGAAAGGCGGATAGTCATATTTATATGTAATATATGGTCATCTACAGTACAGATTATCTTTTTCCTAATATCTGCTGGTAATTTGTGTTAAAATAGTCTTTCCCCTGTGTGACACCTGTATACTGGTTTCTGCAGTATTTTGTGGAATTATATGTACTCCCCGAGCCAGGGAGTTCTAACAGTAAAAACAGTTATTGTACTGGAAAAGACGGGAAGGTAAGTAATTTCGTGATACGTAAGGAGGAAAATCCTGTCTTCATTTAGAATCAGTTTTCAAGAGAAGTAATCAAGCGCAGCTGTCAGGGACTTCGCGTACAATTAAATATGGAGAAAGATGTTCGTACAGCGTTCTGCTTGCTGTGGTTCTAACCGCAGAATTTGCCTAACAAATAACAGAGCGCGATGGTTTGGGGTCTTTGGGGGTTTTTGTGTTTGGATTTGTTTGGGGTTTTTTTGTTAGGCATGTGAAGTACCTCCAATATTGCATGCGTGGATTTAAGTTTATGGTTGTCCCTAAGGTTTGAAAGATTCCAGTTATATGCTTCCTATCAAATAAATATATGAAGAAGTACCGCATGTATTTATACTACAGCATATGATGCATTCTGAAGGTCTTCAACTTTGAACTACATTCAACCCAGAATTTCTTTGGGTTTAACTGAGTTCTGAGAGCAGAATTATTACTTTCCTTTGTTGTTTTTCTTTGTTTTCATTGCAACACATTTCGCAGCAGCGTTATATACTTGTAATTGACTTCCAGCCCAGTTGGGGAGGTACAGTCGAGCTTTGCTCTGCTCTCAGGATATGCCAGGTGATAATTACCTTGCGGCATATTTACCATCAACACACTGCATTCTTCCAAAATATCCCTGCATATTCAGCAACACTGAAAGAAATGACGAAATGGCCCTAAAGCACATGAAACTGGTTAATACCTCTTCACAAAGCCAGACGTCCATTACTTCAATCAAATATCTGTCTGTTGGTACTGAGAACTAATATGAAATGTTTGGCACGAATATTAATTCCATACATATTTTATGTATCTATTGGTTTATCTGTAGCTACAGTAATACAGACACGTGCACAGACATTGTGGCTCTGCTAAAGTAATCACATCGTATAAAGAAAATGAATTCAAAGAGTAAGTCACCAGGTACAAACAGTTAAATGTAAATCTCCCTGTTACCAGTCTGATTTTATTGAGAATTGAGTTGGTTCCCTTGTAGATTTATTAAAATTAATGCGTTTTATATTTTGGTTATTTGTCCTCAGATTTCACCCAAGGGGATCTTGGTTTTCTGAGCACTTTAATCCGGTCCTTCCTCCCGTGATAGATACCTATTTTTCTAAAAACTGGATCTGTGACAAAAATACTAGCACCATATTTTATAATTTCATCATTAATATTTGGAACAGCCTTAAAATGTCATTTATTTTTGTGATAACGCAACGAGAAGGTATCACATATGACAACAGATATTTCTTTCATTTATATCATAGAAATAAAATTAGCTCCTGACAACATTTTGCAAATGCCTGCGGTGTCCCAGTCTGTCCGTACAGGCATGATGTGCGCGCCAGTTGTTTAACAACCGGGCGTCCGATATGTGCTGTGTCCAGGAAACAGCAGTGTCTAGCCCTTTACCAACCTTACGTACGTCGTGCCAAGTGCTGGGTTTGAAGCAGACGTGATTTGCCGAAGACTGATTTATGGACATTATTAAAGCACGTTGGCCAAGGCAGACGCAGCGATAGCTGGTGTATTGAGGTACAGGTGTGTATTTGGTCTTAGACCTGCCGCAGTTGGTGTGTGCAGGTACGTTTTTGTGTACGTGTTTGAAAAGATTGACTGTTCCTATTAAGTAATTATCTTCATGTTTGTTATAATTTCTTGAAATTTAATAAACAGGTGTTTCCAGAGTTTCTCACACTTTTACCTGGATTTATTCTATCTTCATGTGAAACTCCCCCAAACTCTATTTCCCCGTCTCTTTCCTCTCTGGCACCAAAAGTCCCAGGCTGTTCTGGGTGTTAACCTCGCCTGGACAGCAGTACGTTCCCCAAAAGGTCTCTGAGTAGATAACTTCACTGTCTTGGGATGCTGAAGAACACCAGATGTATTATTCAATAATATTTATTTATTAAAAATAAACTTTCTTATTACTTTCACTCTTGTTTCTCGCAACTGGAAGCTGCCGCAGGTGGAGATGAGGTTTCTGAGTTGGGCCAAGAGTGTCGTGGTGGTGCTGCTGTCCTTGAGGAAGAGCCTGAGGAGGCGGGAGGGGGGAAGACCAGGATGCATAGGGACTAATTCACATCCTTGGATAAGTAAATGTTTAGGGTTATTTCCTATCATCAAAAATATGCAAGCAGCTTTGTACTTACTGTTTTTAAAAACTTTTATGTAGTACTTGTCTGGGGAAGGAGAAGTTTTACCCTTTCACTCTGTTTTAAAGCACATCGACTTCTCCGTTTTAACAGCCAGGCAAAACCGGGCAGATTGAGTCGGCCGTGCAGAAGATGATCTTATATTCGCAGGATAAAAACACAGCATATTTCTGATAGAACTGCGCTGCTTGCTAATGCAACCCCCAGCTCAGCCTGGGAGCTGGGAAAGAAATGAATGCATTGAAGTTCCCTGTCCAACCAGCCATTTGCGGATGGAGAATTCCCTGGGGATTTTTTGGTTTGTTTTTTTTTTTTTTTTCCGTTTTTTAAATGTGTGATTGCAATAAAAAATAGCTGATTTTTGTGATTGGAAATTCAACCCCTCTCCAGGCATGTGCTCCTGTATGTCATAAGGATGAGTATAACTTTATTTTTATGTTCAACTCCGATTGTAAAAGCCTTGACGGTTTGTGGTTCTACTTTCGGTCAGAAAATTTGTTGTTGTTTGTTCGATTCTGAAGTCTACCATGCTGGGGTGGACAGAATTTTATTAAGATTTCAAGGTCTCTTTATCTCTGATAATGTCTCTCTAAGTATATTTTGTAAAATGCTGTGTCATGGCAGTTAATTGTTATGCTACATACTTGAATTCTGGGATCACCGACATCTAGTTTCTCTTTGCTCTTCCAATGGTAACTGGTATTTATGGTCCAGAGTGGGCATAGTGGTTGTCTCTCTTTCTTCGTAGCTTGTTATAACTGAGGAGGGTCTCATTGTTTGCAGCAGTTTTCACTCAAGTAAAAATGGTCCATCCTGCTCTTGGTCTCCCACCCCCCCTTTGCCCAGTAATCTCCTCTCCCCCAGACATGATGGACAAAGGTTGGTTTCTTTGGGTTTTTTTGGGGCACACAATTTCCAAATGGCCTCTTTTGTGGCATTCAGGATCTTACAGTTCAGTAGTCTTCCTGCCGAGGACAATAAAGTAACGCTGCCTTAAGAAAATGCCGTATAATCTTCATCACGTCAAGAATGCCACCGTATTTTCTTAGAGCTGTTTGGGGGATGGAGTGTGTGCCAAGAGTCATCCATATGCGTAGTGGCCTGCGGAAGTCTGGTAGAGCAGGGTAAGGGAAAGAATTAGGGAGATTAATGTGAAGATAGAGAAGGTCCAGGTGAAAGTGTGGAAGACTTGATACCGTTTGTTGAAGGTATCAAACTGACGTCCCGTAAAAGAGGCATCAGAGCACATCTGCAAAACCTCAGACTTGGTCCCAGCTGTAGTTTTGCTGCAGTTATAGCTCATGCGCTGAGGTTTTGCACCCTGTGTTGGGGTAATTTGCTGTTTTAGCTTTTATGGGTGGTTCCTTCAACATTATCAATCTCAACATAATGAAATTCGGGTAAGGAGAAAATTAGACCAGTTCTCATCCTTTTGCCGAGTCTAGCTGACACAACATGAATTGTAAATGCGTGATGGTTGCTTATCAGCCCCGAGTGAAAAATACCTACGTTGTGGTCGTTGCAGGCTGTAGCGGGGAGGAAGCGTGCTTTGACCTGTGACGGAGAGCTGCTTACACCAGTGCTTCCTTCGTGTTCACTGCAGAGCTGGTCCCAGTCTGGCCCTGACTTCTGCTCACGGACGGCTCCACTGAGGGGTGAGATGTTGTACTGGGGTTACTGGGGGCTTTACTGGAGCCACTGAGCACGTAGCAGCTAAATTGTAGGGGAGAGGATGTGTTTGAAAGGGGGATTGTGCAAAGCTGGCTCTGGAAAATGAGAACATTCAACAAATTGTTTCCTGAGATGCATCCAGCGGGAGACGACTTTTCCGCTCTCGGTTACTGGTTTTGGCTGAGTTGCACTTTAAACTGCAAGTTTATCTCACCATTTTTGTCTTATAGAGTAGGGAAATGAGTTCAAGTTAAACCGATACTGTCCTATTAAAAAAACGTTTACATGGCTCATAGGTAAGAGCAGCATAGCAAAAGAAAAGGAAATTTCCTTTTGAAATGGTGTTTGATCCAGCAAAGGAAACCCAAGCAGTGCAAAATGGATACTTTCCACAAGATGGCGGCGGAGGTGCATTTTTTAACTTTTCTGAGCTAAAACAAATTGTTCTGCAAAACCCAAACCAGTGTTGTGCTAACCTAGCCATTTATAACTATAAAATAATTACTAAGTGCTTTATTATCGCAGTTAGTCAAATCCTGAGTGATACAGGACTTCAGTAACTTCCATTACCACTGGGGTTTAGTCTCATTCATTTAAAATTCTTTTAATTCATTTAAAATGCTTTCGTGCCCTTTGTTTTGTGGTTAGAAGCCATAAGCACTCTGAGCAACGAGGTGTCTGTTCAGGTAATGTATGGTGAGCAGCACCAACGACGACGGGAAACCTTTGTGTCTTTTAGCCCAAAGGTAAAATGAGGGCTAAGGTTTGTCAGCAAAACATCCCCAGTAGAAGTTTCTATGAGGAAAACAATTTTTTTTTTTTGTTTGATGTTCAGAAACAAAATTCCCCCTACCTTGAGTATTATTGGCTTTTAATTTTCCTACAATTTTTCAAGATGAGGCTGATAGTTGGGTTTTTTTTAAGGGTGTGGGTTCCCCCCCTCCCCTTAGAAGTTAATTGAGGGTTTTAACTAATGCCTCTGCTCGGTTTCATAGATTCGTCTAGGTTGGAAGAGACCTTTAAGATCACGGAGTCCAACCATCAACCCAACACTGCCAAACCCACCACTAACCCATGTCCCTCAGCACCACGTCTGCCCGGCTTTGAAATACCTCCAGGGATGGCGACTCCACCGCTTCCCTGGGCAGCCCCTTCCAATGCTTGACAACCCTTTCCGTGAAGAATTTTCTCCTAATATCCAATCTAAACCTCCCCTGCCGAGTTTAACAGGATGCCTTTCCGAAGCGTTCCTATCGGTATGAGTTTTGCTGCAGTGTGTTTCATTGAGCAAGACGGATCGCTCTCTCTGGCCCATCAGGGAGTGGAATTTCGTGTGCACCCACAAAGCCGTATTCTGGTTTTTAAAACTCCTTAATCATGGAGATGTAGTAGAAATCTCATATGGAAATACTGGAAAGCCTGTACTTCATCCAGCAGCGTGGCTGGGAGAATACCAAAATCACAATCCTCTATTTTGACAAAACCGCAGCTTTTTGTACACGTTGTTGTAGGGAGTCTCGAGCAGATATCTGGTGAGAATTTGGCATTCCGTACCGGAGCAGGTGCCAAAGGGCTGGGAAAGGTGGGGGGGCTCTGGAGAGGGCTGGAGCACTGCTTTCCACACAGGACCTGCAGGAGATCCGCATGGATCTTCAGGCTGGGCATTCCCTAAAAGGGCTTTTGCAAGGCGGGTGGGTATCGCTTTGAACAGCGGAGAGGCATCCAGAGACTTCATTTTTCAGACCTCCTTGGATATTATAAGATGTTGGTGCATGTTCTGCCAGACTGCTTTTTTTTTTCAGCCTGTCCTGTAGGATCTTGTGATTTAACCCCAGCCAGAAAAACTAGGAATAAATGTTTGTTGGTTTGTTTGTTGTTTTTTTTCTAAATAAAAAAATTAATCTACCTACAAACTTTTTGTGTAACACTATTCTTGTCTTACCTGAATCTTCAGACTTTCAAAAAACAGTGTATAAATAGCAGAGAAGTTGTTATTTGCACCTTTGGAGGCAGAAGAGGTTTATCTGTCTGTAACGCAACATGGAATTCAGCTGCGGCTCTGGAAGGCCGTGGCACAGCGAGGCCGGCTGAGGCTGCTGGGGAAAGCAAAGGCCCTATGGAACCACCCTGAGACAGGAAGCAGATGCAAATACCAGGTGTCCTGGTTTGAGGTCAAACAGGACCAATTTTGCTCATTAGCTTTACTTTTTAGCTTGGCCTCTTCTAACTGCTGAAATTACCAGCATGTTGTGCAGAAACTGTTCACTCTGAGTGATCAGACCCATGTTTATAGGTGATGCCAAGGAATGGGATGCAGAGAGGCTCCTGCTTATCCTTATTGCTGTAACACCCAAGGGCAGCCAACTTTGTTACTTGCCCCGTTGGAGGGTGGGAAGCGGAAAAGCGCAGAGGGGTCACACCTGCGGGGAGGAGCGGACAGGACAGGTGACCCAAAACTGACCCACAGGGTGTTCCATCCCATCTGCTTCACGCTCAGTAGAAAAGCTGAGGGATCAAAGGGTCAGCCCTCTTTCTTCAATGGCCGGCGTCCTGGGAGGACTCTGTCTGTTTGTCTGCCTTTGATCCCCATCCTGAATCCAGATCCAGAATCCAGTTCCCATCCATCACTGAGTCCAGTCTGGGACTTCCCCAGCGCCTGCTGGTGACGTGATTGTCGTCCTGGGAGCTTGATATGGTTCTGTATATATTTCATTATTTTCTTTTTATTATTTTATTATGAATATTTAATTAAAGTAGTTTAGTACCTTCTAAACTCTAAAGTCTCTTTTTCTCTCTCTCTCTTGCCTCCCTTCGGAAGCAGAGCAGGAGAGAGAGAGCATCTGTCATTCCACCTGATTGGGCCAATCTGGCCCAAACCTCGACGCCAGGGAATGATGTAAGACTATTCTTAATTTATTTAAAGCAAAAAAATTACTGGCCATATCAACACAGATCCTGCATTAAATTTATTTCCAACCCCCCCTTCTGATCCTTTCTTAGGAGAGGAAATCTAACATTCCCTTTTGTGAGAAACTCTGCCATTCTCAAAGTTTCAGGTTTCTTACAGGAGGTTCCAAACACAGAGGGATTTGTCCCGGGTGTACCGGAAGGGGAGGAGTTGGGGACAAAAATATGCTCGTTTCTGCGTTTCAGTTTCTCTTTCTTCAGGGATGTTTTCCGTAGGCATCCTGTTGTGGCAGTGAAGGTCAGTATGTTGGTGCCCTTGGGCCGATATATTTTTTGATTAAATAGTACATTTTTAGGTCAAGAAATAACCTTTGCATCTTTATTACTCTTTGAAGTGTTTTCTTATGGCCAAGGAACGGTGGTTTTGTTTACTTGCTTGTTTGTGAGATCAGAGTGTTTTCATTTGTGCGAAACTCGTGCAAACATTCAAAAGAAAGTTCAGGACTCTGAAAGCACTCGTATTTAGAATATTTCAAAGTCTTGCGAATATCCAATTAAAATTTAGATGCGATATCATCTTTAGGCACTCAAATTTTCTAGCTCACTGTCGATATCATAAAGTAATAAATTACTGTAACACAATGTGTATTTAATACTAATAACGTATCGAT